>OX336365.1:81714287-82064803 GCA_946902895.1 Fragum fragum
GGGTTGAATAGACTTCCAGACGAAAAATTCTAGAATGACCATGAAAAAAAATTATTACTGACAACAGTCTTCAACATTTATCTAAATCATTAACAACAGCAAGAAATTCTTTTAACTGCAATGCACTCGCTGATATATTTCAATATATTCAACGTCTAATAAAGTATTGGATTAATATTAAAATGCTATTTTTTTAATAAAAAGTATGACATGTGAATACTTGATATTCTCCGAGTTTATCATTAAATCCATTTTGTTATCTAGCTTTATGATTGACCTAAATATATTGATCAAAAGACGATTTAAATGTGGCATCAATTAAAAACCGTTAGTTTCTTCTAAATTTCAAATCACATTGGAATAAAGGAGTAATTGTTTGTTTCCAATAATTTATTTACAATGTCATATCAAGTCAACTAAGAAGGGGGGGGGGGTGACGTATGTCGTATTACAAGAACTATGCATATTCTTACGTATTCTTATTAAATACAATGTATTTCGGAAAAAAAGATGAACTTTTACCCCGTCTTATAACAGCACAATACTAAAAACAAACAAGAGTTCTCACTGTTTGTACTGGAAAGGAAGAAGTTAAACAGATGACTTAAAGTCTATTTATTATAAGGGTTATTATATAGTCTAAACAAAAGATTCAATGTAACCGAATAAGCTGTGGCCACCGATTGAAAATGAAAATAAATATAAAAACCGCTTATCACAAACTTTTCTTTAACCAATTACCAGATGGCAACATTTTAGACTGGTCTAAATACAAAGGAAATGCAGACGACAAATTAATTATTTTGACATTCATTTTTTCAATTTTCTGGATAGCAAACATTTTGTAAAATGAAGAAATTGCTTCTTTTTCTACAGTGTTTTCCCAATTGCTTTTCAAGAGGGGCGTCAAAAAGCGTTAATGTGTGGGAATGGGTCAATGCAATTTCCTATCTGTTCTCATGGTTAATGATATACAAAGAAATATATATACAAATATAACGACGTTATCCAGTAAATACTGATGAGACGGTAGCCGAATCATGTTTGTTCTTTACAGATTTTATTAAATACCATTACTATACGCACGCGAAGTCTAATTGCTTTATTTTTCAGTTGTATTTTACTTGTGAGGTCGTTCAGGTTTAACCAGATCAACTCTTTCGGTCGATCGGGTTTAACCAGATCATCACTTTTTTTCCCGTGAATATAAATAAGTCCATTTTAGTCCATACAGCGTCTATGCAGCGCCAGGATTGGAAGGAAGGTTTGGTATCCAGTTACCAATTAGATAGAACTCAAAACCACCGAAGGATGCACCCGAACTGAGGCGTGGGTGAAATAAATATACACGGTACATCGAGTCCTACATAAGGTTGAAGTAACATCTCTTAAGATATATTGGACATGATCAGATTGCTGAAGAGGTAATCCTTTTTTTTCATTTTGAAAAACTATTTCTTTCGAGTAAAAAGCTGTTCAAATCAAGAGATCTGTTTGTAAAGAAGTCACCCACCTCCATTCTGCCTCACTGATCAAGGCTGTGGTGTAGTTGATTACTGATTCAGATTACTGTTTTAAACTATGAAGTAAATTTATGGATGATCATCTGCCCAAAATTTAAACAAGATAGATAAAGTCTGGGCAACTTTATCATCATGACAAGGTTTGATCAGTTCTACCTATATATAACAGGGATCAAGGTCCCCCATGTGACCCTGAAATTGAATGGATTAATCTGCAAATCAACAAGATCATCTACATGCTGAGATGTTTACGACATATTTGGTGTTCCTCCCTCAATTCTGTGTAAAGTTGTCATCTGGATAATGCTATGTGTACCAAAGGTCAAGTTCGAGGTCAGCCTGTGACCTTGACTTTTAATGGATTAATCTGAAAATAATGAGGGATCATTTTCCTACTGAGATGAACGTCTGTGCTAAATTTAGTAATCCTAGCTCTATTGTAATACTATCATTTAGACACGGTATGGTCTAGTTTCGGACTAACCTACTGATGGACCACTTGACATGAACACAAAGCAATATTCCCGAACTTTGTTGAAAAAGTGGGGGGGGGGGCATAATTACTTTCTAAAAGTCAGTAAATTTCAGACTTGAATAGGGATCTAATTTAGGTTACGGATAATATTTTTATTTTTTATCATAGGCATGATTACAGACTTCTATATATCGACAGAAGTAGATCGTATAAAATCTAAGGAAGGAGGTCCTGAATGTCGCCATGATCTTGATTAGATTGATCTTATATTTCTATAACCATTGGGAATGAATATAAAATACCCGAGTGATATTCTCTGTCTTTTGGAATGCAACAGCATCATTTTAATCTTGTCTGGCTTGAAGTTTAATGCAAGTATCACAGATCATTTAAATGTACACATGCATACATTTCTCTAATCCTTTTTCTGTTATCCAAAATATTTTGTGAAAGATATTAATCAAAATTTCTTACCTTTTAGAATAATGGAAACACATTTTTACTAGAACTCGTAATGCCACTAATGTTGCATTTGAGGGAGTCAAGTATCTCTGTTTTCAGTAGGGTATCTAGTTAAACTTTAAAATACTGTTGAGTAATAACAAAATATTAACATCCGTCCGATTGAACTGCAAACAAACTTCTAACGGTGTTTAAATAACAAAATTACTTTTAGTTCAGGTAAGAAATATCATTGAAAAAGGAGAAACTACTTGTTACAGAAAATTCTCCTTTTCCAACGATATTCTTAAATTCATATTTCTTCAGTGCCTCACAAAGGATGGAATGGCTTGGATTGGATTATGTCAATAAACTAGCTTACTTCTTGGGACAAAAAATAATTATAAAAGTACAGTTTGCCCTTTCCCTTGTGTTTAACATTTTTCAAAAGATTTGTCCATACGCTACAAAACCTTTCTTTCGTGAGAATTGGCATTTTGATTGTGTAGAATGAAAATTCCAACTATCCAACGATGAAAAGGAAAAAATTAAGGGCCCTTTCACATGTTGTCAGACAGAACATCTTCAGTTTCAAAAAGGATAATTACTTTGAACATAAAAAAGTATGTGTCAAGGTTCAGAGAAATCTCATAAAAATGAATTTAGATTCCATTTGACTAATATTTTCTTCACAATTGAAGCCATGACAAGAGGGGAAATTTGGCATAGGTTGATGAATAAACAGGTCACACTGCATCATATATTCGTTATCCTTTCTTATTTTGCAATTTTTACACAGTCCAAATTGAAAGGTTTTGCAGACCACAATTAAAGTTGATTAAACACGAAAAATAAGCATTCAGAAGATTTGATGTCAGAAGCAATTTCCATAATGTCTTCTTAGATTTTTATCACAGGGACATAGGAACCAGAAATTGAACAGAAAGTGTAAAGATTGATTGAATGGGGTTTAACGCTGCTTTTAACAGTATTTAAGTCATTACGCGGCGGCTGGAGCACCTAACAATGGATTCCTGGTATTTCTCACACCAGTACTATCACTACATCCTTTCCAAGCCCTCAGCTGCTATCCCACTCAGGTTAACGATTATCCACCCATTGGTGAGAGACAAATGTTGGAAAGAATATGAGCTGCTGCAAGGGATCGAACCCATGACATCCCATGATCGAAGATTAGGAGTCTGACGCGCTACCAACTGCGCTATGATGGAGGCTGCAGAAAGGGTAAAGAAGGTTAAATTCAATCAGAAAGTCCTAAAAGACTATTAACTAACATTCAAATTTAACTGAAAGGGGGTAATAACAATTATTTCTGTTTATGGCCCTCTGACCATAAAATTTATTGGGAAAAGCATTGAAAAGACATAATCAAGAATAAAAAGAATATGTTTATTTTGGTAATCATTATTTCAAAGACTGTAAATCACATGGAAACAATTTCACACACAAAAAAAACAGGTGTGAAATGAAAGGCTCTGAAAATAAGAGAACTATTTGTTAGCCTGAGTAGCTGCGTTATTTAGCCTAATCTAAGGATAAAGAACAAATTCCTGAACCAAGCAGCTCAAGCTCTAGACGAAGGGAGTTATTTTTTTGAAATGTAATATTTCTACGTTGCTTTGTCAAACCCTGTGGGTACTCTTTGGACCCTCAAAATGGGGTTTATCTAGACGATTTCATTGAGTTCTAACAAGAGGAGGTAAAACAGAATTAGTTTGGAATCAGAATTTCCTATCTATATCTTAGCTTGATCGTGACGAACCCCAACACCCTTTAAACATTTAATCCACATGACTGTATATATGTCAGCCAAACTGACATTTTGGCGACATAAAAATGAAAACTTCATGAAAACAAAACATTTAGATGACTGGATTGATGGACACAAGACAAACACCACTCCATGATAATAGCTCTCTTGCTCTCAGCAAACGGAGCTAAAAATTGATAGAGGTTACATGTATAATAAAGTGAATACAAAATGAAAATAAAACATTTAATAGAGGGCAGACTGGATTATAGAGGACAACAAAATTACTTGTCAAAAACAGACAGTTTATGTCCTTTATAAACTCAACAAAATACTCTTCAGAAAGTTTCAAATGTTTCTTGGACCACATTTTTCCAGTGACAACCTGCAATTGAAGAGTAAAAGTTTCAGGAAATGATGATAGGACAAAAGTTGTGACGACAATCCAAAACTGGTATCTTCACACCAAACCCTACTTTGTGGGTACTAATTTAAATCAACTCAATATTGCAATTTCAATGAGTACACATAATATATATCGGGTTTGATAGACAAAAAATTTAAAATTGATTTTGATCTCCAAAAGGGTAGTTTGGCTGAGGTATTAAACTGCAAAACTTTGTAAAGTATAAGGTCAGCAACATAAACAAAAGGAGAATCATTTGTTGTCGATCAAAACATTATTGTGGTTACAGCGTTTAGTCACCTTCAACCATATGTCAGAGTTCACCATTTCATTTCCAGTTTACAGGAATGTTTGTTTAGTCAATTGTTTTTTTGAATAACAGCAGGAATCTGTTGATTGCATATACAGGTAAACATTTATCAACATGTTTATTCATGTATATTTAACATAATATCATAAATACTTGTAAACGACCAATAAACCGATTCCCACATGACAAAATTTTAGACTGGTCCAAATTGAAAGAAGCTGCAGGCAACAATTTCAAGTTGATGGAATTTTAAATTGTTTGGTCTTTTTTGGATAGAAAACATTGTGGAAAATTGAGACAAGCAATTTCTTTATTTACCACAATTTTTTCTAAAGCCGTTTTCTCGAGGGGTGTAAAAGGAGGGATTGTGTGGAAATGGGTTAACACATTAACAGATGGCAAAATTTCAGACTGGTCCATATTCAAAGAAGTTGCAGAAGATAAAGGCATAAAAAAGTGTGACTGTGTGGGAATGGGTTTAAGGAAAGGATATGGGCTTTCTAAATTTGGTATGTGTTAAGGAAGAAGCTCTATGTTTTCCACATTGTTTTCTAAAGTCGTTTTCTTGAAGGGCGTCAAAAAGTTTCATTGTGTTGGAATGGGTTAAAGTCCATCAATTCTTTTTGTTTTTGTAATGTATTTCCTCTGTAATTCATTGGTCATACAAAGTTACATAATTATATATTCCCTTTTTTATCCAAAAGGTCTCATTTCAAAGTTGATTCCCAGTAATATCACTATGTTTACTTATTTCATATACATTCACAAATTTCCGTTTTTCTTCCACATTGAGTTAATTGTTTCCTTTACAGATGCAGACGAGTCCAGACATCCATCAAAAGCAGGTCTGGCAGTAAAAGCATCTCCAGCTAGAACTATAGACGGTTTATCACATAATACCACACAACCTGGAGTTCCTGGGTACGCTTTATAGACCTGAAAGTACAAGGATATAATTTTGTTACTGTTGTAAAGTTTAAACATTTGTAGTATCAACAAAAGGGTCATTGATCCTAAAGCGATCATCTTCGTCAAAGCTTAAAAATGTGAAATAAGTGACAAAATCTTGACCCTTTACTTTTTTTAAAAGTTTTATACTTACATAAAGCAGACCAAATTACAAGAGGACCATGATGGTCCTAAATCGCTAACCTGAGGCATCTGCAAATTACAGTAGTTTTTTGTATAAAAAAGACACAACTTGAGCAACATAAATAAAACAAATATAAGATTTTGGGCTTTGTACAAAACAATCCAGCAATGCTTTAAAATGAAAATGAATGCCTTTGGCTTCATAGTTTAATTGATTACCAAACTATCCCAGAATTTGTCACCCTCAGGGAAAAAGGTTTAAAAAAGCATTGTGAGAAAGCAAGCAATTTCTCCATTTCTATTTAAGAAGAATCCTTTCAATACGATTTATGCAATTTTCAATCCCAGGAGCAGAGACGTTTTTTATCCTGAGAGCATATTTTCCTGTAACATAGTATAAAATTATTTAGTCATGCTACATACCAAATATGAATGCCCTTCATCTTATATTTCAGAAGGAGAAGACTTTTGAAGTTGCTCTAATTGGGTGTTTTCCAAAATTTTGGACCTCTGGGGCAGTGCCATGCTTTATCCCAGGGCTAAGATTTTAGCTAACATAGTAGAGAACCATCTGGTTATGCTATAAATCAAATATGAATGCCTTAGACTTTGTAGATTGGGAGGAGAAGACTGTTGAACATGGTCTAATTGAGCTTTTTTACGAACCTTGGACACCCAGGGAAGGGGTGTTTTTTAACCTACAGGCATAATTTAATCAAAATTGATAGATAACAGCCAGGCTATGCTACACTCAAAATATAAATGCCCTCCGCCTTAAAATGAAGAATTTTTTTCAACATACTCAAATTTTGCATTTTTCCCAATTTTGGACCCCTAGTCAGGACCGTTTTTGACCCTTGGATGAAAACTTTTTGTGATATAGTATAAAACCATCTAGTTATGCTATATACCAAATATGAATATCCTAGACCTTATAGTTTAATAGGAGAAGCCTTTTGAAATTGCTCTTATTAAGAATTTTTCCAAACTTCGGACCTCAGGGGTGGGGCCATTTTTGACTCCAGAGATTAAATATTTAAAAACTTGGTAGAGAACCATATGATTAAGCTCTTTACAAAATATAAAGGCCTTTGGCCTTGTAGTCTATGAAATAAAAACAACATCAAAGATTTACTAAAATTTCGAATTTTCATATGCCGCGGTTAGAAGAGTTTTTCAAGGAATAAAATTCTTTTAACAACTTTTGAAGAGCTTCATCCAAGGAACATCCCTGCAAAGTTTCAGCCTGATTGGCCTACTGGTTTAGGAGAAGATTTTTAAAGATATTTAAAGAATTACTAAAGATTCCCATTTTCAAATGCCGCGGCAACCAGAGTTTTTGACGGAATTAAATTCTTTTTACAACTTTTGAAGAGCTTCACCCAATGAATATCCCTGCAAAGTTTCAGTTTGATTGGCCGTCTGGTTTAGGAGGAGAAGATTTTTAAAGATATTTAAAGAATTATGAAAGATTCCCATTTTCAAATGCAGCGGTTACAAGAGTTTTTCACGGAATCAAATTCTTTAACAACTTCTGAAGAGCTTCACCCAATGAACATCCCTGCAAAGTTTCAGCTTGATTGGCCAACTTATTTAGGAGGAGAAGATTTTTAAAGATTTTTAAAGAATTACTAATGATTCCCATTTTCATATGCCGCGGCAACCAGAGTTTTTGACGAAATTAAATTCTTTAACAGCTTTAGAAGAGCTTCACCCAACGAACATCCCTGCAAAGTTTCAGCTTGATTGGCCTACTGGTTTAGGAGGAGAAGATTTTTAAAGAAATTGTGGACTGATGGACAGACGGACAGATGGACAACGACGGACAACGACCGATCACAATAGCTCACTTTGCACTTTGTGCTCAGGTGAGCTAATAAAATAAGTACAATTCAAAAAGTAATCATCCTATAAGATAGAAAACATTTTGGAAAGAGGAGAAATCATTTGTCACAAGCAATTTCTGCTTTTTTCCACAATGTTTTCTCAAGTATAACATCACAGTGATGTAAAAATCAGGGATTGTACTAGAAAGGGTTAACGAGTCACGAGAGAGTCACTGCTTAATGCAACACAATATATGAAAAATTTAAGCTTTATGATTTTTAACCCTTGTCATGCCGAACCCCAAATATTCCGGTTTTGGAAGGAGTCGTAGACCAAGATCAGCCTGCACATAAGTGCAGTCTGATCTTAGTCTACACCTCCTGCTTGTACTGTCCCTGCAAAAGCTGTCTATGAAATTGATTTCTGTAAGAAATATTGATTTTTGAACTTCAAGTTCTATCAGTGCTTTCAGCCCTTTGATTTCACAGCAATTCAGTAACGTAATTTATACAGCATAACAAGGGTTAATGAGAATATTTTGAAAGATACATTCTACATAAGTTAGGGTCTGAGAGGAAAGAGCCTAAATAGTAGCATCATACCAACAAATTTTGAAAAGACACTCTGGGTGATGCAAAGAACCAAATAGCAATGCTCTTGGCATTCTTGTTTTAAAGATTTCTGTTTAAAAATTGCCCTTTTTGTTTCTATGCAGACTGAGCTAATAAGGAGCCAAAATATTACCAAAAGAGCACTACACAAACAAATAGAGAATCACCTGGAGATTCTACTTACAAAATATCAATGGTAAAGGCTTTCTTGTTTCAGAGTAAAGGATTTTCTTAACACCCCATATGTTAGATAGGGTGTATAAATAACACAAATACGACATAGGGTGGAACCCAAATATGACCCATAGGGCATCATATGAGCAAAGTTTGTACAACTTCACTAGGAGATTCTCCACAAATATCACAGGTCAATGTTCTATGCATCTGGTTTATGAGAAGAAGAATCTTAAAGATCTCATGCTAATGAATCAACTCAAATTTGAAAACAATGAGATATTTGCAATGTCAAATTGATATAAAAGCAAGAGGTTATGATTGAATGTGAAGAAAACTGATATTGCCATGAATGCCACCTTCTAAATATTAAATAGGGGGATTTGATTTTCTTTCATGAAAATCAAGTATTTACAGTTAGATTGAGGAGATTGAGCAAAAAATTGCAACCTTAAGAGTGGTAACAAGGGGATTGTAAATTCAGCCCCTTTTCCTTTAATATTGAATTGTTACCATAATCAATAGGATTCTTTATTGTGACTATACAAATGTTTTCAGCAAGTTGAGAAAGATTCAGCGAAAATTGTGATTTATAGATTGGTAACAGTGAATTGTTGATGACACATGACGGACAATAAAGTATCTCAAACGCTAGCCATGAGCATGTTGTGCTCAGGTAAGCTAATAATTGCCTTAGGCTACCTGGTTTCAGAAAAGAATTTTTAAAAGATTTACTTCTTTGTTTCTATGTAACATAGTCAGCACCAAGTTGAAGCCAAAATGTGACCAAAGTGGCATCATATTAACTTAACCTGTAGAGGTTAACAGGTTGATAATCTGATAAAGAGTCACTGACCAATCAATTTGGTAAAATTTGGTTAAAATTCCTCCCAACTAGTTTCCAAGACAAAGAATTTCAATCTTTTACCAAATATGGAAATTAGCCCCATCCATTAAAGCCATGTTTTTCATTTGATCAGAATTGTCTGAAGGAATCTGATAAAGGATAACCCAAGGATCAATTCTGTGAAATTTGGTTGAAATCCATCAACTGGTTTATTAGAAGATTTTCAAAGCTTTTACCATATATGGAAATTAGTCCTGCCCATTAAAGCCATGGTTTTCATCCGAACAAAATTCTTTGAAGGAATTTGATAGAGGGTCACCCAAGGATCATTTCTGTGAAATTTTGTTGAAATCTGTTCAGTACTTTCTGAGGAGAAGATTTTCAAAGGAAAAGTTTACAGACAAACGGACGGACACAAGGCCATGACAATAGTTCTCTGGCTGTCAGCCAGTGGAGCTAACTAGTCATTTAAGAAAATGGTCGCTTAAACATATTTTTGAGAAATATAGGATTGATTTGATTCCATATATAAAATGTTACAAAAATCTTGCTAAATCCATGCTGTTGTATCTCATTAGAATCATCTCATTGAGATGATTCTAATTGGTTCCCAAAACATTGCATTTAGGAATGGTCTGTTCTAGCCTCTTTATCCAAGCTTTTTGATTTGACAGGAGGATTTCATTTGTTGTCACTTTACCCTTTCCTTTTTAATCCCTGGTTTTTACGTGTCAGAGTTTTATACTTGAGAAAACATTGCTTTAACCCATTCTTACTCAATTCCTCCTTTTAACGCCCCTCAGAAAAAAGCTTTGGAAAACATTAAGGAAAATAAAGAAATTGCTTGTATCAAGCAATTTCTTTATTATCCACAATTCTTTTTATCAAGAAAGATGAAAAATTAAAATCCCATCAACTGCAAATTGTTGTCTGTAGTTTCTTTCAATTTGGACCAGTCTAAAATTTTGTTGTTTGGGAATGGGTTAACAAGCAACTTCTTTTACCACAATATTTTCTACCCTAGTGATTTATCATTTTTCATATAAAATCTTATTAAAATTGTCATCTTCAAATCCTTTGAATTAGGACATGACTATAATTTTGAAAAACAGGAAAGGGTTAATGGATGTGGTCACCTAAAAGTAGTGGTCGTTCAAGCAAGATTGACGGTATCTTTATAATAAGATTTCTTGTTACAGAAAAAGACATTTTTAAGGATTTCCTTCTTGTTTCAATGTAAAATAAGCTAAGTATAGACAAAGCCTTAATATTACCCTATAAACATTATATCAAAAAAAACTTGGTAGAGGTCAATTATAAGATGATAATCTATGTTTTAGGCTTTCTTGTTATAAGAAAAACAGTTTTCTCTTAAAGATTTCTCTCTTGGTTTCAAAGTAAAATATTGTCAACTAAGACTGGGCCCAAATATGACCTTAGGAGCATCATATGAACGAATTTGGAAGAAATCCATTAGAGAATTATATATACCAAATATCTATGCTGTAGGCTTTCTAGTTTCAGAGAAGGAGATTTTCATATATTTCCTTCTTTATTTCCATCTAAAATGCCTGTGCGATGCCCAAATATGACCCTAAGAGTATCAAATGAACAAACTCGGTAGATATTGGCTAAAAGGACATGCGGCATTCAAAATATCGAAGGTCTTCGTCTTTTGGTTTCAGAGAATATGACTTACTAAGGTTTTCAAAACAATTTAAAGCATAGCAACACTTGCTTTCATGACCCGGTGATATAAAATTTAGGAAAGCAATGCATGAAGAACTTTGAATAAAAGTGTAAACTCCACCTGAGAATATCGCCATTTGTGACCTTTGACCTCTACAGGTTCTGGTAACCCTGGTAATAAATCATTTACATATTTCATGATTTCTTGAGCAGCCTCGTCTTTATCCATTTCCAGCCGTTCTATCGCCCAGGGAGCTGATGAATGAATACATATAGATGGACCACAATCTGTTAGTTCTGTAATACATGAGACATGGTTCATACACAATTTTTAGTTTTAAATTTACAAGAGCTTTCTAATGGTTTTTCAAGGCCTCACACCTAAAATTTAAGGGCAAATGACATGTTTTAATCTATGCACAAATATTGGTTTTCTCATACTATATAATTTTTGTTGCAGTCAGGATACTGACTGTAATCTAGGAATCGGCCGATTTGTTCTTCGCTTCTAGGAACCTGTTGACAACCTGAAAAACATATTTCACAAGAATTGCCTTAGCCATTCTTGTCATCACCTCTATGAATTTTTTTCCAGGTTCAACTCAATCTTGATTACAGAAAATGTTTACAATTATGTTTTTCATACTCGATCATACAAGTGTATCTCCATTTGAGTAAGTCCTTTTTGATCAAATGGTTAGAGCACTCAACTTTTATGTTTGGAGGTTGTAGATTTGATCCTTATGCTGACCAACAGGCTCTTGGTTTCCAGAAATTCTATTTCTACATATAAACACAAGTAAATATTTCACAGCTGCAATGTTTTAAGAAAATGGTTTGAATATCCACTGGCATTTAAAACATTTTGGAGGAAAAGATACAAGTCTTCAGATGTGATTCCATAATAAGGAAAATAAATCGGAGAATGGCTTCAATTATCAAAGTTATTGTTAATATACAGTCCTGACTGCATTTGAGGCCGTTCAGGCCTTTGATGTTGGTTTCGTGACTTAAATGTGATAACTGTAGCATGTCTACTATGCAATTACAATGGTAAGGTCTTTATTCAACAAATTGAATTTTATTTTATGTCCCCAACCACATATGTCATGAAATGATGTTGTCTATTCCATCAATGTTTGGGTTTTCGATATTACAGATGGTAGCCATCCAACTGAAGAAAACTAACAAGTCTAGAACATGTATAAACCACCATTCCCTCACTTTGGATGCCCCCTAGAAAAATGTTTTCTAGAAAATATTGTGGACGATGAAGATCTTCCCCAGTAGACAAAATCTTTTGAAATTTTACAATCTAAAGTTGTTGTATACAATTTGGAGCAGGTAATGGGTTATTCAATTGGCCTTCTACCTTTTTCTTTCTTTTTGTTCACAACTGAAGCTTCAAATAATCAAATTGAATTAGAATTCACATCCTTCTATCAATTGGATTTCATTTTATAATTGAAACCACATTATACATTATAAGTCATAAAGGTATTAACAGATTACTAAATTTAAGACTTGTCCTAAATCGAACCAGAACTTATCACAGTATGTGACTTAATACCCCCGCAAGTGCTTTCAGTGTAATGAGAGCTTTAACAATACAAGGAAATAGCTACCGACTTTGCTTTTCTAGATAAGAGGAGTTCGCGACACAAAATTGGTAGTACAATTAGCTGTATATGTCTACAAAGCATAAATAATGTCTAAGTTCAAGAGGAGATAATTTTTTAACCAGGGGGAATTAAGACTTCAAAATTGTACCTTTCAAAACTTCAACATGTGGTTAATCTCTGTGTAAAGTTTCAACGGTATTGAAGCAAAACTGAAGGAGGTGTTCGCGACACAAAATTGGTAGTATTTGTACATAGACAGATGGACACACGGACACACAGACAGACAGGCTGATTCCAGTATACCCCCAAAAACATTTGCTTTGTGGGCATAAAAAGTTTAACCCATTCCCACACAATCCCTCCTTTTTATGCCTCTCAAGGGAAAAGCTTTAGAAAACATTGTTGAAAACAAAGAAATTGCTTGATACAAGCAATTTCTTCATTTTCTACAATGTTTTCTATCCCAAAAAATAAAATTCAACTTACTTGAAATTGTCATCTGTAGCTTCTTTCACTTTGGACCAGTCTTAATTTTTGATGTGTGGTAATGGGTTAAGTTGACAATTTGGAGTCAGAGAAATTTTGAAATATTTGTATTTTGGGATAGAAGACCTTGCTAATGATGAAGAAATCACTATTCTTCATTATTCACATTTCCGAAAAAAAATTGAGGGGGGGGGGGGCGTGCAAAAGGGGGATTGTGCAGGAATGGATTGAAACATTTTGGTGTCACCTTGGCCCCTTTTCCTATTATCAATAGAGATGTATCTAACACAAGGATCATCTGTGATATACTTGGCATCCCAAGGTATGTCTAATTTAGTTCCCAAGCTGTAGAATAGTCCAACACAAAAACGGGAGGAGTATGTCACTGCTTCAAGGTTCCCTCGTACGCCTTTGTCATCTGAAGTCAAATATTTATTCAATATAATTTAAATTTTAAACATTTCACCAATTACAAGATGGAAAATTTAAGACTGGTCCAAATAGAAAGGAGATCCGGATGACAATTCAAAATTTAAGAAATTTTATTTAAAGTAGAAACATAGTGGAAAATGAAGGAATTGCTTGATGTGCCTTAATTCTACACAATGATTTCCAAGTTGTATTCCCTAACCCATTCCCATATAATGACGCTTTTAAATGCCCTGTAATTTGAAGGCTTTAGATAACATTGTGGAAAATGAAGAAATTGCTTGTTACAAGCAATTTCTTCATTATCCATCAATGTTTCTGCCCCAAAAGGCAACTTTTTTGAAGATTTCATCAACTTAAAACTGTCCTCTGCATCTTTTTTCAATTTGGACCAATTTCTTGTGTGGGAATGAGTTAAGGGTGTCAAAAAACGTCATTGTATTGGAATGGGTTAAGAAATGAAGAGAAAAATTTTTGCTTCCTTGAGGTTTGAACTTATAAACCCAATCACACCATATGGATAAGGGATGTGTATTTATACATTAGTGTGTAGAGCTGTAACGATACACTCGAATATTCGGTGAATTGAATATTTTTTACTGGCAAGAACGATTGTATTCTTCTGTTCGAGAAATATTGGCGAATACAAAAACGGGAAATATTTTTCAGGGATGCCAAGTGCAAAAAATATCCAAGAGTTCATATTTATCCAACATACACAAGCAATAACGGCAGTTTCATCAAATTTATGAAGAAAGATTTAAATCCTTAAAGCCGTCACTACTCCTGTGGTCGATTGTCAAAGGGCGCCTCTGATGCAACTGAATACATATTCTAGATACTAAATCAACGAATTTCTATTTCTCTGGTGACAGCTATTTATTTGTTGTCTACACATGGCATTTTGGGTAGTGAATGATAGATCAATTTCTAATAAAAAGGACAATTGACGCATGACTTTGACCATCAGTCAGACCTCTGTTAATACTAACAATCATAAATTATCTTTTTTAAGTCAATGTCTTAGATCTACTAAACCTTTTAAATCATTTTTTTCAATTCAAATCCTAGTATTTATGACCTAATCCTAGTATTTATGACCTACCGGTAATTTTTCTATCTTATTGACCATCAAGTGCAAATCTTGACTTCACCCTTTGTTAGGCTTGAACTTGCATGACACCTTTGATCGTAATTTCAGAAATAATAAAATAGATAACTTAAAACAGCTGTCTGTATCATTAGGATCACAGAAAGGCATAAGTTTGTTTCCTTCTTTACTCAAAAGAAATATATAAATAAATATGTTTGTTCCTAGAAAAAAGTTGTATTCATGAATAAATATTCATATTTATGACCCTGTATCGTGATCTGTATTCGTATTTGTCACTTTCTGTATCGTTACAGCCCTATTAGTGTGATTTCATTTGTTAGACTCATACTTAAAAAGAATTCCTCTTCATCTTTTATAATTCAATGCTATCAAGCAAAACAAAGCAAATAATTTACTAGCTTTGAGTAAAACTCTATGGATCTACTTTAGATTTAATCAAACGTCTGCAGCTTCTTTGAATTTAGAACAGTCTAAAATTGCCTTAGTGCCGCTGTCATAGCGCAGTCGGTAGCATGTCAGACTCCTAATTTTCGATCATGGGATGTCATGGTTTCGATTCGTGGCGGTGGCACATATCCTCTCCTACATTTGTCTCTCACAAATGGGTGGATAATCTTACACCTAAGTGGGATAGCAGCTGGAGGCTGGTAAAGGATGTAGCGGTAGTACTGGTGTGAAGTACCAGGAATCCATTGTTAGGTGCTCCAGCTGCCACAATATGACTGAGATACTGTTGAAAGTGGTGCTAAGCCCCATTCAATCAATCAATCAATCTAATATCGTGTTAACTGAATAATTACATAAACCATTTGCCATCTAATGACTTGAATGCGCTTTTCATTGACCAAAATATATCCTTTCCCTTGAATTTTAACAATATTAATCAATCCTTGCTGAATGTCATTGTTTTCTCATTAAATTGAAACAACAATACTCTAGCCAACTCTTGTTCTTTCAACAATATTGGTTATTTTTTCTAGTATGACCTTTTGCATTATATCCTGTCTAAAACCAAATAGCCTGGTTATAATAAAGTATTTACCAATCAGCTTCTGTATATCCCCTTGTAACTGTAATATCTGAGGTACTGGCATGGTTATCACAACCCCATCAAATGACTCACTGTGACCTTTGTCAGTAGTGACCTTGACCTTGTCTGCTACAACTGAAACATCTTTGACTAGTTGCTCTCGACCAAGATTAGCACCTGAAGTAAGAACATAACATTATATCAACAATGTCATTACTTTTAAATGAAGGGAGGTAATGACAAATTTAGCTCTCAAAATTAATAAAGTACTTCCCCTTATGAATTAAAGCTAATAGGTCCCTTCGAAAAAGGAAGAATACAAATGACCATTACACTTTACCAATTACCACAAAATCCTCTTTCTAACACCCTGAAGAACAAAAAAGAATATTGCAATCATTGTGGGAAAAGGAGGAATTTCTTGATGCAAGCAATCTCTTTTTCTCAGCATATTTCTATCTTAAAATCCACTTATTTTCCAATTCAAATGTACTTTGAAATCTGCAACTTCTTTCAGTTTGGAAGAGTTTAAAATTCTGCTGTCAATTATACCACCTCAAAGGCCCAAGTTGTTAGGGTGTCCATCTTTGAAGAAGGATGTCGAAGTTTTGAATATCTGTGGAAGCCATCTCACCGAATTAGAACAAACACAGTTGGTTGGAGTTAACCCATTCCCACACAATCCCTTCTTTTTCTGCCCCTTAAGTAAAAAGCTATGGAAAACATCGTGGAAAATGAAGAAATTGCTTGATGCAAGTAATTTCTTGATTATCCACACTGTTTTCTAACAGAAATTAAAAATAATCCATCAATTTTAAATTGTCAACTGCAGTTTCTTTAAATTTGGACCAGTCTAAAATTTTGCTGTGTTGGAATAGGTTTAACCCTTTCCTGTTCAAACACGGGATTTTACGTCTTTGTGATTTTATACTTGAGAAAACATTGTGGAAAAAGAAGAAATTGCTTGTAACAAGCAATTTCTTCTTTTCCCACAATATTTTCTACCACATAGGATGGTTTCATTTTAAATTGCATCCACTTTTCATTGTCGTCTGCAACCTCTTTCAATTTGGACGGGTCTAAAATTTTGAAAAATAGGAAAAGGTTAACAAATGTTTACCATAAGCTCATTTGTACCACCTACTTGGCAACAGGAATTTGGGAGGGTATGTACCAAGGGTTTTATAAACCCAAACTGGCTGGACCTTTTTATAGGAGTCACCATACTAAATAGAGCTTTTACCTTTTTAACCCATAACCAGCCAGCAAAATTTTAGGCTGGTCCAAATTGAAAGGAGTTGCAGACAATTTCTTGTTCATAAAATTTTAAAAATCTTTGTCTTTTGGAGTAGAAAACATTGTGGCTAGTAAAGACATTGCTTGTTTTAAACAACTTTTTCATTCCCACAATGATTTCCCAATTGTTTATCTTGAGGGGCATGAAAAGGTCTCAATGTGTGGAAATGGGTTAATTGGTAAAATACCAATTTTGAAAACGTTGATTTTCCTGATTTTTATTGAAATAGTATAGAACAGATTTTATCAATACCTTTTTTCACACATGAAGAATTATGTAAAGAAAAGATATCACAAAACCAAGACTTTTTCCCATTTTACAGGTAGCCTCGGAACCCTGGACACACCACGATTATAGATTGGGTGTCTGACGCGTTTCAAACTGGCTATGGTGGCAGCCCTGAAGCACTCACAGAAATAACAGCATAGTAATAGCCCCATTGGCCATTGTCAGTGATATTCATGCCCAGTTTGATTGAAATTGGCCAAACGGTTAGGGAGGAGAAGATTTTAAAGTCAAAAACAGCCACGCCCATATTTGGGCTTCATTCAAAATTTAACAAACTCATATTGAAAAGGGTCACCCAAGGAATATTCATGCCAAGTCATGTTCAAATTGTTGTGATTATTACTGAGAAAATGATGTTTAAATATTTTTAAGTAAACAAGAGGACCGTGATGGTCCTAAATCGCTCCCCTGAGTATGATGATTCATGGCTTTATGATATAAACAAAATAGCAAAGCCCTCTGTCTAATTATTTTGGAGAAGATGTTTAAGGATTTCTCTTTTAACCCTAGGTATATTGATGATCCCACCATATAGCACTAATTTCCTGAATATGGTAATGCTTTGAAGTATAGACTCCAATACATTACAAGTATAAAAGCTCTAGGCCTAATGGTTTAGGAGAAGAAGGTTTTCAAAGATATCATTATTTATTCCTAACTGAAAATTAGGGATTGCACAAAAAAGGGCTATTTTTTTAAGCAATTTGGTAGAGGGTCAATGGCTCATGATATGTACCAAATATCAAAGCCCTAGGCTTAATGTTTCAGGAGAAGAAAATTTTAACTAGCTGGCAGCTCTCTAACCAATAGATGATGATGTATACCAAATATCAAAGGTCTAGGCCTTATGGTTTGGGAGTAGAAGATTTTTAAAGATTTCCTACTTTATTTCTATGTAAAATCAGGGATCACAAAGAAAAGGGCTAGTTTTCAGAGTACAATAATTCTTTGAAGTATTTTGGTAGAGGGTCAATAGATGATGATGTATACCAAATATCAAAGCTCTAGGCCTTATGGTTTGGGAGTAGAAGATTTTTAAAAATTTCCTTCTTTTATTCTATGTAAAATCAGGGTTGGCACAGAAAAGGGCTAATTTTCAGAGTATGATAATTCTTTGAGGTATTTTGGTTAAGGGTCAATAGATGATGATGTATACCAAATATCAAAGCTCTAGGCCTTATGGTTTGGGAGAAGAAGATTTTTAAAGATTTCCTTCTTTATTTCTATGTTAAATCAGGGATCGCACAGAAAAGGGCTAATTTTCATAATACAGTAAATCTTTGAAGTATTTTGGTAGAGGGTCAATAGATGATGATTTGTACCAAATATCTAAGCTCTAGGCCTTATGGCTTGGTAGGAGAAGATTTATTAAGTTTTTTCACTACGTTGCCATGGCAACCAGAGTTCTTCATGGATTTCAATTCTTTGAAGTATTTTGAAAGAGCATGACCTAAGGATCATTTCTGTGAAGTTTTGTTAAAATTCCATGGTTAGTTTAGGAGAGGATTTTTTTTGTAATTGTGAACGGACTGACAGACGGACAGACGGACAGTCGGACGGACAGAGGAGGACAGACAATGACCAATCACAATGGCTCCCCCAGAGCACTTCGTGCTCAGGTGAGCTAAATAGGGTCACCCAAGGAACATTCATGCCAAGTTTGGTTGAAATCCACCCGATGGTTACTGAGAAGAAGATGTTTAAAAATTTCAAAGTCAAAAACTGCCACGCCCTGCCACGCCCATATTAGGGCGTGAATCAAAATTCCGTTAACACATTTTTGAAAAGGGGCACCCAAGGAACATTCATGCCATGTTTGGTTGAAATGCGCCCAATGGTTACTGAGGAGATGATGTTTAAAGATTTCAAAGTCAAAAACTGCCACGTCCTGCCACGCCCATATTTGGGGGCTCAATCAAAATTGCACGAACAAGTTTTGAGAAGGGTCACCCAAGGAACATTCATGCAGAGTTTAGTTGAAATTCGCCCAGTGGTTACTGAGGAGAAGATGTTTAAAGAATTGTTGATGCCTTCCGTAGCACGACGCACGACGGACAAAAGGTTATACCAAAAGCTTACCTTGAGCACGTTGTGCTCAGGTGAGCTAAAAAGGGTTACCAAAGGAACATTCATGCCAAGTTTGGTTGAAATCCGCCAAATGGTTACTGAGAAGAAGATGTTTAAAAATTTCAAAGTCAAAAACTGCCACGCCCTGCCACGCCCATATTAGGGCGTGATTCAAAATTCCGCAAAGAACTTTTAAAAAAGGTCACCTGAGGTACATTCATGCCAAGTTTGGTTGAAATCTGCCCGATGTTTACTGAGAAGAAGATGTTTAAAGATTTCAAAGTCAAAAACTGCCCCAACCCTGCAACGCCCATTTTTGGGCATAAATCAAAATTCCACTAAGAACTTTTAAAAAGGGTCACCCAAGGAACATTCATGCCAAGTTTAATTGAAATTGGCCCAATGGTTACTGAGAAGAAGATGTTAAAAGATTCAAAGTAAAAAACTGCCCCACCCTGCCATGCCCATATTTGGGGGTGATTCAAAATTCCGTGAACAACTTTTAAAAAGGGTCACCAAAGGAACATTCATGCAGAGTTTAGTTGAAATTCGCCTAATGGTTACTGAGAAGAAGATATTAAAAACTTTCAAAGTCAAAAAATGCCACGCCCCATATTAGGGCGTGAATCAAAATTCCGCGAACATATTTTTGAAAAAGGTCACCCAAAGAACATTCATACCAAGTTTTTTTGAAATCTGCCCAATGGTAACTGAGGAGAAGATGTTTAAATATTTCAAAGTAAAAAAAAAGTTCCATGCCCTGCCACACCCATATTTGGGGGTCAATCAAAATTCCGCGAACAAATTTTGAGAAGGGTCATCAAAGGAACATTCCTACAGAGTTTGGTTGAAATCTGCCCAGTGGATACTGAGAAGAAGATGTTTAAAGAATTGTTGACGCCTTCTGACGCACAATGCAGAACGCAAGACACACGACGGACAAAAGTTGATACCAAAAGCTCACCTTGAGCACGTTGTACTCAGGTGAGCTAAAAAGACAGGAATTTTTAAAATTCAATCAACTCGAAATTGTTGTCCCCAACTTTTTTGAATTTGGACCATTCTGGAAATTTTTCTTTTCTGGTATTTGGTTAACTGTAATTGAAAGATGTTACCTGCAATATTTATGTAATGTTTGGCAATAGAGCTGATCCCAGTGGGTGTAACATAGTTAATGGTACCTTCTATCCTATCAACATGACCTTCAATAGTGGCTGTTAGAGGCTTTAGTACCCCTGCCTGTACAAGGGCCTCATAGCGCCTGGAATAGAAAAAGATACATGTATGGGCACAACAAGAACACCGCATGCGGTTGCCATTGCTCAAGTGTTCAAGTGTTTAGTAGTAAGTAAAACAACATAGTCGAAAGGGTGCATAATTTGTTCAAAACCACATTTAGAGTTATCCCCATTTTTGGTGCATGTATATATTGCTCTTTTGATAGTAGACTGGTACCATTGTCGACTCTAATAAAGCCGACAGGTATACATCGATTTTCGGTACATACCTGGCCCAATAGGTTTTTGTTCCTTACTAAAATCAAAAACGAGGCTTACGCATGCGCAGCATATTTGGTTGAAAAAAATTTGGATGCGTCACGGGATTTCCACCCAATATGATAAAAAAATCTTCCTTTTGTAGTTTTAGAGTAGTCAGTTTTAATGTTAAAACATTTCTCACATCAATGATCGAAATTGTGTGCAAGAAAAACCTTGGAATGTCACCCCTTTCATGAAAAATATATAAGGATCACCGCGTTCCGCGTCCGCCATATTGTTTACAAACAATCCATCACCCAATCAGATTCGATGTTTGGGTTTACGTCATTAAATGACCATCAGCCAATCTCTTGATGCAGTCTTTTGGGATCTACCTGTCGGCTTTGTTAAAGTCGACAGCGGTACCGGTCTATTTTGATAGTGAACATATATTCCGAGTTTCATGTGAATGTTTTCAGTAATACAAGAGATATTACAAAATGTCAAAGTTTGGGATGACGATGTAGCAGAAGTGGATGCAGACCTCGGGTAGAGCTTAAACAAATATACATATTGAAAAAAGATGTATCTAATACAGAAGAAACATGGTAGGAATAAAGTAAAAGGCTAGTTGCAATTCATTCTCTGCCTCTTGCCTAGATCTTTGAGGTTGAGGTAAATGCCTGAATAAAATAAGCTTTTTTCTGAATAAAATATTCTTTTCCCAAACTTTTTGCATACTATGTATTGTTTATCAATAACAACACATTCCCTTGTTTGAACATCTCTGAGATATACATTTTAATTGGTTAGAAGACTTAAACTTTGTAACTACAGCTTATTTAAGCTGTAGTTACAATGTTAATGTTACTAAGTTACTAACCAACCATTTTACCTTTTTGTTACATATTACTGGTCAATAAATTTGCAAGATAACACTTTTTTGATATCTATGTGGTACTCAGTGAGAATAGCCAGTGATCCCTGCATGTCTCACTAATGTGGCACACAATAATAATTTAATACTTAGTTTTGTCTATCAAAATTGGGCGTTCTGATTGGTCAAAAAAATTATTCATAACTCCATGTACAAAATTTTGAGCACCCAGCTATTTTGTATGCCTCCGCACAAAATAGTCCAATACAAAAAGGAATAAAAAATTGTTAAGTTTTTACTTTTTTGCTCAATATTTTTAAATTATAAGAAATGAAGTGAATATTTTTTTGTTTTCATGGAGGTATGAACAGAAAAACCTAATCACATTTATGTATGAATCTGCTTTGCGTATTCATACAGTGTGATTAGTTTTTTTGGTTCATACCTCTATGAAAACAAAATATATTCTCTTCATCTATTAAATAAACAAACTGCCTGTGTTTGCTGACATGCTGATGACACTGCAATGTAAAGAACCCCTAGATTTATTGTCTTACTTATGTACAGAATAATATTGTGTATTTTTGTTGACAATGTATTAATTTGCTTGGTCAACATACATTTACTGTCTGGCTTATATTTTTCAGAATAATGAACCTAGCTGCAATTACCTTGCCCTCTTTCTGATAATCTGTTGCCAGCCTTCCCAACAGATTATCTATGATATCGCAGCTACAATGAACCTAATGCGTTGTTTTTGTTGAAATGTTGCAGGAATGTTTTTTATCCTCTAGATCAACTGTACATGTATTTACTGTCTCACTTATGTGGTACAGACCAATCACTTAAATGTATGATTTTTGTTGATATGTTGATAACACTGTTATTTCTTAACCTTAGATCTACTGTATTTACTGTGTCCGAAAAATGGGACTGAATAACTCACTTACTGTTTGTGTTTTTGTTGATATGTTGGCGACACTGTAATGTATTGAGCTCCGAGATCAACTGTACTTTTACTGTCTTTGTTGGAACGACTCGTTGACATACGGCCCCCTGAAAATAATTGTTTATAGTTTTGAAATTGAATTTTCTCATAATAAGTAACAGTAATGAAAGTAAACTTTTTATTTATTAACCCTTTCCTAAATAAACCCGGGATTTTACGTCACTGTGATTTTATACTTGAGAAAACATTGTGGAAAAAGGAGAAATTGCTTATAATAAGCAATTTCTCCTTTTCCCACAGTGTTTTCTACCATATACGGTAGTTTTATTTGGAATCGCACCCAATTTTCATTGTCGTCTGCATCCTCTTTCAATTTGGACCAGTCTAAAATTTCAAAAACCAGGAAAGGGTTAATAAACATTTTAATGTTTACTACCACAACACAACTTCGCACAACTCATATAAACAATTTACCGATTACCAGACAACAAAATATTAGATTGGTCTAAATCAAAAAAAAAGATGCATGATTCAAAGAACGTAAAAATTGAAAAGAAATGTCCTGTAGTGTAAAAACATCGTCAGAAAAGTAGAAATTGTTTGTTTCCAGTAATTTCTTCTTTCCTCACAATTTAATCAAGAAAATCTTTAAAATCTGAAGGACATCATTATACTGGATTGTGTGATAATAGGTTAGGTCACAGTCAAATTAATTCTTTAACCGATTATCAGTGTCCAAATTTAAGACTGGTTCAAATTCAATGACTTTGATCTTAATAATTTTGAGTTGATGAAATTTGAGAAATTGCCTGTAACTGTTTTGACAGAAAGCATTTTGAACAATGAAGAATCTTCATTTATGAAAGTTTTTTTCTTGAGGGGCATCAAAAAGCAGTGTTGTGAGGTAATGGGTTGAATATGTCTCTCCAGATTTTAAAATGCCCTGCATTTGTTGGCAATAATTATCTGTACAAAGATAAACTTTAACCCTTACCTGTTCAAACTTGGGATTTTACGTTTCTGTTATTTTATACTTGAGAAAACATTGTGGCAATAGGAGAAATTGCTTGTATCAAGCAATTTCTCCTTTTCCCACAATATTTTCTACCACATTGGTTGGTTTCGTTTTAAATTGCATCCAATTCTCATTGTCGTCTCCAGCCTTTTTCAATTTAGACCAGTCTAAAATTTCAAAAAACAGGAAAGGGTTAATTTAATGTTATTCATCCTGCTTTACCTTCTCTTACTTCTTGTTCTTTTAAGAGCTGCGGTCTTGAACACATTTTCATGAAATTATCTGCTTTTCCAATAGTTATAAATGTCATTTCACGATAAATATTCTTTCTACTAAATTCACTGCAAATTCAATCTTATGTGATTTTTCCCTATGCCCCACTTTGAAACATCAAAATTTATCAGGTGATGTCATTAGACTTAGGGTGATGTTGTCAACTACTGTATTGCTAGCAGAAGCCGATGATGTAAATGATAAGTCATGCAATTTCTGGTGCAATTGATAGGTAACGTATTTACCCAATGAAAATTGTTTCATTTAGGTTGTACTTTGCTGATTTATTTAGAGTCTTGTAATGCCAAATAATTTTACTTCTTTATTTTTATTTTTTTAGTTACGACTAGTCATTTTCATAACTAAAACAGCTTAATTGCTGTCTTACAAATGCCTGAAAGCAATTACATTTTTAGAAATTTGAGTTTTTGTTTCATAATCTGTGAAGAGCCACTATAAAACAAAGTTTAACTTGTTAGAAATTGAAGTTATCAAACCTTGTCTTATTCAAATTTAGTGTGAACTCTGAATCAGACTAAAAAACATTGATCATATACTGTAAAAACATGAGAAAAGGAAAGCAATTTTAAATATGATGTGTTTTCTATCAACACTGAATACTCAATCTCAGTAAAGGTCATGAGTTAAACCTTTTCCAACATGATCATGCTTTTAATACCCTCAAACCAACAAGAAAAAAAATTTGATATACATTGTGGAAAGTGAAGAAATTGCTTGCAACAAGCCATTTCTTCATTTCCAACAATGTTCCCCATCCAGAAAGACAAAGAATTTCTAACATTCAACGACTTGAAATTGTCATCTGCATGCAACTTTCTTGACTTTTGACCATTGACCAGTCTCAAATTATATTATATGGAAATGGATTAACCCATTAACAGACTGAAAAACTTTGGATTGGTCCAAATTGAAAGAAGTTTAAGACGGCAATTTAAAATTTATGAAATTTTAGATATTTTCAACTTTCTGTTTAGAAAACAAAAATTTCTTCATTTTCCACTATGTTTTCCTAATTACTTTCTTGAGGGGTGTCCAAAAGTGTCATTATGCAGGAATGGGTTAAAGAACCAGTTGTTTTGTAAAATTAAGCACTACCGACCACAGGATGATGTTGAAGTATTTAAAGGTATCTTTTTGCCAAATACTTAATAGCATTTTCTCATTTCACTGCTTTATTTATAAATATGTATTTTCTGGTAGAAAATTTCCATGGTTATACACGTCATTGTTGTATTTAAAAAAATTGGGAGAAGACATTGAACATGATAAGAACAAATACCGATATGGAAAAAACAAAAGCGACGCTCAAAACCAGGAACGAAAAGCAGACGGTACGATAGTTCGCTCCTTACCTACACCCCGACTTTTATCCCATACAGAAATTGACAGTGCTTCCTTGAACTCCTGGCGTAACAAGGCTGCAGTCGAAGCTCCGGTTGGTCCGGCTCCGACAATTAGGACTTTTTCCATGATTTGTTTTAGCATGTCATCGGTCTAGTTAAGTTGTTTTGAAATGTCAACATTGCCGGGTACCAGAATAAAAAATTCGGTCGTGTTCGCTCAATGAACTTCGGTTGTAAAAAAGACCCAAATCGAAAGAATTTGCAGACGACAATTTTAAGTAGATAGAAATTCCATTCTTGGTAGAAAACGTTGTGGATAATGAAGAAATTGTGCGAAACAAACATTTTCTTAATTTTCCATAATGTTTTCCAAAGCCTTTTCCCTGGGGCCTAAAATAGCGGTATTATGTGGTAATCGGTTAACCAAATCTCACATAACCCTGGCCGGCCAATAACTATGCCTTTTACAAGCCTCTAAAAAACAGCTTTAAAAATAATGTTCTCAAAATCATCCAAAATGATTACCGTACCCCAAGAGACAAATAATTTTCAGGAAACTGACATCACATGGAACGATTGTCTCCTGCAACCGTTCCTAGATCCGGGTTAGTCTAAAATATTCTCGTCTTGTTACGGTAATGGGTTAAGCCGTTTCCCAATAAATTATTAATCCAATAAAGAAAAATATGAGCATCAAAAAACAAACAATCGATATCCCCCATCCACTTCGTTCGGATGCGACGGGAAGAGAGATGAGAGGAAACTGTTTTGATATCGTTTAGACTGACCAAAATATTGTAACTACAGCTCGAATAATATACATGCTCTGGCATTTATTCAGGCTCGGATAATACGATAAAAGGACGAAGGATTATTTCTATCTTAGCCCCAGCCCATTCCAGATCATTAAAATAAGCAGAGAGATATGGACTACGGAATCCTACCCATGGCACTGCTATTCCTTTATACAGAAGCACCAAAATAGCCTACTACTCTGCGCATATCTTGAACCCAAAACCTCCCGATTAGACAGACTTGATGATTGACCACGCTAACCACTTGGCCAACGAGCCAGTCTCACTTGCGATAAACCCTTCATTTGTATATGTAGACTTGAAGAGATTTTTGTTTTGTTCTGTTTTGCTTTAATAGAGCATATGGACCTAAAAATTTAATCACTCGGTATAATTGAACTCTGAAATCAACTCTGAAAAGATTTCCCCTCATGGCTGTGGTAAAATAAAGAAAAGTGATTTAAGGTAAAGTGCGCTTTAAACTATTATCAGACGACAAAATTTTAGACGTCCGAATTGAGAGAAGTTGCAGACGACAATTTTTAGTTGATGAAATTTTAATTCTTTTTATCTCAGTTTGAGGTGTTTAACAAGACATTGTGGATAATGAAGAAAATGCTTGTAATAAGCATTTTTATTTTTATTTTTCACAAAAATTTCCAAAGATTTTGCTAGGGGCGCCACTGCTACTGTGTGCGAATGGGTCAGTAACGCACCATTTGCAGGGGCTTTCATTTTCAATCACGGATTACGCTTTGGAATAATCAATACAGACAGCGAATTACGAAATGTTCGAAATCACCGGGGCAATAACGGGGTCTAATCCAGTCTCAAGACTTACGGATCTAAAGCCGAATAACGAATAGGGGAATCGCGCGACTACAGGGCGCCGAAGATAATTTGATACTATATTCATCGTATTATAGGAATTTTTAGGAAAGGGGCAAAAATACCATGTGCAAACAATAACGTTAACGTCTTTTTTTCTTTTGAATTTTACTCACAACGCTTTTAATATTCTTTTTTCCTAAGTCTAAACCGGTATTTCAAATCGATCACCCTGAAACAAGTTTCCGCGCATTTCCTCAAATTTCCACGTATACTCATAAACTTGAAGTGAAAATCTACATGAGTTTAGTATGATCGTTTCAGAATTGCCGGGTCAAATAATCATCGAGGTCATTGATTTCTTACTGTAGAAGCTGTTATTCTCTGTTTTCAAGATTCTAAAAGGAGTTCACGTATTACAGTTGATCAAAAGGAGAATGTTATACTTGAAAATTCTAATTTTGCTTAGCGTGACACGAGCTTATAACCCATTTCCATACCAAGGATAAAATTTTAGAGCAGTCCAAATTCAAAGAGGTAGCAGACGACAATTGTAAGTTGATGAAATTTTTAAAATCCTGGTCTTTTTGGACAGAAAACATTGTGGATAATAAAGAAATTGCTTGTAACAAGCAATTTCTTCATTTTCCACAATGTTTCCAAAGCTTTCACAATGAAGGTTATTTAAAAGCGTCATTGTCTGGGAATAGGTTAAGACAATGCTAGTTTTTGATTTCTGTATATGGATTAACGCACAGATAATGCTGGTTTAAGTTAAAAGGAGGGAGGCTTGCTCGGAAAGTAATCTATGAATTTGAACCGAATTCCACAGTTATGACCCTTTAAGCGCATTCCAACTTGCCTTTTCATCTTAATTTACGAATGTCCTATGCGGCGCCTATTTCGCAACGTCCGTTCAGCAGCCGGTGATATATTCATCGCCATTCAACTATTTTTATGAATGCCCGATCACATGGTTCTAGTTAAAGGTTTTCATTGGTTGCAAGGTTACTATAACTGGCAAGTAGTTGTATGCGCTGAACTGTAGCCAAAACACGTCAATACACAAAATCCAATATCTCAACGTGTATTCCCAAAAATGGCTGACTTACAAACCCCGATTCCCAAGGTTGAGGATTTAGTTCAGACTGCATCCAAGGCTTTTCTGGATAAATTTGGGGCTGCTCCTACTGTGGCAGCATGCGCGCCGGGCAGGGTCAACTTGATTGGTGAACATACGGATTATAATGAAGGATTTGTGTTTCCAATGGTGAGTACAGGCTCTACTGATGATGCAATGTTTACATCATTGAAACCTTTTTTTAGGGGAAAATCGGTGCTGTTCGGACCTTCCGGAAATTCAATTAAACGAACTATTTTTTGTATATTAACCTATTACCACACAGCAAAAAATTAGACTTGTCCAAATTTAAAGAAGCTGCAGACGACAAAATCAAGTTAATGTTTTTTTTTCGTCTCTTGGATAGAAAACATTGCGGACAATGAAGAAATTGCTTGATACAAGGATACCAGGCTTAACCTACGCGGGTTCAAAAATATTTTACAGAAAGTCAAGATTGTCAATTTCCGCCAGGCTACCGCATTATAAACGTATGCTGTCACTAAATCGAAAGTCTGTGTAAACATTGTGCATACCGTTTTACCCATATACAGATGAAAGATTTAGACTAGTCCAACTTGAAAGAAGTTGTAGAGTTTGACAATTCTAAGCGTGTACGAATAGAATAACAACCCATTCCCAGACGACTGAATTTTAGACAAGTCCATATTTCTTCATTTTCCACAGCGGGGCGTAAAAAAGTGTCATTGTGAGGGAATTGGATTCGTAACAAATATTGTAGAAAACTTTGTAAGAATTGAAGGAACTGCACATTTTCATCAAGTCGCCAAATGAGGTGATCGTGTGGTGACTGCCGTGTTAATCAGTCCTTCGAAACCTGAAAATCAGAGGCCTCATGGTATTCGTATGGTAGAGAAGAATGTTCAAATAAAATGTTCGAAATAATATTTTTGCAAAAAAGAAGAAAAACCTCCTTTGCAATTCAGAGTGTCTATTTTTAGTAAACGACATATTTCATTAATCATTTTGACAATAAAAGTGAAAAGTCAGCAATATAAATCTTAGATTGCTATTTCACAAAACCTCTGTTCTGAAATCGTGCCAACATATCTTAATCGTAAAGCCCATTACCATACCATCCCGACTTCTGACGTCCTGAAAGAATTATGTATAGGGAAACGTCGTGAATAAGGGTGATTTTTTTTCTAGTTATGTCTTATTTTTTTCACAATATTTTCTGCTCTATATGTCACTTTTTTTTCTAAAATTAATCCACTTTGAAATGTCGCTTGTAACTTTCTTGAATTTCGACCAGCCCAAAAATTGCCTTTTGGTAATGTGTTAAGAAACAACAAACTATTAGATTATTGAAAGTGAAATTCCAGGAAAAATACAAGAGACGTTACTTGTATTAGTTTCTTGCTTCCTTCAACTGATGAATTTTTTCCTCCATCAATCTAATTTTCATCTTTGTATTTAGTTGGCATTTTGTTGGACGGACTGTTCTAGTATCTCTTCAAAACAGGGTCCCCACATGAACGAATATTACGATGCAAAGCGTCAAATCGTGTGCATCATACCTGCACATGTACATGTTTATTTCAGATATTTCACGGATTAAAACTCGCTTGACAAGTTATATTTTCAACTATACCGGGACTTTATAATGTTGATCTCCCGCTTATTGAGTCACATTTCGGCTTAACCCATTCCCACACAACCCCTCCATTTTACGCACCTCCAGAAAAAAAGGCTTTAGAAAACATTGTGGAAAATGAAGAAATTGCTTGTATCAAGCAATTTCTTCATTATCCACAATATTTTCTATCCAAGAAGATGAAAAAATGATAATTCCATAAACTTGAAATTGTCATCTGAAGATCCTTTCAATTTGGATCAATCTAAAATTATGTTGTGTAGGATTGGGTTAAATTTATGACGTGAATGCCTTTTAAAGCTATATCTACGACGTTTTTGGTCACCCATCGACGCAGGCGGATTTGATTTTGATTGTCATTTTGAGAAATAATCTCTAATTTAAACTAAAGTTCGCTCGATACCTCAGTCACGTTGCCTTGTTGCTGCCAGTGGGCGTGGCAAACTATTCGTCAGTTACATATTGATATATGGTGTACCGTTTGGGTCAAAAGGTGCACTTGTGAAAACCTTCTAACTTTCCAATCTCGCAGACGAAGTCTATCCATTCATAGAAAAAGCACCTCGCTCGTATATGGGTCGACCTTGTCTATATATAACCACAAATAGTCACTTGACTTTCTGTAGGTTTCATAATTTGCATATCACGGTAAATTACCTCCCCTGAAACCGTTACATTACTCTCCTCTCCAAGAAGACTCGTCCCGAGTCTTGGCCTGGGAGATCTCTGGGTAAGGTAACTACTTGTAAAGTTCCTAGCTCGTAGACAAAGCCTTTCCATTCAGAGTCCTCGACCTTGAAATTTCATAAATGGGTGTGCCGCCATTACTTAATCCGTGAACTAAGGCAGTTATATCCAGCTATAATCACACTCTTTGGGCTCGTGCTAGCGGTTGAAAATGGGGAGTCATTTACTCCTTGACCGTCCGGGAATTCTATCGATCAAAACCGATTTGGCAGGGGCCAAGACCACAAAAAGAGCATATCGAGAGTTTAGATTTGAAGGTTGAATTGCCAACTGACCTTTTCTTGTAAAGAAATGAAGTAAACAATTATTATTCAATAGCACGAAAGATACATAAATGAAAAAAATGCGGGATAGAACCCTGTTTTCTCAAAGGGGTCAAAATGAGACCGTAAAGCTTCGAACTTGGGTCATCTTTGACAAGGGTTAACACTTTTCACCTTTTTTACGCCTGGCGGGTGAAGCAGTCGGATTGAAATACATGTATCAATTTTGGCCTTGTTTCAATAGATAGGTGTATTTACATATTCTTTTTTTTAACATAACCAAAATTTGCACTCGTTCCAAATCTAGCGTAAAAGAATTGAATTCTTATCACATCCCTCCACAATCGCACAAAATTGACTAAATCAGACCCAAGTCTAATCCGTTATAAAGAATGGAACTACAGGCTACACGGAGTTGGACAAACTAGTCATGTATAGATATACAAGTTCAAATGAGTGATCAAAGGTTAATTTTGTCTGTACTAACTGACCTTTAATCACGCATAGGAACTTTTACACCTATACATATTGTGATGGTCCCGTCAACACTACCTTATTTGTCAAAATTAATGCCCCCTCTGTCAAATTTACCCTTTAACAGAGGACAGAGTTCCATTAAACTGAAAAATAAATCCTATAAAGGGTAGACACAGTATATTGTCTGTGTAGGAGGTGGTTGTTGTCAGGACTTTCTCTTTGTTTTTTCCAATATTTTCCATAGCTGTTTAACCGATTCCCACACAATAAAGCTTTTTCGCGTCCCAAGAAATAAAGCTTCTCAAAAGACATAGAATTTTTAGATTTGATCAACTAAAAATTGTCGTCTGCGTCTTTTTTAAATTTGGACAAGTCTTAAATTTTGTCGCCTGGTACGGGTTAAGCCAAAACGTCTACCATAGTGTCGAACTTTTTGAATCACAGAATAACTTAAGTTATTTCAACAGCGTAAACGCACATGTTGCCTCGTGTTTGTCGGTTTTCAAAAAGAGAATGTAAAGTTACAAAGATGGCAACTTCGAATAATTTCGACAGACTGCGAAATCCATATATATTTGGTCATGTGTTGTCAATCAAAGCGCTGAAACCGCTGAAAGCCTGAGATATGTATACAGGAGATATATAATCGGGGCAGAAAAAGTTTGATGGGCGGATTAACGGAGGTGCCACTTTCTACCCAAATCTACTGTCGATTATGCGCAGATCTGCCAATTTGTGCGCTAGGGGACACAACCTACCCGCAATAATTTTCATCCCGTTGAGGTATTGTAACGATATATTTACATGTATAAAACGTTACATATTTTTCACCCGATCAAAATGCTTTGAAGGGATCTGATAACCCAATGATCCTTCCTGTGAATTTTGGTTGAGTTTGGTTGAATTATGTTCAGTTCTTTCTGAGAAGAAGATTTTTAAAGTAAAAGTCGACGGACGGACGGACGGACGGACGACGGACACCACATCATGACAAAAGCTCGTTGGCTTTCAGCCAGTGGAGCTAGCGAGAGAGAGCTAGAGAGTGAGAGAGATGGGTAGCCAGGTTCGAACTAGGAGGCTCTTGCGTGCGATTTGAGTATCCTATCCAGAGACCAATTTCGTTATGTAAATATGCGCTTTATAATCTTCAGATAAAGAGAGCGAGAGGGCGGGTTGTCGTTTACCACGTTAACATGATTATGTACACCTCTCAAAAGCGGCATTCAGACGTTGCATCCTTTGGGTAGAATTCGGAGGTAAAAATATATAGACACAAAGTCCGAGCTAGACTAAACTGTTTTCAGACAGTGCGAATATGATCCTGTGAATGACAAAACAAAACATTCCAATCGTGCGTAAAACCGACAGCTTCGCTTATCAGCTTTTACAGCAACTTCGTCTAACCGGACCGTTTTAACATTGTTACTCTAGAATAAGTAATATTATTTTTGTTTGAAACAAACACCTTATTTTTTCTTAACAATATGATATGATTATATATTTTTAATAATTTCCAATGTATTATATATCTCCTTTCTTTCTTTCCATTCACTCGTAAAGTTTTGATAATTTTGCCAAATTCAGAACACTCACACGAAAGTACTGTACATCAAGCCGACAGCTTTCAATGTCGCCTGCGTCCTTCTCACCTCAATCGGGCGTATTAATTTAAAGTCAGATCCGATCTACTTTTCAAGCGACAGACGATCACATTGATTGCGATAGATGTTTTTACATTATGTTTACACATTAAACTCTGCATGGGTTTGAATTTTTAGCATTGTAACCTTAGCCTCAGATTGCGTAATATTGCTTACGCAATCTCAGGCTAAAAAGAATGTCACTGTATCTAACCTTTGAAAATCTTTGTGTGCACTCATTTGGCCACACATTTGACTGTTATGTCTTGATAATTCGTCAAAATATTGTCTCAATTATATCTCGGACAAGAATGTTTGTCTTGGTGATATCTTGGTTAACCCATTCCCACACAGCGACGCTTTTGGACTCCTCCAAGACAAACAATTGTGAAAACATTATGTAAAATGAAGAAATTGCTTGTAACAAGCATTTTCTTCATTTTTACACTATGTTTTCTACATGAAAGGTCGAAAAAATCTTAAGTTTCATCAACTTCAATTTGTCGTCTGCAACACCTTTCAATATGAACCAGTCTAAATTTTGCCGTCTAGTTATGGGTTATGCTGTGTAAAACAATAGGTCACAAGGCCAAATCTTAGAAATAACTTGTGTGTATCTTTGGTCAAAAATCGATGCTCGGTCAGCATATTTAGCTCTATGAATTCTCACTCCATGATATCACGCCCGGTAATCTCGGGCTACATCTCTTTTTGGAGAACAGTGCAAAATGGAGATAATGATACTTCCGATATGGAGCCAAGGACCGGAACTGAACAGAAAAGGTAAATAAAACAGTGCACCTCGTGTACAATTTGATCTCCTATTAACCTATTATACATTTTCCCAAAACGTCCAGAGTTTCATACCACATAGAAATGATTATATTATCCGTTTGCGGTGATAGATTTCAAAAATAATTCCGTTTGTGAATAGAAACTTGAATCAAAGTTTGGACATCGGACCCGATCAAACACGAAAATGCGTGTTGAAATCGTTCAAATCCATGTAATCAACAGTTCTGAAAGATTTAAGCGGCAATGTCTGTGAAATGAATGATAATGTGTTGATATACAATAATGTTACCACAAAGAACTGCGTTTTTCCTACCCCTTTTGCGGATTTTCTTAGAAAATGATTTTCTTGGGAAAATGTATAATAGGTTAATAGGAGATCAAATTGTACGCGAGGTGCACTGTTTTATTTACCCTTTCTGTTCAGTTCCAGTCCTTTGTTCCATATCGGAAGTATCATTGTCTCCATTTTGCACTGTTCTCCAAAAAGAGATGGAGCCCGATATTACCGGGCGTGGATATTGTGTCACACGAGGTCAAAAACTAGGCCCCTGTGTCAAATCTTGAATGACCTTGTGTGCACTGTAGAGACCAAACTTTTGGCTGTCAAATGTCTTGACAAATGATCAGAATATTTATCTCAATGCTACAAGTTTGGCATTGGGCAAAATGGGGTAAAAAGTTGGTTACTAGGAAAAGTCTAAGAAATACCTTGTGTGCAATTTAGAGGCCACAATTTTGTCTGAAATATGTGGATGTTTGGTCGAATGGGTTTTTTTTTAGCCTTATCTCGAACAAGTTTAACTTTGGGCCTCTTACGGTCTAAAACTTTGCCACTATCTGAAACTTTGGACCGTTCATTTTGTGTCCTGAATGCTCAAATGTCTCGATATCTGTTTGGAATGTGCGTTTCTATATCTTAATAAGCACAGTATGAAGTCACATGGGGTAAATGACCCACTTGGTTTTCCTCCGAAAATAGCATAGGAGAGAAAAATGTGGAAAAATGTGGACAAATGGAAATATTTGTTATTAGAATTTCTTCTTTCAATTCTTCATTGAATTGAAATGAGGAATTTTGTAGTAACGATATAAATTATTTCCAGGCATTACCGTTGGTTGCCGTGTTCGTGGGCCACAAAAGGGAATCTGGACAGTGTAGAGTAATGACTCTTGCCCCTGGGGTTGATGATCCTAGTTATGTGGAGTTCCCTGTCCCCACGGAGACGGCCCCCCTTGCCCCCGGAAAACCACACTGGGCTAACTACGTGAAAGGGGTTGTCGCCAATTACAAAGGTTTGTCGACCCTTGTTATATCTGTTACTAAATGAAAATTACTCAATAGTTTTTCCTTTTTTATACGTCAATAATTTAAGTCAAGTAATTTCTTCTTTTTTGACAGCATTTTCAACTATTTATTAGCACGTGAAATGACAAAAATGTATTGAAATGGGCTAAAACTGAATTTGAGACAATATGAAAAATTATCCATCTTTCGAGAAAGGCTATAGTAATATCTTACTCGCTAGCCAAGGGTGATGACAACTATGTGTGTCACGCCCACTATGTGTGTCACGCCCAATATGTGTGTCACGCCCACTATGTGTGTCACTCTACAATTTGACATGCGCCTAATGTATGGACACCGAAGAGTAAGATGTATATTCGGTGATTGCACGAAAAGCTTTGAATAAGTATCCTTTTAACACTTTCATGTCTTGCAAAATTTTAGACCTTTCCAATTTCAAAGAAGTTACAGACGAAATTGAAAAGTGAATGCAATTTGAAAAGTTACCAGCCTACAGAGTAGAAAAGATTGTGGGAAAAGAAGAAATTGTTTGTTAAAAGCAATTTCTTCTTTTCCAACAATCTCAAGTATAAAAAGACTAGAACGTAAAAACCAGGGAGTGTACAGGAAGGGGGTTAAAGAGCGAGCTAGTCTCTAATCAGACTGTGTGGATACGTTTCTATATAAATCTGTCGTAATTTGTTTGACCCATTCCCACATAATGACGCGTTTTGATACCCTTTATAAAAAAAAACAATCGGAAAAGATTGTGTAAAATGAAGGAATTGCTTGCCATTCCTTCATTTAACATAATGTTTTCTATCCAGAAAGTTGAAGAAATCTAAAATTTCACGAACTCTAACCCTTTCCTTTTTTAGCTCACCTGAGCATGAATTGCTCAAGTGAGCTATGGTGATCACCTTTTGTACGGCGTCCGTCCGTCATCCGGCGTCCGTCGTGCGTCAACAAATTCTTTAAAAAGCACCTCCTCCCAAACCACTTGGTCAATTTGAACCAGATTTGGGCAGAAACATTTCTTGGGTGGCAGCGTTCAATCTAGCTTTGTATCACAAAGGGCCCAATGGGCCCATGGCTCTTGGTCAAGGGGGTCATGCGATACAAATACATAGACAAGTTATTGAATTACAAGGTTTTAAATGTAACAAACCATAACAATTTGATGATAAATATATTGTTTGGATCAAAATAAATCTACTAGAAAAAGTTAAGACATTATTTCCATGACTTCATTCAGAGAAGTCTAATTGAAAATGTGATTGAAGTGTGCCATTTGGGCCCAGTCTTCATTTTGAAGGGGGTCATTTTGGATTTCAGAGGGCCATTTTAGCCATGGCCCCCTCTAGATTGAACACTGGGTGGTCCCCTTTAAAAGTAGCTAAAAGATTTGACATCCGTTTTCATACTGGTTGTCATGGCAACAAAAGTAAAAAAAAAAAACTCCTCCTGACCCAGAAGGCGTTTAGCCTTGATATTTTGCATGAAACCTCAGTATATTGACCTCTTTCAAAAAAACTTAAATCATGACCCTCGGGTCCCAAGGGGCGACTTCCTAGGTGTGTGTGTAGGGGGGGGGGGTTAAAGAAATAAAGAACGATTTTTAAACGACATCTCCTCCCAAACCTTTGGGCCAATTAGCACCAAGTTTGACAAATATGTTCCTTTTATAGGTGGACCCCTTTGAAAATAGCGAAAAGAATTGAAATTAAATTGAAAGAGGTTGCAGACGACAATGAAAATTTGATGCAATTTGAAACTTAACGATCCGATGTTGAAGAAAATATTGTAGGAAAAGTAGAAATTGCTTTCCACAAGCAATTTCTTCTTTTTCCAAAATATTTTCTCAAATATAAAATCACAGCCACGATAAATCTTAGGTTTGTGCAGGACATTGTTAGATTGTCGTCTGCAGCTCCCCTCAGTTTGGATCAGTCTAAAATTTTGCTGTCTGATAATGAGTTATACGTTGAACACAAAAAAAGCGTTTTGAATTCCACTTATACGAATAAGCGTCAATAGGCTTCATAACGACGACATTGAAATTTGTGATTTATTGGTGTCACATCGACAATATAAGGATTCTCCCGTTTGTTTACTGACCTATATTTACTAGTCCAAAGAAAAAGAAAATGTGTATGAAGTTTAAAAAAAATGCCTTTTAGGATAAAAGTATTGTCGACAGTGAAGAAATTACTCGTTACAAGCAATTTCCTCGTTGCCTACAATGTTTTCCGACAATTTTTATCTTGAGGGACGTTAAGAAAGTGGAATTGTGTTTCAAAAAAAGAAAAAAAATGTTAGGGATTTTTAAACCATTCATTTTACATCAATTGCGAGACAAGATCCTCCAACTTAGATTAATCCCACCCGATTCTGCTTCCTGGAGAATACACCAGTACTCGTGCCGATTATGTGTGCCAATGACAGAACAAAGATTTATAGCCGCTCCAGGAATCGAAATCGGGACTTCTTGATCAGAAAGCCGAAAATCTACCCCTCGACCACGGAGTTAGGGAATGAACTTGTAGTATTAAAAACATCGACAATGATAACAACAGCACAGGATAAGTTACTGAACAACGTGTGAAATAAATACGAGAAAAGCAACATTAGCAACGTGTCAAGTCTATCTGACCTTGACTGCGATGTTATTTTTCCACTGGGTGCATCCGAGTATGTTACTATGAAATTTATCTCGTCGAAAGTTGAGACTAGTCACTGACTTGACAGGTGAACTTTCAATGAACATACGTGTATAATGTTGTGTCATTTCACCCATTTCCACATATTGACGCTTTCTGACGCCCCCCCCTCCCAAGAAAACAATTGAGAAAACATTGTGTAAAATGAAGAAATTGCTTGTAACAAGCAATTTCTTCATTTTACTCAATTTTTTTCTACCCAGAAAGTTGAAAACATCTAAACTTCCATCAATTTTAAATTGTCGTCTGCCACTGCTTTCAATATGGACCAGTCTTAAATTTTGCCATCTGGTAATGGGTTAAAGGGTTGTTCTATCCGACATCCGCGAACGTTGTGGATTTCATTCGCGGATAGAAAGGGGGAAGGGGGTGGAGTTCCAGAGTAATTAAAGTATCACATTATCAATGCACAACGTCGTAAATATAGCTTTGTTCAAGCTGCAGTTTCGACATTTTGCTCGCCAAATGACGAATATTTTAAAGCATGTACATTTCGGTCGGAAACCTCTCCCTCTTTGACGTTTGAAATTAATATAAAAACATTTCGTATGAGTTGTAAATCGGAAATCTCGAAGTGAAGAAATTAATTTGGAGGGAGCGAAGCACCTGACAAATTACTTTCATTATTACAGAGATTACTGACCTATAACGAACTTACAGGTTGCCTTGATTGACAAACGTGTATGTTCAATACCCACACAGTTGCGTTGAAAAAAATCGTTTGATTTTTCATGTTTAATGAGTGCTAACCTTGTGTCATGGCGTAAACACGCGCCACTTTCGGATCATATTACTTATATATACTAATTGTAAATGAAGTTATTGCATACTTTCCGCGAAAAGCAGACTTCATTTGTGACCATCTCAATGCCATATTTTTTCGTCAGCCCCTAACTTGTACACGGTCATTTCAAACGATCTGCTTTAGTGTCTATGCCTTTCGGGTTGCAATACGCAATTCCATTCTAGAGTCTAGGTATAAGATCCCTTACTTGCTTTCTAGATTAGCTAAATCCATTACTAGACAACGCTGTTTTAGACAGGGACCAATAAGAAAATGTTGCAGACGACAACTAAAATTTTTGTCGGTTGGAGCCTAAGTAATGTTGATATTAAATAAATGGCTTAAATATAGAGCAATTTCTTCACTATCTGCATAACTTTCCATTTTTCGCTCGGCTGTTTCGTAGTAAAAAAGTACAAGGGTTTGCTATGGTCAGGCCTATGGTGTACCGTTTTGGTCAAAAGTCCCATTAGGTCGTAGCACAAAGAACGCGTGAACGCGCACATAATGTAGGTAAACCCGTTTAATTTATGCGTGCGCGCTTATATTTTGAAAGTGCACGCGTATTTAACGCATGTACTTTCACAATATGAGTGTGCGCGCGTAAAAAGTAAACACCTAGATATTGTGCGTGCACTTGTAATTTAGGCGTACGAGTACATTTTATAACCTTGAACGCTCAGTAATTATGCGTGCACGCCTAAATTTTGAGAGTGAATCTGTATCATTTACTCGTCCACGTGCTTTTTTTATTGTGTACTACCTAAAGTGGACTTTTGACCCATTTAGAGCGCCATACAGGCCATTGTCTTCGTCGACGTCTGCGTAGGCGCAGTCACCGGAAAATATTTGTTATATCTCGGGTATTATTGAACGCATTCGCTGTAAACTCTAAAATATGTTCTATGCTAAAAGAGCTATCGGTACCAAAAAGGAAGAACTCTACATGCATTTTTGAACGGGTTAAGCCCATTTTTGTACTTAGAAATTTAATCCTGTATCAAGCACGAAAACAGCCAAGTGTTTGCATCCGCATGCTGTACTCTTGAGGTTTTTTTTTGTTTTTGGTGTTTGGTTTTTGTGTGTGTGTGTGCGCGTGCTGTTTGTTTCTCTCTCTATTTATCTCTCTCTCCTTTTTCTTCTAAAAGGGATTAAAAAGCTTGATTGAACTGAAATGGGCTATCTAATATGTTTTAGTTAATGGTAATGTAAAGACTCGAACAACCCAGTGTTAACACATGTACATCTAATATAAAGATATTTTTTTCTCTGTTTAGGTTCCATACCATCATTTGATTGTGTCATCATGACGTCAGTTCCTCTTGGCGGGGGAGTTTCCAGTTCGGCTGCTATTGAAGTTGGTACCTATATGTTTCTTGACCAACTGACCGGAAGTCAAGATAACGGGATATCAAAGAAAGACAAAGCCCTGGCCTGTCAGAAAGCAGAGCACGTGTTCGCCGGAGCACCTTGTGGGATTATGGACCAGTTCATCTCATTAATGGGAGAGGAAAACCACGCCCTTCTTATTGACTGCAGGTAGGAGTCTGGCTGCGATATCGTAGCCCTCTGATAATCTTTTGGCGAGATTATGACCAGTATATTATCAAAACTTGACAGAAGGAGGCCAAATCATAATCATTGTTTTGTTTTTCAGGGAGCAATACATAGTTGTGGCAGTAACAAGTTATTATGTGCGTTATTAACTGCGTCCGTCATTTGTCTGGAACATAACTCCCAAAATAATTTAGAACAATTGCTTTGTATCATGAGTAAGAGTGGGTTTTAAAAGAATATTCAGACATCTTCAAGGTAGAAGTCACAGCTGAAGGTCAAATGTTAGAAATGGGCATGTCCGGAGCATGATTTTAATGTTCATGGATTGATGGGCACAATTATTCTCTGTCATTGGTCAATGTGCCGTTTGTAGAAAAATATGATCCTCGGTGGTCGAGCATATAGCCGCCACTTTGTGTGTCCATTTGGCATTCCTTCTGGCGTTTTAGCTTTAATCTCTATACACTCTCGATATGCTGCTTACCGTGTTTAACCAATACCCACACAATTCCCCTTTTGTGCGCCTCTCAAGAAAGAAGCTTTGGAAAACGTTGTGGAAAATGAAGAAAATGCTTCATTAACTTGAAATTTTATTCTTTCCTCATTTGTATTCAGGACAATTTTTGTTCCCATGGTCTGTCTCTAACAGTTCTTGTCTTAGATAACTTCAAGGTCAAGGTCACAGTTTAATTTCAAATATTAGTAATGAGCATATCCAGAACTTAATTCCTACATTATTGTATGGATTTCAAAATAACATGTCACAATTTTATTCCATGATGGTTTGAGTGTCATAGGAAAAAAGTTTTCTAGCTTCTTAAGCCATCGCAGCCTAATTAAAGTTGAATGATAAAACTGTGCTTGTTTTGAGCATAACTGCTACATACAAGAGGTTTTAACTCATTACCAGACAGCAACATTTTAGACTGGTCCAAATCAAAAGGAGTTGCAGACAACTATTTAAGGTTTATGAAATTGGGAATTTTTTTTAACTTTTTGGATAGAAAACATTGTGGATAATGAAGAAATTGCTTGTCACAAGCAATTTCTTCATTTTCCAAAATGTTTTCCAAAGCTTATTTTCTTTGGGGCGTCACTGAATGGGAATAGGTTAACTTAAGTTGGAGTAATTGTTCTGCAGCATCAGTAAATGGGTTAATAAAAAATGTTGTTCAGGTGGATCTAAGGTCAAGATTATAGCTTAAGGTAGCAGGTTTTTGTAGACTTACTTCTGTAATTGAACAGAATTTAAACAGGTCCAAGGAAACTATGTGAACTTCCATGATTGGTATCTAGTTAAAACATTACATTATTGTGAAAAGAAAAAAGTAAAATGGATACTAATACATGCAGCAGCCTACTGTGATAGACTTGAGGATATTTTTAACCCATTCCCGCACAATGACGCTTTTTGAAGCCCCTCAAGAAAAAGGCTTTGGAAAACATTGTGGAAAATGAAGAAATTGCCTGTCACAAGTAATTTCTTCATTATCCATAATGTTTTCTGCCCCATTAGACAAAGATTTTTAAAATTTCATCAACTTGAAATTATCATCTGCAACTTCTCTCAGTTTGGACCAGTCTAAAATTTTCTTGTGTGGTAATGTCTTAATTGACTGTATCAGATGTAATATGTTTTGTAGATCTTTGGAATCCCGTCTGGTACCACTTAAAGAACCTAATGTGGTTGTGTTAATTACAAACTCTAATGTCAAACATCAGATCAATGCTTCAGAATATTCCACCAGGAGAGCTCAGTGTGAGGAGGCTGCAAAAGTTTTGGGCCTGAAAAGTTTACGGGAGGCCTCAATGGACAAGTTGGAAGGTAAATTATAAGTCTTTATTCAATAACTGTAGGAATACATTATTGTATGTGGAGACAAAAATATTGTGCAAGCAAAAAAAGCTTATTGTAATTTGTTTATAATTTGATCATGTATATGATTGAAACCTTTTCTTTAATCTTTAGACTTTATAGCAGTAATTTGTTTTTATGAAATGCATTTTTGTTAACTTAGTTTGAAAAAAAAACAACATTAGAGAATTATATGATTGGAGTATATAGCAGATATTTCCTTTGCCCTTTCAATTTTTAAACTTTTTAAGCCCTTCCAACAGTCTGGTTACCACAAGATTTTATGTAATTAGAGTATGCTTGGGCTAGTATCAACCGATTACCACATTGCAAAATTTTAGACTGGTCCAAATTCAAAAATGTTGCAGACAACAATTTAAAATTGAGAGAATTATAAGTATCTCGTTTTTTGCTTATTTTTGGTAGAAAATAAAGTTGTAACAAGCAATTTCTTCATTTTAACCCTTGTCATGCTGAATATAAATCATATACAGAAATACTTTAAAATCAAAGGACTGAAAGTACTGGGAGACCCTTATTGCTGTAATCTTTTTGTTAATCTTTCTATAAATAAATCCTGCATCAAGTAGAAGGTGTAGACTAAGATCAGACTGCACATATGTGCAGGCTGACCTTTGTCTATATCTCTTTCCCACAACAGGAATATTCCGGGTTCAGCACAACAAGACTTGTTTACCTGGCAAGTTTTTTTGAGAGGGGCATTCAAAAGTGGGATTTTTGAGGGAATAGTTAAATATTCAATTGACTCTCCCTTTCAAACATCATTTCATTTTATTGCTTGTAGCCAACAAAGATAAGCTAGATGATGTTGCTTTCAGAAGAGCTCGTCATGTGATTGGCGAAATTCAAAGAACCGAGGAGGCGGCAGGTGCTCTAGAAACTAACAATTATAAACGTTTTGGTGAACTTATGGTACAAAGTCATAATGCTCTCAGGTAAACTATTTTCTTCTAATTACATGTTGATTGGATCTTACACAATTTGTGATCTGAAAGGGTTTATTTTGGTCGCTGGCATTTATTATTGTTGATCTCAATCCAAACATGTTTTAACTAATTAGCAGACAAAAACAAATTTCATTGGTTCAATTTGAATGGAGTATCAGACTGCAATTCAAAGTTCTTTTTTTTTTCCCAACTTTTCGGGATAAAAAAAGTTTGTGGAAATTGAAGAATTTGGTTCTTGCAAGCAATTTCTTCATTTATCTCAATTTGTTCCAAAATTTTCTTTTCATTTTTCTTAATTAAGGGGCATCAAAAAGATTCATTGTGTCTAAATGGGTTAAGATATCTGTTTGGATAAGTGAATCAGGCATACTTAGTGTGTTTAGAATCCTTGGTTGCAACAAAGGTAACAGTTTTCTAGTATAAATGACATCTTTGTGTATATTAGAAATCAACTAACAAGAACTGCCCAAGTCTTTGAATCTCTGTTTTCAACTAATTTCACTTATCATGACATGGAAGGATCTTCTTTCAAGTGTTGGGCTGTGGCCATAGCACAGTGGTAGCTGGTATAACTCGTAGTCATAGGGTCCTGGGTTTGATCCACGATTGAGGCAAATATCCTTTTCGACATTTGTCTCCCACCAATGGGTGGATAATGGTTAACATAATTATTATAAGCAGCTGGAGGCTAAGAAAAGGATAAAGTGGTAGTACAAGTGTGAGAAATACCTGGAAGCTGTTGTACGGTGCCCTAGCTGCTGCAATATGACTGAAATACTGTTAGAAGTGGCTTTTAACTCAATTCAATAAATCATTCATGTGTCATATTGGTATCCAAAGTTCTGAAATACTTTAACAAATGAAAAACATGTACTCACATGACCTATGATTGATTAATTGCTGTTGTCAAACAATTGATTGATATATCAAATCTTTCATTGAAACCAGAACTTCTGCGTTGACCTGCAACATTTATTTCAAACATTTTCATAGGTAGGTCACTTAAGAGTCTTGACCCATTTCCACACCATGGAGCCTTTGGATGCCCCTCAAGAAAAATATTTTAAGAAAACATTAAGCAAAATGAAGAAATTACTCATAACATTTTACACAATATTTTCTACCCAGACAGTAGAAAAAATCTTAAATTTCATGAACTTTAGATTATCTTCTGCAACTCCTTCCAATTTGGACCAGTCTAAAAAATGTGTAGTCTGTTAAGGGGTTAACTAGAATTTGTTCAATCTGTAGTTTCCATATTAAGATGGGCTACCATAATTATGTTTTAGTTTAACCCAGCAAAATTTTAGACTGGTCCAAATTGAGAGAAGCTGCAGACGACAATTTCAAGTTAATGGAATTTTGAATTTTTTCGTCTTTTTGGATAGAATACATTGTTGATAATGAAGAAATTGCTTGATACAAGCAATTTCTTCATTTTCCACAATGTTTTCCAAAGTTTTTTTTCTTGAGGGGCGTAAAAAGGAGGGTTTGAGTTGGAATGGGTTAATGTCCTCATCCACATGTTATGCAAACTCATATTTATTGAACTCATTTCCACACAATAAAATTTTAGACTAGTCCGAATTGAAAGAAGCTGCAGACAAATTGGGAACTTAAGATTTTTTCATCTTTTTTGATAGAAAACATTGGGGATATTGAAGAAATTTGCTTAATGCAAGCAATTTTGTCATTTCCCACAATGTTTTCCAAATCTTTTTTCTTGAGAGGCATAAAGGAGGGATTGTGTGGGAATGAGTATCTAATTTGAACTGCCTTATCTGAGGTCAGCAGGTTTGGCTAGCCATCTTTCAATTATGTGGCTAACATGCCTTTAAAATTAAGCATCCAAGCCATATTAAACTTTTCATAATAAGATGAAGAGGAACCCTATTGATTATTGGAAGGATTTTTCAGAAAACACAGGAATAGGGGCCTTAATGACAATTTCTTTGTTTACACTCTAAAGGCTACAATTTTGGCTTTATCTTCATGAAACTTGGTCAGAGTAATTGTTTGGTCATGAGGACCAACCCTATCGATTATTGGAAGGTTCTTTTGGAAAACACAGGAAAAAGGGCCTTAATGACAATTTCTTTGTTAACCCTCCAGAAGCCATAATTTTGGCTCATTCGTCATAAAACTTGGTCAGGATAAGTGTTAGGTCATAAAGATGAGCCTTATAGATTATGGGAAGGGTCTATTTGAAAACACAGGAAAAGAGGCCTTAATGACAATTTCTTTGTTTACAGTCTAGAGGCCACAATCTAGGCTCAATTTTCATGAAACTGGTTATAGTTATTTGTCTCTAGTTGCATTTTTTTCACAGCAGACAATTCAGGTGAGCGATCTAGGACCACCATGGTCCTCTTGTTTTGTATATTCTAAAATTCTATAGTCAATAACAAATATTTTTATAATTACTCTTGGAGCTACATTCCTAAAGGAGTAATACTGAATCATAAGCATGTGTTACTTCACAGGGATGATTTTGAAGTATCTTGTCCCGAGTTGGACGATTTAGTCACGGCAGCTCTTGAAGTGGATGGGGTATTTGGTTCGAGAATGACTGGCGGTGGGTTTGGTGGATGTACTGTCACACTAGTGAAGAAAGAGGCTGTAGAAAACACAATGAAACACATTAAGGTATGTGAAAATGTTATTTCCAAATATTTGTAGAGCTCTAGTTTTGTTTGCAGAAAAAGAGTTTTAACCAGACAATAAATTATCATTTTCCTCTACAAAATATATTCGATTTGCTGGTAATTCAATGGGAAAGTGGACTGTAACAATAACAGTATAAGATCTTAAGTATAAGAACTGTTTCCTGTTCAATCCCTGGTTTTTATGTCCCTGTGTTTTTAAACTTGAGAAAACATTTTAAAATTGAGGTAATTGCTTGTAACTATTTAAACTTCATTCTATTTGAATAATAATCATTCAGTAGTGTAGAAGATATCGTGGAAAAAGAAAGAAATTACTTATAATAAGCAATTTTTTTCTTTTTACACAATGTTTTCTCAAGCATTAAATCACAAGGACATAAAAACCATGGATAAAGTTAGAGAATTGGCAGATGGCAATTTCAAGTCCATAGTGTTTGAAATTTTAAATATCTTTGTCTTTGTGGGTAGAAAACAATGTGGAAATGAGGTAATCGCTATCAAAAAGCAATTTTTTCATTTTCAAAATGTTTCCTTTCCAGAAAGACGAAGATTTTTCTAATCTTATCAGCTTGAATTTGTCAATTGGTGCCAGCCTAAATAATTACCATTGGGGCCTGAGATTATAAAACTTTGTTCATACTCAACTGAGAATTTACAAAAAATTCAAGTTTGAATAAATGTTTTTCTATGTTTACTGCACATGTTTTGGTTATGAATTATAATATATCAATATAATCTTTCATTTTCTTGTGCTCTCGGTAGAATTGAACATAATATACATCTTTCATTTTTAATCGAATTCTGAATTCTCAAATGATTAGGAAACAAGTTTTATAATCTCGGGCACTGGTAATGGGAAAAAACAGTCTAAAGTTCATAGTAGTGTTTTGTATGCTGAAAAATGATTCTTGTATTGCAGGCTAAATACAGAGGAACCCCAACATTTTATGTCTGCGGGGCATCCAAGGCTGCAAGAGGGCTGAGCCTATGAAACAACTGATATGAACTAACTGAATAGTTTGTTTTATACTCCCCCCAAACCTTTTTTGTGAGGGGAGGGGGTAAAACTGTTATATAGGAGTAGGTTTGTCTTTCAGTTGGTTGGTTAGCCTGTAGCTTATTCTTGTCCATCCATTTTCTTCTGAACCACCAATTGGATTTGATTTAAATTTCACACATGTACTCAGTATCAAGCAAAAATGTGCTCATTTAATTTTGGTCATGTTGCATTCATTTTCCTTAGAGTAAGGGACCTTTGTTTAGACATCTTAAATGCTTTTTTTTTTCTCTCCAATTATTACATGGATTTGATAAAAAATCACAAACACTTTCATAATAAAGCATGGATTTTGGCTTTGGTTCATTTACTTTTCTTAGAGTTATTGCCCTTCATTAAGAAAGCTGAGCTACAAATGTGTCAGACACAGATACCCCCACTTATGTGCTTTTATACTTGAGAAAACATTGTGGGAAAAGAAGAAATTGCTTGTAACAGGCAATTTCTTTATTTCCCTCAATGTTTTCTAACCTATAAGTTGGCTACATTTCAAATTACACCCACTTTTAATTGTGTTCAGCAACTTCTTACAAATTCAACCAGTCTAAAATTTTGAAAAATGGGAAAGGGTTAAAATGCATCAATTAATGTTGAAGATATGTTCTGGAAAAGAATTGGATACCCACACCCAACCACTACACATGCACGCACTCATACTAATACAGAGGTAACAGAGGTACTGACAAACATTTTTAGTGAGATGGAGCTATTGTGGGGTATAAATCACTTTAAGCCATAGTCTATTTTTCTCACAAGTTGATATTTGGGGTCCCAAATCAGGGTTACAATTTCAGGGTCATATCATCAATAAGGAGGTGTATAGAACTTGTTTTACCCATTATGTTACAATCCCACTTTTTATGCACCTAAAGAAAAAAGCTTGGGAAAATATTGTGGATAATAAAGAAATTGCTTCATTATCCACAATGTTTCCTACCCCCAAAGATAAGTGTTTAAAAATTTCAAAAACTGATAAATTGCTGTCTACAACCATTTTTTAATTTGACCAGGTGTAAAATTTTGCCCTCTTATAATTCATTATCAAATTTATCAGACATCGAATTGTTTTCATGCATTGTTGATGATAAACGTCTGTGGTACAGAGCAAATGAAAATTTGTTTGATATCAGTTTATTCCAGGGTTAACCCATTCCCAAACATCAAAATTTTAAACTGCTTTTCAAAATATAAAACTAGGTCCATATGAGGTAGAAAACAACATGAGAAAAGAAGAGATTGCTTGTTACAATAAATTACTTATTTTCTCACAATATTTTCCAAAGCTAAATTTCTTCACTGTATTAGAATGTGGGATTGTGTAGTAATGGGTTAAAAGTTTAGGGCATTATATGCATCTCTGTTTGCAATGTGCCAAAACCATGGTGTATTGTTATATCTGGTTTTAAAAATATTGTGAAATTCTAAATGTATGTTCAATATCAGTAGAATAACAATATATGGGAGAACTTTGTATACATTTTCGTAAGAATAACGTTCATTTTAACTTTAACTTTTGTGCTGTCCACCACCTTAACCCAATACAAGCCAACATTTTAGAATGGTCCAAATTATTAGTTGGTGACATTTAAGAAACTTTACTGCTAAGGGCAGAAAACTTTGTGAACAATTACTGAATTCCTCGTTGAAATCATTTTTTTTTTTTTATTTCACTGTGTCTATGTTATTGTTGTTTTTCTAGAGAGTTGTGAAGAGTTGTTTCAAAGAGAATGGGTTTAGCTACAATATAATAAACTGTAATATCTCTAATATTACTGAACCCGTTCACTTTGAACTCGAAATATATGTTCACTATCCAAAGAGCAATCTATACCAACAAGGTGAATAACTCTAAATGAATTTTTGAACAAATTATGCACCTTTTTCAACTTAAACGATTTTACTCTCTATCAAGCAAATGAACAACTGAGTGTTGACATCAGCACACAATGCTCTTGTCCATTTTATGTTCACCTTTGATTACATTTTGTTTTATAATGTATTTTAATTGATAAAACTAACCGGTACCTCATTTTTATTGGAGCCTTTTTAAGATGTATATCTCTATTATTTGTTTTAACCCTTTCCTTTATTTCTTGAAATTTTAAACTAGTCCAAAATGAAAGATGTTGCAGACAACAATGAAAATTGGGATGCTATTTAGAATGAAACCATTCTATGTGAAACAAAATATTGTGGGAAAAGGAGAAATTGCTTGTTACAAGCAATTTCTCCTTTTTCCATGTTTTGTCAAGTATAAAATCAGTGACGTAAAATCCCGGTTTTTACAAGAAAGCGTAAATGCCTTTATCGATATCTAGGGTGGGAAGTTTTTGTCCTATCTGTTTGCCCGACGGCGGCGTTCATCCTTTCCGACTATTTGTCTCTCACCAATGGGTCGATAATTGTAGACCTATGTGGGATAGCAGCTGGAGGCTAGGAAAGGATGTAATGGTAGTACTAGTGTGAGAAATACCAGGATTCTATTGTTAGGTGCTCCAGCCGCCGCGATATAACTGAAAGATTGTTGAAAGCGGCGTAAAACCACATTCAAACAAACAAACCTATCTCTTTGTCCTTAAATCAGTTTGTCTTTTTATATGTAAAAAAGACTTTATTACTGGCATATCATTTCATTTATAAGAGCTTTTTCATTTTAAATGTGTATTTCTTTTAGCATGACCTTTTGCTGCTATCAATCAAGTTCAAGATTTTCTGTTGAGGTCAGCTGCGGCCATAGCGTAGTGGTAGCGCTTCTGTCTCCTGGTCAGCGGTCCCGGGTTCAATCCCTGGCTGTGACGAATAACCTTTCCGACATTTGTATCTCACCATTTGGTGGATGATTGTAAACCTAAGTGGGATAGCAGCTGGAGGCTAGGAAAGGATGAAGTGGTAGTACTGGTGTGAGAAATACCAGGAATCCATTGTTAGGTGCTCCAGCCGCCGCGATATAAATTAATGTTAAATGTGGCATTAAACCCCATTCAATCAATAAAAAAAACAAAAGTGTCATTGTGTAGGAATGGGTGAATACTGTCACATCATTTGAAAGGTAACAGATTATTCATTTCAAATTTGTATCTTTTGTGAAAAGACCTTTATGCTGGTACCAAGGTCACGGTTATCTGTCAAGGTCAAGTTTTTCTGTAAAGATCATATACCGGAAAACTGGCCGGGGCATTGATGATTAACATATACATATTTAATCTGTTTCCCAGGAATACCTGCCTAAATGATGTTACTTTATGATGTTGAAAAATTTCAAAGTGTTGATGACGGCACTATTGTTTGATTATTGCTGAGCCCCTCAAGAAAAATCTTTGGAAAATATTGTGAAAATTAGAGGAATCACTTGTTGCAAGCAATTTCTTCAATATCCACAATGTTTCCTACCCCAAAATACAGATTTTAAAAATTTCAGCAACTAAAAGTTGTTGTTTTGCAATTTCTTTCATTTAACCTTTTCCCACACAAGGCCTCCTTTTTACGCCCTCAATAAAATAGTTCTGGAAAACAATGTGGAAAATGAAGAATTTTCGTGGTCAAAATTTTTTTTTTCCTTTTGCACATTGTTTTCTATCCAGAGAAGCAAAGATTTTAAATCTTGGCAACTTTTTTCAATTTGGACCATTCAAAATTTCATTATATTGGAATTGGTTAAGCAATTCAGAAATGTTGTCTGCTAGCTGATTGTTGTACATGAACATTAGTAATTTGTACACTTTTTGTCATTTTGAGCTCGGCTGTTTTCGGAGAAAACCCCAGGTATTGTGATCACCTTGGCGTTGTTTGCCATATCCTCATGAAATTTGGCATGTGTATTGACCATCATAAGACTTATCTAGACTATATGGGGGATAACTCTAAAAGCATTTTTGTAAGAGTTATGCCCCTTTTTCTTCTTAGATTTTTTCTATTATCCAGCGCCTGCAGCGGAGCGTTGGCACCAGTTGGCAGTGCTCTTGTTGTGTATTAGAAATAGATGTCTGCCGTTCCCCTTTGTAAAATTTGTAAAGGGTCGCCCAAGGACCATTCCTGCCAAGTTAGGTTGTAATTGGCCTAATTGTTACAGGGCAGAAAATATTTAAAGAATGTTGATGCCTTCCTCAACGCACAAGGGACACAGGGTAATCACAAAGCTCACCTTGAGCATATTGTGATCAGGTGAGCTATAAATGAAAAAATGTTGGGTTTTTTAGCACGTTTAGGCAGGCTTTCCTGTATAACAGATAGTTTGTTAGTGATCTGAACAAATCTACGGCATGTAAAGTAAAGTTTGAGGTCATTTTGATAAAAGAGTCTTGAGAGAGCTGTCATAGTTTCTGTTTTTTAATGGAATTCAGATTGTACATTTTTAGGGTGATTGAAATACTGCATTTACTGTCTGTTTCATGTTTGGATACTTTCAGTCTTACACTGACCTTTTGATTTGTTGATACTGTAGGGACAAATTGTACAAGCATATATAAATTCTATTCGGTATGTTTGGTTTGTGTTTCATAGTGTAACTAAAGTTAACACTTTCATGTTTCTGGAAATTTTAGACTGTCCTATTTGAAAGACGTTGCAAACGAGAATGAAGAGTGAGTACAATTTGAAAAGAAACCATCCTTTGTGGTAGAAAATATTGTGAAAAAGAAGAAAATGCTTCCCACAAGCAATTTCTTCTTTTTCCACAATGTCTTCTCAAGTATAAACCCATAAGGATGTAAAAAACATAGACTGTGCTGGTAAGGACTATCCCTTTTCTGCACAAACCCGGGACTTTATGTCGCACTGATTTTATACTTGTGAAAACATTGTTGAAAAAGGAGAAATTGATTGCTTTTCTCCTTTTCCCACAATATTTTCTACCACATAGGATGGTTCATTACAAAATGCATCCAATTTCATTTTCGTCTGCAATCTGTCAATTTCGACTATTTTAAAATGGGAAAGGATTAATTACTTACTTAATGTTGATAACATATATTTCTACCATCTTGTATCTTTTTGCTTAGGAGTAAACCTCCATTTAACCCTTTCCTATTTTTCAAATATTGGTCTTGTCCGATTTTGACAGTAGTTGCAGACAACAATTAAAAGTGAGTAAATTTGAAAAGTGACCAATTTTTTTATCAAGTACAAAATCACATTGATGTAAAAGCCAGTGGTTGGACAGGAAAGGGTTAATAGTACACATATTTAATTTACTTATGCCTTTTTATTCGCTTACAATGAATCTCATGTCAATTTGACTATGTGCTCATATTATGCAGTAATTGACCAAGAAAATTATTCATTTAGACCTGAACTTTGAACTCCCACCTTGACATTCATGAGATGCAATTTTGTTGGTTTGGTAGCTTTATCCATTACAGAACAATAAAACTTTAGACCAATCCAAATTTAAAGCAGTTATAGACAACAATTTTAAGTTGACGAAATCTTTAAGATCTTGGCCTTTTGGGTAGAAACATTGTGGATAATGGAGAAACGAGCAATTTTCAAAGTCTGACCAGACAACTCGACTGGGGTAATGAAAAATATGATTTTGTGAAATATGAGATAAAGGACATACAATAAAAGGTAAATCATCGGTTTGTAACCCAAACCTTGTAACTAAAGCTTCAATAATATGTAGTAACAGTGTTAAGTTGAAAAACCTTCAAGATGCTAACTTAAATGTCAATGTTCACTTACCTTTTAACCCATTACCAGATGACAAATTTTAGACTGGTCCAAATTGAAAGGAGTTGCAGATAACAATTTGCAATTTATGAAATGTAAGATTTTTTTAACCTTCTGGGTAGAAATCATTGGAAAAAATCAAGAAACTGCTTCTTACAAGGAATTTCTCTATTTTACACAATGTTTTCCCTATTGTATTTCTTAACCCATTCCAACTCAAGCCCTCCTTTTTACGCCCCGCAATTAAAGAGCTCTGGAAAACATTGTGGAAAATGAAGAAATTGCTTGTATCAAGCAATTTCTTCATTATCCACAATGTTTTCTACTTCAAAAGACGAAAAAAATTAAAATTACATCAACTTGAAATTGTCGTCTGCAGCTCCTCCCAATTTGGACTGGTCTAAAATTTTGTTGTGTGGGAATGGTGTCATTTTGTGGGAATGGGTTAAATGAATGATTTAATTGGTCAATAAAACAGTGTTGATCTGTCAATTACAAAACCAGGCTTATAGAATCTCGCCTTGAAGTATTGTGTTATAGCATGATGTCTAATTGAAATAAGCTGTTGTTGATTTTGTATCAGTATTATATTGCTTAAGACAATGTATTATTAACCCATTACCACTCCACAAAATGTAAGACTTGTCGAAATTCATGACAGTTGTAAGTTGGGACAATTTCCAATATCTTTGTCCCTATAGTTAGAACAAAGAAGATTATGTTGGAATGGGTTAAATAAAAAATGTATCTATTTTATAGTTATAACCTAAATCTACTTAGAAGACGGGGCTATATTTGTTTCTCCATGTCTGTCTGTATGTCCGTCCATTCATATTTTTTGTGCTCCATCTCTGGAACCAATTGACCTAAAACCATGAAACTTCATACAATTGTTGCTAGTGATCCAAAGTAATGCCCTGACATTTAAGGGTCACATAGGTAAAAGGTCAAGATAACAGTTAAACCTTGATTGAAAATCGTTTCTGTGCTATAACTCATAAGCCATTTGACCTAGGACCTTGAAACTTTATCCAAATGTTATACATGAACCAAGGAGTAGCCCTATTATTTCGGGTGACGCAGGTCAAAGATCAACTGACCAATCGCTGCCTTCAATCAAGGAGTCATCTGACCAATCAAATAATTTATTCAGCCTAGACCTGATCTTATCAACTCCGACATTGCCTGCCATTTTGTTTACCTTTATTGTTGGTTTGGCGACTTAAACGTCTAAACTACAGCCTATTCAAGCTGTAGTTACAACGTTTAAGTCACAAACCAACAGTTTTACTATTTTGTTACATGCAAAATAAATTGGCAAAATAACACCTTTAAAAATGGAAGCGGAACTTCCTGTGGGAGTTTTAGTGGGTCAGTAGGCGGGGCCAGCGATTGGTCAGCTGTGCCACTTGAGTGATAACATGCTGAGGGGGGTATAAGTCCACTCTGTGACATTTACAGCTTTACATTTAGTATTCTACATTAACCCATTCCCACTCAATGACGCTTTTAGACGCCCCTAAGGAAAAATGCTTTGGAAACATTGTGGAAAATGAAGAAATTGCTTGCAATTTCTTCAGTTTCCACAATGTTTTCTACCCAGAAAAATGAAAAAAAAAAATCATAAACTTTAAATTGTCATCTGCAACTTCTTTCAATGTGGGCCAGTCTAAAATTTTGCTGTATGGTAATCGGTCAGGTATCTTTCTCCATAAAATGTTATGCGCTTTGCTTTTGAAGAAAATAAATCATAGCTTTAGACACCTTGAAAACATATAAAAACATACATACATATATAGTTTAAAGTTATCTTGGTATCTTTCTGTATCTCGCACACTCATGCAATTATTGTCTTATTCATGCAATATCAAACTCTTAACCCTTTCCTGTTCAATCCCTGGATTTTTGTGTCCCTGAGGTTTTTTACTGAAGAAACAATGTGGAAAAAGAAGAAATTGCTTTTGACAAGCAACTTCTTCTTTTCCACAATATTTTCTTCTGTACCGTTTGATTAATTCTCAAATAAAATCAACTTTGAACCCATTAAAACTCAATCCCTCCTTTTTACGCCCCAAGAAAATACTTCGGGAAAAACATGTGGAAAATGACGAAATAGCTTGTTACAAGCAATTTCTGCATTTTCCACATTGTTTTCCGCCCAGAGAGGCAAAATTTTTAATATTTCAACAGTTTGAAATTGTCATCTGCAAATTCTTTTAATTTGGATTGGTCTAAAATTTCATTGCGTTGGAATGGGTTAAGGGTCTCAGATGTGTGCAGGAGTGGCTTAATTTATTGGAAAATAGCAGAACCCTTTCAATAACAATATTGGTTGAATGCATCTTGTTGTTTTTCAGGGATATTACATAGATAAAATCGAATATCAATATAATTGATGAATATGTGAGTATGCATGACAATATCGCTTTTTCCTGGCTGTCAGGTTGCTACATGATTTCCATGCACATGTCTGTAATACATTATTTGGTTAATAATTTTTGGCAGACTTGTAGGTCCAAATCAATAGGTTAGTGCAAAAGCACAGTGTCTATGTACATTTAAAAATGTTTGCACTAACCTTTGAAAATAATGTTCTCGCCCAGCAGAGATGCACTAACCCATTTCTACACAATGTTGCTTTTGGATGCCCTGAAAAAAGCAACTTGAAAAACATTATGGAAAATGAAGAAAATTCCTTGTTTCAAGCTATTTCTTCTTTTTCCATAATGTTTTGTACCTAGAAAGTTTAAAAATCTAGAATATGATAAACTTTAAATTTGTCATCATAACCACTTTCAATTAATTTGGACCAGCCCAACAAAATTGTGTGAGGGAATTGGCCAAAGTTGTTCACCAGGACCATATCATTCTTTTGCATTTATACAAATATATACTGAGGGAAAAAAGTTTAGCAATACCGTACGTTACAGCCAATTTCTCCGGTGTCTAGATTTGGATTCAAACCATACTTTCATACATTGATCTTTTATGTGTTAGCCACAGTATTTAAAAAAATCAGATGATTTCAAGGTCATACGTGTTTGTTGTACAGTGTGAAGCATGGTAGGGTTAGGGAAGTAAAAGTAACACAAAGATTTAATATCTTGTGTGTCCAATGTTTGCGCCACTAATGGCATCACAGCGTCTTCTCATGCTGGAAATGAGCCTCTGATAAATGGCCATAGTGATACGACCCCATTCCTGACGCAGAACACGTTCCAGGTCTCTAACGTTATTAACGTCATTCCTGTCTCTTACTCTCCTAACCAGATGGTCCCAAAGGTGTTCGATCAGAGACAGATCCGTCGATTTGGCTGGCCAATTCAACACATCAGTATTATTAGTCTGTAAAAGGTCCAACATGTGCCGAGCGACATGTGGGTGTTCATTATCTTGCTGAAAAATGGTAGCAAGCCCTTGACGCCAGAACGGCAATACCACTGGCTGGACAATTTCGGTGCAGTATCGAATGGCATTTAAGTTTCCCTGAATAGCTACCAAATCAGTCTTGCCACGGTATGATATACCACCCCAGACCATGACGCTACCGCCTCCAAAACGGTCATGTTAAATGACGTTTGCGGGATCCATCCTTTCGCCATCACGCCTCCAAACACATACTCTGCCATCCGCAAATATCAAATTAAAACGGGATTTGTCTGTGAATAGGACCTGATTCCACATTCGTCTTGGCCATCAACGGTGTACCCTTGTCCGATTCAATCTTGCAAGTCTGTGTACACGTGACAAAGGAATGCCAATGTAAGGTCGACGTGTGTGTAAACGTGCCGAACAAAGTCTGTTTCTTAAAGTACAAGAACTAACCCGTGTTCCCATTGCATTTCGGACCAAACCGGCTATATGAGTGCTATTGAGGAAGCGATTACGCTGTGAACATGTCACAATATAATTGTCCTCACATTGGGTAGTTTTATGTGGCCTGCCTGAACGTGGCCTGTCTTTGATGGTGCCTAATTGACGATACTTTGTTGTAAGTCTTGAAATGGAACTTTGGCTCACGCCAAAATGTTGAGCCACTTCTTTTACCATCATACCACCAGCCAGCATACCGATGGCTAAGTTCTGTTGATCTAAGCTAAGCCCTGGGCGACATCCCATTTTTTTAAATGTTTTAATGGGTTATCCTCATATTGATTCTAACCAATAAACTGGGATTGATATTGTGGATATCGACTTCACGTACATGTGGAAGCATGTGTTTCATCAAAATTGCGTCGGGCAGCCTTTAGAAGCGAGGAAAACATGCTCTTAATGCATAATTAGTTAGTTAGTTTATAAAAATTGCAAGCGAGACTGATTTTAAAAGGTTTATACATTTAAGTTGAAAAATAATGTAGGTCGAAAAAAATTGCTAAACTTTTTTCCCTTAGTATACAAATATACAAATATGCAGTAAATTTACATCAGGGACAATATATCATGATGTTGGTTTTAGTTGTTACAAAAGAGGGTTACAAAAAATAAAGGAATTTGAAACAAGACTAGTTTGTCAAATACAAATACCCTGATTGGTCCATAACAATTCGTAACTTAAAGGATCTGGTTGTATGTATTGCTCTGCCCATGTCAGCTGGTCGGTTAGTCTGTTGGTAGGTAAATGGACCAAAACTTGTCCGGATGACAACTTAACCTAGAGCTAGGCTTACCAATTTTGCACAGACATCTTTGGTGTAGATGATCCCTATTAATTTTCAGACCAATCCATCAAAGGTTAAGGTCACCGGGTGACCTTGTATACATAATTTTTATGTATATAGGTAAAACCTTGCCTGTGTCACAACGAGGCACAGAATTGAGAAAGAACCAAAAATGGCTCAGACATCTAGTTCTAGGTGAAGATTAACCCTATTGATTTCCAGATCAAACTCTTTGAATGTCAAGGTAACTGGGTGACCTTGACATTTTTAGCTCACCTGAGCACAAGGTGCTCAAGGTGAACTTTTGAACTAGTTCTAGGTGAAGATGAACCCTATTGATTTACAGATCAAACTCTTTGAATGTCAAGGTAACTGGGTGACCTTGAACTTTTTAGCTCACCTGAGCACAAGGTGCTCAAGGTGAGCTTTTGTGATCATCTTTTGTCCGTCTTGTGTCGTCTGTCAGAAGGTGTCAACAATTCTTTAAACATCTTCTCCTCAGTAACCATTGGGTCAATTTCAACAAAATTTATCATGAATGTTCCTTGGGTGACCATCTTTAAAAGTTGTTCCTGGAATTTTGATTTATGCCAAAATATGGGCGTGGCAAAGACGGTTAGTTTTTGACTTTGAAATCTTTAAATATCTTCTCCTCAGTAAACATTCCCCGACAGCGGCACTCATCCTTTCCGACTATTTGTCTCTCACCAGTGGGTCGATAATCGCAGACCTATGTGGGATAGCAGCTGGGGGCTAGGAAAGGATGTAATGGTAGTACTGGTGTGAGAAATACCAGGATTCCATCGTTAGGTGCTCCAGCCGCCGCGATATAACTGAAAGAATGTTGAAAGCGGCGTAAAACCCCATTCAAACAATCAAACAAACTCAGTAAACATTGGGCCAATTTCAACCAAACTTTGCATGAATGTTTCTTGGGTGACCCTCTTCAAAAGTTGTTTGTGGAATTCTGATTTATGCCTAAATATGGGCATTGCAGAGTGGGGCAGTTTTTGACTTTGAAATTTTTAACCATCTTCTTCTCAGTAACCATTGGGCCAATTTCAACAAAATTAGGCATGAATGTTCCTTGGGTGACCCTCTTCACAAGTTGTTCACAAAATTAGGATTTATGCCCAAACGTGGGCGTGGCAGGGTGGGGCAGTTTTTTACTTTTAAATCTTTAGACATCTTCTCCTTGGTAACCATTGGGCCAATTTCAACCAAACTTGGCATGAATGTTTCTTGGGTGACCCTTTTTAAAAGATGTTTGCATAATTTTGATTGAGGCCCAAATATGGGCATGGCAGGGTGGGGCAGTTTTTGACTTTTAAATCTTTTAACATCTTTTCTCTGTAACCATTGAGCCAATTCAACAAAACTTGACATGAATGTTCCTTGGGTGACCCTCTCCAAAAGGTGTTTGCGGTATTTTGATTGACGCCCAAATATGGGCATTGCAGGGCAGGGCAATTTTCTTACTTTGGAATTTTTAAACATCTTCTCCTCAGTAACCATAGGTCAATTTCAACCAAGCTTGAAATGAATATTTCTTGGGTGACCCTTTTCAATATTAGTTTGTTGAATTTTGAATGAAGCCCAAATAATGGGAGTGGCTGTTTTTGACTTTAAAATCTTCTCCTCCCTAACCATTGGGCCAATTTCAATCAAACTGGGCATGAATCTAACTGACAATGGCCAATGGGGCTATTACCATGCTGTTATGTCTGTGAGTACTTCAGGGCTGCCATCATAGCCAGTTAGAAATGCGTCAGACACCCTATCTATAATCATGGTGTGTCCAGGGTTCCAAGGCTACTGGTAAAATGGTAAAAAGTCTTGGTTTTGTGATATCTTTAAAAAAAAAAAAAAGGAAAAACTAGGAAAAAGACATTAATTTGATGAAAGATGCAAGACCTTGTCCAGATGATAACTCGACACATAATTGAGATAGGCTCATAAACATTGGCTCAGACATTCAGCTCTAGGTGTATATGATCCCTATCAATTTTCAGATCAATACTTTGAATCTCAAAATCACTGGGTGCTTGAACTTTGAGATACATGTATTAGGTTTCACCTTGTGTGGCTTATTCTTAATTACATGACACAAATTGACCTTGCAAAAATTAGCACAGACATAAATCTCTGGGTATAAAAAATCTCTTTTGAATTCCCTATTAATTTGTTATTGGTAAAAGTCGGTGGATGATCATGTATGGAATATAAGTTAACACACAGTTTACCAATCACTGGGCCCAACAACTGACTCCCTAGGACACACCCATTAACTCCAACAGGAAGTTCCACAGCGTTATTTTGCAAAATTTATGGCCAGTAGCAGAGGACCATGTAGGTCCTAAATCGCTCCCCTGAGTATGATGGTTCATGTCTTTATGATACATGTATATACAATATAGCAAAGCCCTCTAATTATTTTGGGAGAAGATTTTTAAGGATTTTTCTCTTTTAATCCTAGGTATATTGATGATCCCACCATATGGTGCTAATTTCCTGAATATGGTAATACTTTGAAGTATAGACATCAATACATACCAAATATCAAAGCTCTAGGCCTAATGGTTAAGGAGAAGAAGGTTTTCAAAGATTTCCTTCTTTATTCCTCTGTAAAATCAGGGATCGCACTGAAAAGGGCTAAATTTTAAGAATACAGTAATTCTTTGAAGTATTTTGGTAGAGGGTCAATAGATGATCATCCATACCAAATATCAAAGCTCTAGGCCTTATTGTTTGGGAGAAGAAGATTTTCAAAGATTTCCTTCTTTATTCCTTTGTAAAATCAGAGATCGCACAGAAAAGGGATTATTTTCAGAGTATGATTATCCTTTAAAGTATTTTGGTAAAGGGTCAATAGTATTAGAGGATCATACATACCAAATATCAAAGCTCTAGGCCTTATGGTTTGGGAGATGAAGCTTTTCAAAGATTTCCTTCTTTATTCTTTTGTAAAATCAGGGATCACACAGAAAAGGGCTAATTTTCAGAATACAGCAATTCTTCGAAGTATTTTGGTAGAGGGACAATAAGTGATGATATATATACCAAATATAAAAGCTGTAGGCCTTATTGTTTAGGAGGAGAAGATTTTTTAATACTTGTTAAAGGACGGACAGAAGGACAGAAGGACAGACAGACGCCGGACAATTACCGATCACAATAGCTCATCTTGAGCACGTGCTCAGGTGAGCTAAAAAGTAAGCTGTAGTTACAGTGCTCATGTCGCCAAACCAACAATAAAGGTTAACAAAAATGGCTGCCAATGTCAGAGTTGAAAAGCACAGGTCTGGACCGAATTAATGATCTGATTGTTCAATTGATTCCTTTATTGACAGTCGCAATTGGTATATCGAGCTAGGCTCCCTAAAATGGGCAGATACTCTTCTCTAGCATATATGATCCCTTTCGATCTCCAGATCCATTAGATCAAGCTCAAGGTTACTGTGACTGTAAACTGGAATGTATATAGGTAAAACCTGGCATTTAAGGATAATAAATAGAAAGAATAGATCTATGCTGGTCAAATTTGACACAGAACTGGCATTTTTTAACCCTTTGCTTTTTTTCAAAATTTCAGACTGGTCCAAATTCAACGGAACAGCAGATGACAATTTAAAATAAATACAACTTAAAAGTAGCCATCTATATGATTGAAAAAATTGTGAAAGTAGAATTGTTTGTTACAAGCATTTCTTTTATTCTTTTCAATATTGTTTTCAAAAGTAAATCCTAGGGACATAACGAGAAATAGGTAGTACAGGGACATGTCGAGCCCCTGTTTTTCTACAGAGAATGTGGTGTACAGAAAGTTTTTAGCCTGAGATTGTGTAGCAATCTCAGGCTAAAGTTACCACAATAAAATTTCAACGCATGCTGAGTTTAATTCAAAAACATCTAACACAATAAATGCAAATCTTCTGCCACATGGAAAGTAGATCGGACCAAATTACATGACTGCAAGTATTTATTAAGTATTTATTATTATTGAGGCAAGAAGGACAAAGGCAAGATATTACTCATTTCATTTCATAATGTACAATACTTTCGTGCGAGTGTATTAAATTTGACAAAATTATCAAAAATTGATGTTTGAATGGACAGAAAGAAAAGAGATATACAATATAATGGACAATTATTAATTATGTATAATCATATCATATTGTTAAGAATAAAATTAATAAGGTGTTTGTTTTATTCTGTTTAGACGGAGTTGCTATATATAGCGAAGCTGTTGGTTTACGCACAATTGGAATGTTTTTGATTAATAAATCAATTGGTCATTCATAGGATCATATTGGCACTATCTGCAAACAATTTGGTCGTGCTCAGATTATGTCTATACATATTGACCTCCGAATGCTACCAATAGGATATACATACTTGTAACAGCACTGTCTGCATATCGCTTTTGAGAGGTGTACATAATAATGTAAACCTCGTAAACGACCACCCACCCTCTCTCTCCAGCTCTCTCTCTCTCTAACCTGGAGATTATAAAGCTCATATTTACATAACGAAATAAGTCTGTATGGTAGAGCCTCCTAGTTCTAACCTTGCTACATGCTCTCTCTCTCTCTCTCTCTCTCTCTCTCTCTCTCTCTCTCTCTCTCTCTCTCTCTCTCTCCCCCCCCCCCCCCAGCTCCCGTGGCTGGAGCCAGCAGGCTTTTGTCATGATTTGGTGTCCGTCCGTCAACTTTAACTTTTAAAAATCTTCTTTTCAGAAACTACTAAACAGAGTTTAATATCTATTGTTACAATACCTCCTAAACGGGAAGAGAATTCGACTAATTGTGGACAGGTTGTGTCCCCTAGTGCACAGATTTGCAGATCTGCAAATAATCGGCAGTAGATTTTGGTAGAAAGTGATACCTCCGAAAATCAGACCATTAAACATTTTCTACTTAAGTTATATATCTCGTGTATACGCGTGTATATATCTCAGGATTTCAGCACTTTGATTTCTTAAACTTTTACCTTGACATTGGACGTATGACAACAAGCGTTTCCCATGACACTAGCATTCACCATGTAGAACAACTATGCCAAGTTATTTCCAAATCCATCTATAAATTTAGAATTCATGCTCTGGACAAGGTCCTTTCACCTTCAACAGTGACCTTGACCTTGCGTGTATCATATGACTCTAGCACACATCAGGAACAACAACTGTGCCAAGTTATTTTCAAATCCATCCATAAATGTAGAAGTAATGCTCTGTACAAGGTCAATTTTGTCTTTTGACCTTTAACAATGACCTTGACCTTGTAGGAATCACAACAAACTTTTTGCATAACACTTGCACTCACCGAAAAGAACAACTTTGCCAACTTATTTTCAAATCCATCCATAAATGTAGAAGTTGTTCTCCAGACAAGGTCAATTTAATCATTTGACCGTCATCCGTGACCTTGACCTTGGAGGTATCACAACAAGCATTTCGCATGACATTAGCAGTCATCAAGAAGAACAACTTTGCTAAGTTATTTTCAAATCAATTCATAAATGTAGAAGTTATGCTCTAGACAAGGTCAATTTTGTCATTAGACCTCCAACTGTGACCTTGACATTGAAGGTATCACAACAAACGTTATGCTTGACACTAGCACCTATCAAGAAGAACATCTGTGCGAAAGTATTTTCCAATCCATCCATAAATTTAGAAGTTATGCTCTGGACAAAAACCCGGACGCACATACACACCAACACCTAAGTTAAATTGTGACCACTAGGTCTTGCTCATCACAAGCCGGCTTGACAAATAACTTTGGAAAACATTGTAGACAAGGAAGAAATTGCTTGTCACAATTTCAATAATTTTTTCTACCCTATAAGACAAAGATTTTCCAAGTTATACTAATTGAAATTTGTTGTCTGCAACTTCATTTAAATTGTACCAGGCTAAAATTTTGTAGTGTGATAAATGGTTAAGGAATCCAAAATTCATGAACAAGTTTTTAAAAGGGTCAGCCAAAGATCATATCTCCTATTTTTTTTACCAAATTAGCCAAGTGGTCAACTGGGGGTGGGGGAGAGAGGCTGGGGAAACAGATGTTTAAAAGCATTGTTTCATGACTTTTCTAAGTGTGACCCCGCTAAAATGTCCACATTTTCACTAATCAAAATTTTCGCATACAAGTTTTGAAAAGGGTCACCCCAATACTACTCCTGCCAAGTGAACAACTAATTTGCCCAGTGGATCAGGAGGAGAAGATTTTAAAAGAATTATTTCATGATTTCTCTAAGCCTACCATACCATGCCCAAATTTTTCACAAATCAAAGATTCAAGAACAAATTTCATACAGAATATCTAAGGAACATTATTGCCAAGTTTGGTTCTAATTTACCCAGTGGTTTAGTAGAAGAAGTTTTCAAAGGAATAATTCGAGCTATTGTCATGGCGTTGTCTCTGTTGTGCGTCCGTAAACTTTTACTTAAAAATCTTCTCCGCAGAAGGTACTGAACAGAATTCAACCAAATTTCACAGAAAGGATTCTTGGGTGACCCTTTATCAGATTCCTTCAAAGAATTTTGATCAGATGAAAAACATGGCTTTGATGGGCGGGGCTAATTTCCATATATGGTGAAAGCTTTAAAAATCTTCTTCTCAGAAAGAACTGAACAGAATTCAACCAAATTTCATAGAAATGATCTGGGTGACCCTTTATCAGACTCATCTTCAAAGAATTTTAATCAGATGAAAAACATAGCTTTAATGGGAGGGGCTAATTTCCATATATGGTGAAAGCTTGAAAATATTCTTCTCAGAAACCAATTAATTGATTTCAACCAAATTTTACAGGAATGATCCTTGGGTGATACTTTATCATGGGTGGAGCTAATTTCCATTTATGTTGAAAACTCTAAAAATCTTATCTCAGAAACCAATTGATGGATTTCGAAGAATTTTTCAGGAATGGTCCTTAGGTTACTCTTTATCAGATTCATTCAAAGAATTAAGATTGGATGAAAAACATGGCTTAAATGGGCGGGGCTATTTCCATATATGGTGAAAACTTTGAAAATCTTCTCAAATACCAATACATGGATTTCAACAAAATTTCACTGGATTGATCCTTGGGTGACCTTTTATCAAGTTCCTTCAAAGAATTGAAAGGACAGAAAACATGGCTTTTTGGGGCGGGGAATTATTTCTATACAGTTAAAGCTTTGAAAATCTTCTGAGAGACCATTTGATGGATTTCAACAAAAATTCACCAGAAAGATCTATTGGTGACCCCTTATTAGATTGCTAAAAAGGAATTGATTGGCTGTTAACATTGCTTTAATGGATTGGGCTGATTTCCATATAATAGTAAAGAGTGAAAAGCTACAATCTGCAGGATGGTTTCAAACCAAATTTCTCAGGAATGATAAGTAAATTCAGGTCGGTGGAGCGAATCAGGCGCTCAAGCGCCTCTAGTTCTTGATCTGATGAGCCGAACTCACTCACACCCACCCCCAATTTTTTTGTCAATCAAAATTTCACGAACAAGTCATTGGCCCAATGGTTTAGGAGATGATGATGGATGCTGACACGACATCGAGTGATCCTTCAACTGCTCTTGAGCATGTCGTTCCCAGGTGAGCTAAGAATAGAAAATTATAGACATTTGAAGGGAGACAACCATGCAATAATTTTTCACTTATTTCAGCAGCATTTACTTCTCTTGATTGATACAAACAGAGGTCGCTTGAGATATCGGTGCTGATTCCTCCCTTAAACCTATACTCATTAGAACCATCTCATTGAGACAATTCTCATTAGTTCCAACAACATAGGATTATTTATCATTTTACATTTTAAAAAAATGCTTTCACTTCTTCAAAGCTTTTGAATTTATGAAAAAAAGGGGTAATTTTGATTATGGTCGCTTAACCCATTTCCACATGGTGACACCTTTTTATGCCCCTCCAGAAACAACAACTGTGAAAACATTGTGTAAAATGAAGAAATTGCTTGTCACAAGCAATTTCTTCATTTTACACGATGGTTTCTTCCCAGAAAGTTAGAAAAATCTAAATTTTCATAAACATTAAAATGCCGTCTGCAACTCCTTTCAATTTTGACCAGTCTAAATTTTTCTTGTGTGGTAATGAGTTAATAGACATAGTGGCTTAATAGAAGTGGTCACTTGAGCAAGATCAACTGTTTTGAGATTTTCAAAATGACTATATCAATATAGGGAAATTAACCTCAACCATAAAAGCCATTTTTTTTTCTCTCTCTTTTTCAGAAACTTTTGCAGTTCTTTCAGAGGAGAAGATTTTAAAAATTACGGCCCTATGATGGCCCTAAATTGCTCACCTGAGAATGATTTGAATAAAGCTCTACCTGCTATGCAGACGATCGTTTTACCCATTGCAAGATGACAAAATCTTAGACTGGTCTGAATTGAAAGGAGTTGCAGACAACAATTTTAGTTTATGAATTTTTTTTTCACATTTCTTGGTAAAAAGCATCGTGTAACATGAAGAAATTGCCTATTACAAGCAATTTCTTCATTTTACACAATGTTTTCCCTAATGTTTATCTTGAGAAACATCCATAAGCATCACTGTGTGGAATGGGTTAAAGAATAATTCCACGATTTGTCTGATAAGCCAGGCAAAATGGTTAAAGAGGAAAAGATTTTTAAAGAATTATTTCATGATTTCTTTAAGTTTGATAAGATCGGCCCTGCCAAGCCCATTTTTTTCAAAAAATCAAAATTTCACCAACAAGTTTTGAATAGGGTCACATATGGAATTTCATGCCAAATTTGGTCCGAATCGGTAAAATGGTTAAGACGGACAAGATTTTGAAAGAATAATTCCATGATTTCTCTAAGTCTGAAAAGCCAAGCCCTGCCACACTAAAATTTTTTGTGAATCAAAATTTCAAGAAGAACTTTTGAAAAGGGTCACTCAAGAAACATTCTTGCCATGTTTGGTTGAAATTGGACCAATGGTTACAGAGAAGATTTTTTAAGAAGTGTTGACAACTTCCGACGAACTCAGTGGAACAATGCATATCTGACACTGGGTGATCATAAATGCCCACTTTGAGCATGTTACGCTCAGGTGAAATTTACAGAAGGATGCCACAACAACAGCTAAGTCAGATTACAAGGCATGAACAAGCAGTAATAATTATTTCCCTCATATCACAATATGATCGCAACCTGGTCTATCCCAAGTTTTATTATGAAACCTATTGAAATTTCTTGATAATTTCTGATAAAGGATCATTAAAAATATCATTCCTGTAAAATTTGGTTGAACACCATCTTCCAGTTTCTGAGAAAAACATTTTCACTATATACCATATATTGATGTAAGCCCTGCCTATTAAAGCCATAATTCTATGAAGGAATCTGATAAAAAGTTAACCCAGGATCATTCAGGTGAAATTTAGTTGAAATCCATCAACAGGTTTATGAAAAGAAGATTTTCATCATTTTTAGAATTTAAGATATAAGGAAATGACACATACCTATTAAAGGCATGTTTTCCAATTTTTTCCAAATGTTTTATCAAAATTCTTTGAAATATATGATAATGGTCGACCAATGGTTCATTCCTGTGAAATTTGGTAGAATTCAAATGACTGAATTCTGAGAGAAACGAATTTCAAATTTGTTACTAAAGGGTCACCCAAGGATCATTTCTGTGAAATTGAGTTGAATTATGTTAAGTTCTTCTGAGGAAGATTCTTAAACAGATGAACACACACACAACAGAAATGATAATTGCTTGCTGGCTTTCAGCCAGTGGATTTCAAAATCAAACTTGTTAGTGGAGCTCTACCAAGGCATTTAAATATGACCGAATGATCATCAAATGATTAACTTTGGTGGACGTACACTAGGTGATGTTACAAACAAAATACAAAAGCTTGTTGCATGGAAGATGTTTAAAGATTTCCTTCTTTGTTTCTATGATAAATGTGATGAGCCAAGGTTGTGTCGAAGTATGACCCAACAGTCATTACATGAACAAACTTGTTTAGAGGAACACTAGGAGATGCTTCATACTAAAATACCAAGCTTTATGGGTTCAGAGAACAAGAAGATTTTCATTTGGAACAACATGAGCTAACAAGAGGGCCGTTGGCCCTAGGGCGCTCACCTGAGATAAAGGCTCTTTTTCTTTCAACAGTCTAATTTCATGTTAAGGTAAGGATTAAGAAACAAGTGGGCCACAACTACATATAAAGACTATGAACCTGGGGATCTAAAAGTCTAAATTAAAAATTCCAAGGCTTTAGTGCTGATTTGAAAGAAGTAAAAAACTTTTCCATGGGTTATAATTTCAGAAATAAGAACGAAGTCTGTGAACTGACGCTTCATGCCTATACACCCCCCCCCCCTGGGTCCGCCCCTGGAGACCTGAGGATCATGATTTTAGCTATTTTGTACGAGATCAATATACTGATGCTTCATGATTTTAGCTATTCTGAAAGAGGTCAATATACTGATGCTTCATGCAAAATATCAAGGCTCTACGCCTTCTGGGTCAGGAGGAGAAGATTTTTAAAGATTATTTTAAAATTTCACTTTTGTTGCCATGGCAACCAGAGTTTTAAACGGATTTCAATTCTTTTAGCTATTTTTGAAGGGGACCACCTAAGGAACATTTCTTCCAAATTTGGTTCAAATTGGCCCAGTGGTTTTGGAAGAGCTGTCGTTTAAAGAAATTGTTGACGGACGACAACGACGGACGGACGTTGGACAAGATGGGATCACAATAGCTCACTTGAGCACTACGTGCTCAGGTGAGCTAAAAAGTTATAGTTTTACAACTTGGTGACAACTCAACTGTTGCTTATACCTGAGGTTCCCCTTAGAACACCCCAACTAATGAACTGAAAGCAGACAAAAGACAAAAGTAATCTTAGAAAATAGATTTTAATAAACAATGAAATCACAAGACAAAGTGAACACATCAAGCATTACCTAAAGTGGTAGGTGAAAAAAAAATATGTAAAGTTGGTGGGCAACTCACACATAACTAGAAATCAATATCAAACAAGGCCATAAAAACAATTAGAGACAAAATTGTCACAAAACCAGGTTTTCAATAGCTCCATCAAAATCCATCAAGAATTGTAGGCGTACTTGCCCACACAAGAACTACGACTTTAAGTCAACTAGGTTACATGGAGATAAACATTTCACCAAAATCCGTCTATAATTTTAGTAATTGCTCTAAAAAGAATTTAGGCAATAAGTCTCCTTTATCCAAGATGAAGCATTGAATCACAAATACTGATAATAAGCATTTGGTCACATGAAGACAACATTTCATTAATCTGTCAAGAATTGTAGGAGTAGTTGGGCCACAAGGTAGCGTTAATAGTCGCTATGCCAGCAGGCCAACCAACTACCCCCAATTGTCATTATTCACCAATCTTTCTTCCAGATTTTTACTTTTGGAAAATCTGATAAACAAAGCTAAATTCACACCACCTTCTTTTATAGCACAGATTAGCTTTAGTTACTTAACCCATTCCCATACAATGACATTGTTGATGCCCCTCAAGAAAAACAATTAGCAAAACATAGTGTAAGATGAAGAAATTACTTGCAACAAGCAATTTCTTCATTTTAAAATAATTGCAATACTTCAAAATAGAGTATTTTCATTGGCCCAAATCGTATCACATGATCAAATCAATTGCACTTTATACCTCGATAAAAGACAGCACTATTTTCGACAAAAATAGAAACAAAACAAGGTCAGGGATTTCCGATATTGGGAATTCACTTCCAAGAAATACCCAACTTGTTTTGTTACTATTTATAGTCATCACCCTTTGAATTTCGATTTCCTCGAATTCCTTTATACTTCCATGGATTTTCAATAAATAGATAAGCAAATAGTGTCCTTATAACAATTATAATGTTCGTTTTAAACATGAAGATTTCGAAAAACTCACCTTTATTTGCCGTAAATCCGAGATGTCGAATCGGCTTCGCCATATCAGCCTGCATCGTGTCAATGTGGTAGGTTTATATTTCTTGTCTATTATAAAGCATCTATTCATAATTCTAACTGTTATCGACCCAGATATCATAATTTACAGAGTTATAAGTTAGTATTTGCTCACAATGGAATTCCATATAAATCCAACGAATGTTCGAATTTCCATTTCAAAAAACCCAAGCGACGAAATAAAATGTCCGCCGTTACTACGACTCGAGCAATAAACTGTGTCAATGTATCCATACGCCTGTCAAAGAAAAAGTAACTCCGCCCACAGTTCGTTTATTTGTTTTTATTTTCATCTCTCTATCCGTTTCGGATTTGAAAATAGACGTATACGGTATTGCAGTTATATGGGCCGAGTGTATTTTTCACTGTGTTTATTGGAGTATAAAGTGCAATTGCCTTAGCACATGGCTTAAACATAACGCCCTACAGGCATTATTTGCCATGTGCTAAGGCAATTGCACTTTATACTCCAATAAAAGCAGTGAAAAATACACTCACCCCTATAATGTTTTCTACCCAGAAAGTTGGGAAAATCTTGAATTTAATTAACTTTAAATTGTTGTCTGCAACTTCTTTCAATTTGGGTCAGTCTTAATCTTTCTTGTGTTGTAATGCATTAAACCATTCCAACACAGCAAAATTTTAGACTGGTCCAAATTGAAAGAAGCTGCAGACAACAATTTCAAGTTGATGGAATTTTGATTTTTTTGTCTTTTTTGATAGAAAACATTGTGGATAATGAAGAAATTGCTTGATACAAGCAATTTCTTCATTTTCCCCAATGTGTTCCAATGCTTTTTCTACAGGTGCGTAAAAGGAGGGATTGAGTTGGAATGGGTTAAGATAAATGATCCTTAATCAAGGAAAATCTGCCTAAATTATGTTATGACATCAGAAAATTCTAATGTTCTGATTACATCTCAATTGCCTGATTATTGGTACACCCCTCATGAAAGAAAGCTTTGGAAAACATTGTGGAAAATTAAGAAAATGCTTGTTACATAATACATATTATGAAAATTCCATCAACTTAAATTTTGTACTCTGGAACTACTTTAACCCTTTCCTGGGTTTTTAGGTCATTGTGATTTTATACTTCAGAAAACATTGTGGAAAAAGGAGAAAATGCTTGTAACAAGCAATTTCTCCTTTTCCCACAATATTTTCTACCACATAGGATGATCAGATTTCAAATTGCATGCATTTTTCATTGTCGTCTGCAACCTCTTTCAAATTGGACCAGTCTAAAATGTCAAGAAACAGGAAAGGGTTAAATTTTGATCTGTCTAAAATTTTGTCATCTTATAAAGGGTTAATGTACAAAAATTGTTATAACATCAGTTTTTAGGATATTGACATCCTTTTTTTCGTTTTTGTGAAAGAAAGACAGTTAATTCTAATAAGAGCACCACATGCAGATACCAACACAGGCAACACTCGACTGTTTGATAGCTTGATAGCTTGATAGCCAGTCCAAAAAGGGGCTTAATTAGTTCAAAAATGCATTTACAGTTATCATTCTTGTTGGTACATCTTGATCTTTTAATAGTTAAGATATATTCCAATTTTTTTAGTAATACCAGACATATTACAAATGTTTTCAGAACATTGACACTGACGCAGACCCATATGGACGCAGACAAAAGCCTGGCCCTAGCAATACCTTGGATTTTCTCTGAAAAAAAGCCAATCTAAAAATCAAAAGAATAACAAAAAACATAGTTTTGTCATTAAGGCAGATTTTCCTGGATAATGAAGTAGTTATAACAGAGATATCACAAAGTTAACACTTTTCTGTATAAACCTGGGATTTTACATCACTGTGATTTTATACTTGAAAAAACATTGTGGAAAAAGAAGAAATTGCTTGAAACAAGCAATTTCTTCTTCTTCTACAATATTTTCTACCCTACTGAATGATTGTTTTTCAAATTAAATCCACTTTAAATTTTTTGTATGCAAATCCTTTGAATATGGACTGGTCTAAAATTTGAAAAACTAGAAACTGTTAATATAGTTTTGCACATCATTAACAGCAGGGTTATATACGACAGGTTTTCTCTCAAAAACAGCAAAGCAAAAAGTCTAACCCTCTCCCTTTGTTTACCAACATAAACATTTTAGATTCTAATTTGGTAAACAGACAAATTTGATTTTATGGTTCATCAACATTAAAGTGAATGCATAATATTTACATGTACAAACAGAATACATAAACACAATAAATACACTGAACAATGACATTACTCTTATAATGTTCGTAGGGAATGACAAGAAAGGTCAGTTTAACCCTTTCCTGTACAAACCTAGGATCTCATTTTACTCTGATTTTATCCTTGAGAAAACATTTTGGAAAAAGAAGGTAATGTTTGTAACAAGCAACTTGTCCTTTTCCAACATTATTTTCTACCGCATATGATAGTTTCAATTCAAATTGCATCAAATTTTCATTTTTGCTTGCAACTTTTCAACTTGGACCAGTCTAAAATTAAAACAAGAGCACCGCCTACCAATGCCTACGCTTGGTTGTTGAGTGCAGGAAAGCAGACAAAATGCATCTAGAGTTATCCCCCTTGATTATATACGTTGCTCTTTTGATAGTGAACAAGTTTCAAGTAAATGCCTTTAGTAGAACAAGAGATATCACAAAATGTCAAAGTTTTCGCACAACTATGAAGACAACAAGGCCGAAAACACCAAGGCTATCACAATACCTCGGGTTTTCTGTTTGTATTTGCAGGCTGATCCTTGTCTATACTGCCTGCCAATACATGAACATTCTTTGAGCAGTCAGATATGGGTTAACCTAGGTGGTAGCAAGGCTTGTACAGGAAAATAGTCAAAAACAAAAGTACAAAACAAGTACAAAGCTGAATGTAAAATCGAATATATACAAGTACAAATTCGATTTAAGCAACATAATCTTTAGGTTGTATAATAGTCATGCTATTTACCATAAACCAGTCAAAGTAACAGACAATATCACTTTTTTGTAATAATCACAATCAAAACATATATGACAAAAAAAAGAGTGTCCAGCTGTCAAAAACATCGATAGAAACTAGAAATAGGTCAAAGACCGAGATGCCCCAAAATACTGCCTTTTGTCTAAAGTATGTGAGGCAAGCTACATAAACAATAGAATCCCCTGCTAGATCAGTTTTGACAGAATTGAGGCTTATGGAAAAATTATTGTCTTGCTATCAATCAAAGAATCATTCATTTAGACCAAAAGTGAAATTTGAACTCCGACATTAGCTGATATTTGTGTTAAGCATTTTTGTTTGTATGGCAACTTACACATCATTACTATAGCTTATTCAAGCTGTAGTTATGACGTTTAAGTCACCAACCAATCATTTTACATGTTTTTTGTGTTTCTGGCCATAGAATTGAGTAAATAAGGCATTTTCATAATCTAAGTCAATCTTCCTGTCAGAGTCACTGAGCGTGGCCAATGGAGTCAGTAGGCGGAGTCAGTGATCCATCAATTTTGTTATATGACTCAACCTTGTCTTTGATTTATTCAAGCAACAGAAATTTTGCATGACTAGTGTTCAGCTTGGAAAAACAAAGACGACCTATTTTGTCTCTATGTCTTCAGCTGTGACTTGCTTCAGGGTATCAAATTTTCTCCTTTTGACCTTCAGCTGTAATCTTGTGTTTACATTGAAGGGCATAAAAAAGAAAACCTTTGACTTACATACCAGTGAACGAAAGTAAAAGCCCATTGAAATGTGTTGAAAAGGTTTAACCTTTGACTTACACACCAGTGAATGTAAATGAACGACCATCAAGAAAAAAATCATCGAACATTTTCCCCTCTTTTTTTTTTTTGAGAAGGGGGTGAGGAAGGGAGGGTTTCCTATATTAAATTGGTTATGTGAGCCAAGAATTTCTAAGGTAAAGAAGATGCGTTCATGAAACACCGTACTCCTGTAACAGCCTTGTAAATGTTAAGTTTTGCAAGAAGTTTGACCTGAACACATGACCTTGTTGCATGATCTTGAGCTTATCTACAGATGTGTATTGATGAGATTAATAATCATGCCAAATATAGTCTTTTTATCTTGAATAGGCTTTAATTAAATGTAAACATTGAGTTTCTATTATTAAGTTTTGGAGACAGACAGACAGGCCTATGGACAGACAGACAGACGGACAATGATAAAACAATATGTCCCCAATCTTTGATTTTGGAGCATAAAAAGTCTTTGGTCACTGGTAAACCTTCTAGAAAATAATCTTTGGTAATTGATATAACTGCTTTAACCCTGTCCTGTTTTATGAAATCTTTGACTGGTTCAAATTTGAAGAGGTTACAGACGACAGTGAAAATTGGGTGCTATTTGAAATGACACCAACTATGTGGTAGAAAATATTGTGGGAAAAAGGAGAAATTGCTTGTTACAAGCAATTTCTTCTTTTTTTCACAATGTTTTCCCATGTATAAAATCACAGTGACATAATATCTCGAGTTTGTACAGGAAAGGTTTTAGGTCAGTCGATTATGGCTGTTATGTATAGATAGGACAATGGACGATAAACAATTAACTTCTTTTTGTTAACCCTTGTCATACTGAATAAGATTCTTTCAGGACTGTATTAAAATTAAAGAGATGAAAGCACTGGAAGCATTATTTATTGGTATTTACTTCTTTTCAAAATCGATGAAACCAGTAACACTGACCAGAATAATACATACAGGAGGTGTATCCAAAGATTAGACTGCACATTATGAGCAGGCTGATCTTTCTCTCTATCTACTTCCAAAACAGGAATATTCAGAGCTCAGCATGACAAGGGTTACTGGTAACAACAGTTATAAAAAGCTTGTATTCATGTAATGAAAACACATAATTAATTTAAACAACCTTATATACATGTCTAAAGTCAATGATGAATGCAAATCAATAAAGGCAACTTGTGGCTTAAATCTAGGCACTGCTTTTGTAAGTACAATTATTTCTAACTCTAAAAATTCAGATCCTTCTTTCATGACGTCCAAAAAAAAGGCTAGAAAAAATCTTAACGTAATACCAAATAATTAGTAAGAATTGAATGAAGATGCAAAAAACAATTCCAAATTGTTTGAAACTTAAGTAACAAAAGGGCCATGATAATCCTATATGGTTAAACTCAATTTGATGACTCAAGGCTGTATGATATATGGGATATATCATAGCTTTAACCCATTCCCACTCAATGACGCTTTTAGATGCCCCAAAGAAAAAAAGCTTTGGGAAACATTGTGGAAAATGAAGAAATTGTTTGTCATAGGCAATTTCTTCATTATCCACAATGTTTTCTACCCCAAAAAGTAGAAAAATCGGAAAAATCAAAAATTTCATATGCTTTAAATTGTCATCTGCAACTCCTTTCAATTTGGACCAGTCTAAAATTTTGTTGTGTGGGAATGGGTTAAGCCTAACAGTTATGAGATATTTTAAATTTTTTTCCTTTAAACCTAGGTTAATCCTAAACCCATAACATAGGGTTAATTTTGATAAAGTATTTTTGTGGAGGGTAAATAAATAATAATCTGTACCAAATATCAAGGCTTAAGTCTTCGGGTTTAAGAAAAAAAATAATTTTAGATTCCCTTCTTTATTCCTATGTAAACATGAGATTGGTTACCATAGCACTAATTTGCAGAATAAAATCCTTCTTTCTGGTGATTTGGTAGAGGGTTATTAGGTGATGATACATACTTGATAACAAAGCCCTTTGCTTCACTATTTGGAGACAAATGTTTTCAAAGATTTCCTTCTTTATTCCTGTGTTAAACCAGGGAATGCACAAAAAGGGCTAATTTTCAGAGTATGGTAAGTCTTTGAAGTATTTTGGTAGAGGGTGATTATTTATACCAAATATCAAATCTCTAGTTCTTATGGTTTAAGAGGAAAAGATTTTCAAGATTTCATTCTTTAATTCTTTGTAAAATTAGGGATTGCACAGAAAAAGTACTAATTTTCAGAGTACAGTAATTTTTTGAGGTGTTTTTGTAGAGGGTCAATAGATGATGATTTGTACCAAATATCAAAGCTCTAGGCCTTATGGTTTGGGAGAAGAAGATTTTTAAAGATTTCCTTCTTTATTTCTATGTAAAATCAGGGATCGCCCAGAAAAGGGCTCATTTTCATAATACGTTAAATCTTTGAAGTATTTTGGTGGAGGTTTCAAGGATCAAGGTCAAACAACTTAGATCACAGAAACATCTTTCAATTATAGATGAATTGTGACTTTGACTGTTGATCTACATGACCCAAAAATGATATGGTGCTTCCTTGGATCATCAGCAACAATTGTTTGAAGTTTAATGGTTGTATATAAATTGGTTCTAAAGATAGAACATAAACACAAAAAGACAACAGATGGATACAGACATACAGACAGACATGGTGAAGCCAGCATTCCCCCCTTCTACTTCAGAGGTTGGGGTACAAATATAGTTGTTTGGGAATGGATTAACAATAGAAAATACATATTTTTTCATAAACACTATATGATTGAGATCACAGAAAAATGACGTAAAATCATATCATCTTCTAATGGTGGGTCATTTTGTTATTATGTGAATTTTTGATAAATGACAAGTTTACTTCATATTCTAAGTATCTGTTTCAAACATATGATTACACTGCATAAATTGATGGCTGTCAATCGAAGAATCAAGCAACCAATCAAATTATTGAACTTTGAAGTCCAACATTGAGGTTGTCTAACCATTACTGTCCCAGTAAGGACAGGTTAAAAACCAAATTCTGACTTCTATAAATCTAGTTGAATCTTTTGCCATTACTAAATTGTTATAAACAACCATGAGATTTTCAAGTGCCAAAATGGTAATTTGGTGTAATTTCATCAACTTCAACGTTTAACTGTGCTTCCAAAAGCAAAGTGAATAGATATTGACACCTTTTATGTCATAAAATTGACAAAGTTATGTTCTGGTGGGGTCTAAAAAGGATGTAGCCCTAGCTTAAATCCTGTTCTCACCATTATCAATTAGTTGAAAAACTTTTAGAGGCAGTAATAAGACTAATGGTGGTTCTAGAGAGACAAGTCTGCTTCTAATCCCTTTCCCATACAATCCTAAGTTTTCATGTCTTGAGATGTAGCAATAATTAAAACATGGAAACAAAGTGCCTCATTGTCACAAGATACACCCGTCACACTACCTGATGTCGATTAGGAGAGGTTAATTAAATCAAAGTCTGAAAAACAACAAAGGGCAATAACTCACAAGGTAGAGTAAGGTTCTTTTGCGTGTTTTTGTAATCATGAATTTCATGATCATAGTTTTAATACTTTCAGAGATATGCTACACACAAAATTCAAGTCTGAAAAACAACAAAGGGAAATAATTAAAAAAAAATGGTAGAGTTAGGGTTCTTCTGCACCGCACTTCCCCTTGGTGAGATCTATTCACACATTATGTTTCATGATTATAGCTATTATACTTTCAGAGATATACTACAGACAAAATTTCAGTTTTAATAATAACAAAGGGCAATAACTCAAAAAATAAATAAGGTAGAGTTCTTCTGAACTGCAGTTCTCCTTGGTGAGATCTATCCACACATAGAGTTTCATGATCATCCCTAATATACTTCAGAGAAATGAGGACAAAATTCAAGTATGAAACAAGAGGACCATGATGGTCCTATATCGCTCCCCTGAGTATGATGGCTCTAGGCGTAATGATAGGATATACAAAATATCAAAGCCCTACACCTAATCATTTTGGAGAAAAAGATATTTTAAAGATTTTCTTCTTTAATCCTATGTATAGTGAAGATCCAACCATATTGAGCCTATTTCAAGATTGCAGTAATTCTTTGAAGTACTTAAGTAGAGGGTCAATAGGCATTAATACATACCAATTATCTAAGCTCTAGGCCTAATGGTTCAGAATGAGAACATATTCTATGATATCCATCATAACTCATCTCTGGAATTGCACAGGAAAGGGCTAATTTTCAGGATACAGTAATTCTATTAAGTATTTTTGTAGAGGGTCAATAGGTATTATTACACACTAAATATTAAAGCCCTTGACCTAATTGTTAGGGAGAAAAAGATTTAAAGATTTCATTCTTTATTTCTATGTAAAATGAGGGATCACAAAGAAAAGGGCTAATTTTCAGAGTACGGTAATTCTATGAAACACTTTGGTAGATGGTCAATAGATGATGATGTATACCAAATATCAAAGCACTAGACCTTTTGGTTTGGGAGAAGAAGATTTTTTAAGATTTCCATCTTTATTTCTATGTAAAATCAGGGATCACACAGAAATAGGCTCATTTTCAGAATACGGTAATTCTTTGAAGTATTTTGGTAGAGGGTCAATAGATGATGATTTGTACCAAATATCAAAGCTCTAGGCCTTACCGCTTGGGAGGAGAAGATTTTTTAAGTTTTTTCACTCTGTTGCCATGGCAACCAGAGTTCTTCATAGATTTCAATTCTTTGAAGTATTTTGAAAGAGCATGACCTAAGGATCATTTCTGTGAAGTTTTGTTGGAATTCCATGGTTAGTTTAGGAGGAGAAGATTTTTTTGTAATTGTGAACGGACGGACAGATGGATGGACGACGGACGATGACTGATCACAATAGCTCACCCAGAGCACTTCGTGCTTAGATGAGCTAAAAACTTGAGCTTTGCAGAGTGGCTCATATACGCCTGAAGGGGCTTGTCAGTGGAATGTAATGTTTTACCATAAGTTTTTATGAAAAAAATGAGCTTGAATACTGACCTTTACAGATAAGATTAAAATGATATCAACAAAATGGCAGTACCCAAAAATGTACAGTTGTGACTGTTTTACTAGAGGAAAATCTGGAAAGTGTAAAGTGTATCAAACTAGTGAGACAACGCAACTTGTGCAGGCTGAGCATCACTGTGAAACACTGTTTGTATTAACAGCATCATGGGTCAAATTTCACACAAAAAAATATGATGATATTCAGCAATTCCAAGTTTCAAGTCAATCAAACAAGTTTTCTGGGTTATGGCCCTGACAAATAAATAGATGCTGTGTACCTGTCTGGACACAATGGGTGATCCCATCACAAGTCCTGACCTTAGACGGGCATATAAAAAGAAGAAATATCATTTGTGAAATTATTTCTTTGAATTTGTCATAAATAGATGGACATTTACTAGCATAAACCCATTAAATGATAACAAAATATAGGATTGGTCCAAATAAAGAAGAAGCAACTTAATGGAATTTTAGATACATGTATATATTAACCCTTGTCATGCTGTATGAATTACCTTACTGAATTGCTGTCAAATCAAAGGACTGAAAGCACTGATAGAACTTGTTGTTCAAAAATCAATATTTCTTTCAGAAATCAACCTCATAAACAACTCGGGAAGGAAGAGTATGAGCAGTAGGTGTAGACTAAGATCAGCCTGCACATAAGTGCAGTCTGATCTTAGTCTATACCTCCTGCCAAAACCGGAATATTCCGGGTTCAGCATGACAAGGGTTAAGAAATGCAGAAGCAATTTCTTCATTTTTAGATTTGTTTTCCCACTCCTTCTTAAGGGACATTTGAAAGCAGGATTATGAAGGAATAATTAATCCATTTCCCCACAGTGACACTCTTAAATGCCTCTCAATATGAAAGCTTTGAAAAACATTGTGGAAAATGAAGAAATTGCTTGTTAAAAGCAATTTCTTCATTATCCACAATGTTTTCTGCCAAAAAGACAAGATTGCAAAGATTTTACCAACTTAGAATCGTAATCTGCAACTTCTCTGGCTTTGGATCAGTCTACAACTTTGTCATCTGGTATTGGGTTTATATATCATTTTTAGACCTTAATTTTACAATTACAATATGAATGAAGTTAAACAAAATATGTCAATCCCTATAGTTCACTTTTCTTCTTTCTCTTAACTCTACTCTGTAGACAGACATTTGTCAGCCCTATATTAGCTTCATTCTCACACAGAAAGTTTTCTAACCCTGTTGGATTTTTGATATATGCTCCGTAAATAGCCTCTTCTTCAAACTCTTCCACATATTGATTACACAGACGCTCCATCCTGTATAAAAGAGAATAATGCAATGTAATGAGTTTTATAATTGAGATTGCTGGACAAAGAAGAGAGCAAATTTCAATGTGACCTTACTTATTATGACCTCTTCTAAGTTTTATTTCTTTAACCCCTAACCGCTCAATGATACCTTTTGATGCCCCTGTGAAATACATGTATAATTCAAGGAAAAATTGTGGGAAAAGTAGTAATGGCTTGTTACAAGCCATTTCTCCTTTTCCCACAATGTTATCTATTATCTGTTATCATTACACTGATTTGGAAAGTTGACAATGACCTAAACAAGTGTCACATTTTACAAGAAAATTTTCAAGTTCTAAGATTAAGTTTTTTAATTAAGAGGTAAGGCTTTTGGTTAACTAATTACCAGACAACAACATATAAGCTGGACCAAATAATGGTCCTTAACCCATTTCCACATGAAAAAATTTTAGACTGGTCCAAATCAAAAGAAACTTGAGGGGCGTCCAAAAGCGTCAGTAGTTGGGAATGGGTTAATGCTTAACTTACCTATTTGGCCATCTTCCTCCGCCTTGCATTATACCTGGTGTGTCAACTGTCTGTAGTCCGGGGCCAGATAGCATTCTTACACCTTCAACTTCTTTCACACCATATCTGATATAAAAGATTGACACAATGATTTCTAATTCTTATTGTCTGGATCAGGAAATACAGGAAGCTTTCCAAACCTGACAATCATGAGTAATGAAACACCAAAACAATGCATTTTCAAAAACAGGATAAAGATGCTGAAAACTATCAGTTTCTTCTCAGAAAAGTATCATAATATTGTTTATCTCTGTTCTACTTTGTTTTTTTGTATGTGTGTGATTTTCATGTAGGAGGTTTTTTGTTTGTTTTTTTCTTTTTCTACAATATTTTCTATCCTACTAAATGGTTATTTTTCGAATTAAATGCACTCTAAATTTTCGTCTGCAAAATCTTTGAATTTGGACAGATCTAGAATTTTGAAAAACAGGAAAGGGTTAAGGTTATTTCAGCAAAAATGCGATAACGGTGTCAGCAATGCATTATCTTAGAAGTGATCTAGTTTTAGACAGACTCCAGGTGACTATTATATCAAGACAATCATTAAGACCAATTTTCAGGTAGATTGAGCTAAACTCTTAACCCATTCCCACACAGTGGAATTTTAGACTGGTCAAAATTGAAAGAAGCTGCAGACGACAATTTCAAGTTGATAGAATTTTAATTTTTTTCGTCTTTTTGGGTAGAAAACATTGTGGATAATGAAGAAATTGCTTGATACAAGCAATTTCTTCATTTTCCACAATGTTTTCCGAAGCCTTTTTCTTGAAGGGCTTAAAAAGGAGGGATCGTGTGGGAATGGGTTAAGAGAGTTTAAAAGATTTTCTTAGACTCTCTCCGTATTTAAGTCATATTGTGGTGGCTGGAGCACCTAACAATGGATTCCTGGTATTTCTCACACCAGTACTAAGACTATATCCTTTCCTAGCCTCCCTCCAGCTGCTTTCCCACTTTGGTTTACAATCACCCACCCATTTGTGAGCGTCAAATGTCAGAAAGGATATGTTCAGCAGCCGGGGAACCGACCAAATGGCCTAGATTTGAACCAAAGTGACCCAATTTTGATCTAGTCCAAGATTTCATCAAGAAAACCTTCTGACCAACACTCAGGTTAACTGAACTAGAAATAAGCCCTCTAGAGTGTCTACAAGGTTTTTCAAATAATTAACTTTTTCCCTCAAATTACCTAATTTTCATCTTGTCCAAGATTTCATCAAGACAAACATTCAGGCCAATTTTCTGGTTGATTTTTTGCCAAAAATAAGGCTATTAAAATGTGTACAAGGTTTCTCTAAGAACTGCTTCAGGTGATCTTTTATTTTTTACCTCAAGAGACCCATTTCTCTTTTTTTTTTTCAAAATTTAAATTCAAGTTGAAAAGAAAAGAGGACCATGGTGGTCCTAAATCGCTCCCCTGAGTACAATGGTTCATGTCTATAGATATATACAAAATAGAAAAGCCCTCTGTCTAATTATTTTGGAGAAGATGTTTAAGGATTTTCTCATTTAATCCTAGGTATATTGATGATCCCACCATAAAGCTCTAATTTCCTGCTTATGGTATTAATTTGAAGTATTTTGTTTGAGGGTCGATAGACATCAATACATACCAAATATAAAAGCTCTAGGCCTAATTGTTCAGGAGGAGAAGATTTTTAAAGATATCCTTCTTTATTCCTATTTAAGCTCAGGAATTGCTCAGAAAAGGGCCAATTATCAAAGTACGATAATTCTATGAACTATCAAAGTAAAGAGTCAAAAGATGATGATTTATTCCAAACATCAAAGCTCTAGGCCATATTGTTTGGGAGAAAAAGATTTTCAAAGATTTCCTTTTTTATTCCTAAAATCAGGGATCACACAGTAAAGGGCTAATTTTCAGAATTCAATTATTCTTTGAAGTATTTTGGTAGAGGGTCAATAGGTGATAATATAAACTAAATATCAAAAGTCTAGGCCTAATGGTTTGGGAGAAGAAGATTTTCAAAGACTTCCTTCTTTATTCCTTTGTAAAATCAGGGATCACACAGAAAAAGGGCTAATTTTCAGTATATGTTTATTATTTGAAGTATTTTTGTAGAGGGTCAAAAGGTGATGATACATACCAAATATCAAAGTTCTAGGCCTAATGGTAAGAGAGGAGTGATTTTCAAAGCTTTCCTTTGTAAAATCAGGGATCACACAGAAAAGGGCTTATGTTTAGAATACAGTGATTCTTCCAAGTATTTTGGTAGAGGGTCAATAGGTGATGATATATACCAAATATAACAGCTCTAGGCCTTATGGTAAGAGAGGAGAAGATTTTCAAAGCTTTCCTTTGTGAAATCAGTGATAGCACAGAAAAGGGCTAATTTTCAGAGTACAGTAATTCTTTGAAGTATTTTGGTAGAGGGTCAATAGGTGATGATACATACCAAATACAACAGCTCTAGGCCTGATGGTTTGGGAGAAGAAAATTTCAAAGATTCCCTTCTTATTCATTTGTAAAATCAGGGGTAGCACATAAAAGGGCTAATTTTCAAAATATGTTTATTCTTTGAAGTATTTTGGTAGAGGGTCAATAGGTGAAATTACATACTTAATATCAAAGCTATAGGCCTAATGGTATGGGAGGAGAAGATTTTCAAAGATTTTCTTTGTAAAATCAGGGATCGCACAGGAAGGGCTTACTTTTAAAATACAGTAATTCTTCAAGTATTTGGGTAGAGGGTCAATAGGCGATGACACATACCAAATATAACAGCTCCAGGCCTTCTGGTTTTGGAGGAGAAGATTTTTTGATAATTTTTTATGGACGGACAGACGGATGCCTGCCATTTACGGAACACAATAGCTCACCTTCAGCACGTTCTGCTCAGATGAGCTTATAAAAAATACTGCTTCTAAGGTGTCTAGAAGGTAAATATTGACAACCCATGACATACACAACCACAAAAGCTCACCTTGAGCTTATTCTGCCCAGAATTTTGTTGACATTCATTTTTTTCTGATTATATCATTTTTATTCTATTTTTTCTTTATTTATTGCTCAAACTCCCTGAATCTACAGATTTAACCCACTACCACACTGTCAGCTTTACATGTGTATTAACCCATTATCAGGCAACAAAATTAAAGACAGGTCCAAATTCAAAGAAGATGCAGATTAAAGCAATTGACTTTATGCATTTTACAAAATATTTTCTATCCAGAAGGTTTTAAAAATCTACAATTTCACATATTCTATAAATGTAAATCGTTATCTACAATGCCTTTCCTGAGCTAACATTCTCATGCCCACTAATAAATAATGATACAAATATTTTTAAATATTGTAAAATACATTTAAAGGCAAGCATTTTTGCCGAAATAATAAATTTCATTTAACCTGTAGAGCAATAATATAGAAATTGTCAACAAGGCCCCTGTTTCCCTTAACATTAGTCAGACTGTCGTCCTATTCAATAGGGGTCTTCTTCAGGACCAAACAGACATTTCCAGCAAGTACTAAAAGACTGAGCAAAATTAAGAAAGTGTGCCTTACTTTTTCATTTCTTCTCCGTCACAAACTTCCTCTACAATCCGGATAACATCAGATTCTTTAAGCTCTTTCAACTTTTTGGTTTTTTTATGCTCTTTGTCAAAAGCTTGAGTAAACTGAAATTAGAATCATGAAATCAACCCAATCCCACACAGTGACGCTTTCAAGAAAAACAAATGGGAAAACATTGATTAAAATGAAGAAATTGCTTAGAAAAATGTTTTCTACTCAGAATATTGAAAAAATATAGAATTTCATAATTTTTAAATTGTTGTCTGCATATCATCTCAATGGACCCCTACCAATATAAGAGTTCTCCTGAAAATTGCCCTTAATTATCCTCCTTGATTCTACTGGGTAGTTTCAGTTTGAATTTCTACAAAGAGTGTATAAGGGCAGAGACTAAAATCGTCTGTTTTGAACAGAATCAAATATTTTTCCAGTGTTTCACACTTGGAAATATTGTGTACTTTTGTAATACTTATAGATTATGAAAATGGTTTGGTAGTTTTTATTTTTGTTGACACTTTATAATCGTCTACCTGTCTGAGTTTCATCCAGTTTTCATATTTACTTCTCATTTTTGAAACAAAATTAGCAAAGGTGTCCTTCATAGTGAATTGTTGCTTTTAGTTCCTTTCCTCTAAAAAATTTATTGAAACAAGCTATCAAACAAAACAAGATAAACAGGGAACAAAAAATATTGCGATAATAAAAGTATTTTTCACAATGATATTTTCCTAATCTGAGAGATTCATTTTTTTTTTTTTACACACATGGCTATTAACATTTGTCTGTTTCCTCTTTTGTTCTGAGATTTTTTTGTGTTTTTTTTTCTGTAAAGGGTTTAATGGTAAGTCAATTCTTAAAAATTATCAATGTTCTTTCATAAACTCCTGTTTTAATCCAAATAATTTACATGTTTCAAATGGGTATCTTGATAGGGCATTAGACCACAGGTAGTTTTTGAGATAACCACCAGATATATCTCATAACTGGTGGCTATCTGCTTTGATTTTCACACGAATGTCCAGATGTCCTTTTTTGACAAATAACCAAAGAAGTCAGTTGACTTGAATTATTTGGAATTTATCTAGTTCTAAAGAATTTAAGAATAGAGTTAGAATATTTTGAAAAGGATTATAAACGCAAACAATTAAGAAAATACAATTTTTCTCTTTAGTAAATCTTACAAAACTTGTTTAGATACTTGAAACAGTCTCTGTTTTACATTTCATTTGTATTTCCATTTTAATATATATGTTGTATCATACATATTTATTTTGTATATTTATAGTATCAACTTATTGTATTAGCATATTTAAAATGGTTGCTTTCCCTCCAAAGGTGTAATTTGATTTTGTAACACCTATTACAGTTCTTCTTCATGTGATTGATTTTTATTTCACTTTCTCTCATTTTATCTTGATCACTGACAAGTTGGCAAAGCAATAGATATATACTGATATTAAACATAATTCAAAAACTTAAATAAGCATTTTGTCGGAGGGGGGGGGGGGGGGGTATAAGATTTTGAGGTATAGTATTCATAAATAAAATTCATGAGAGCACCTTTCCAAATTATTAAATTCTAAGTGACAAGTTTTATGATTCTAAACACATAACAAGAGGGCCAGTGGCACTGTTGCTCACCTGAGATAAGGCTCTTTTTTCCTTCAAAGCCTAATACTAACTTATGTTGCTATGCCAACCAGTGCTTTCAACAGATTTCAAATCTTTTAGTAGTCATTAAAAGGGGGCAAACAAATGTAAATTTTTGCCAAATTTGGTTTAATTTGGCCAAATAGTTTTGAAAAGGTTGCCTTTTTTATTTCTTTTAAAGCCCAATTGCCCTGTGGCACTGTATTTTTATCAAGTTTGAAAGAGGTCAACGTACTGATGCTTCATGCAAAATTTAAGATTCTTCTACTTCTGGGTCAGGAGGAGATGTTTTTCTTTTTTTTCAATTTTTCTCTTGTTGTCATAGAAATCAGAGTTTTCAACTGATTTAAAGGGAGGTATCGATGTTTCTGAAACCTAGATAAGAAAAAATAACCAAGTGCCGAAAATAGACTCAAACGAACATTTAAGTAACAAATTTACTAGCGAAACAGCCAAAGTCCTATATCATGTCACAAGAAAGGACTTATCTTTACAGACCGGCTAGCGAACACAACTCCTGATGACGTAAAAATGACGTTGGTTTGATGTAATTGGACTAAATGCAAGGTTCGAACGGTTATTCGCGCCACGTGAATTCCCTGTAATCTTTGTAACTATCTCGGATTAATCTAAAAATAGATTAATAGCCTACGTAGGCTATTAGGGAAATACCCAGCTTTTTTCTGATAAGCGACCATATATTTTTGCAAAACTACTTTGCGGCATATTGTATTCAAATAGTTAATGAGAGGAAATAAAAATAATTAAAATCTGTGACATGAAAAAAAACATCGATACCTACCTTTAATGTTTGGTTGAAATCATCCCAGTGGTTTGGGAGAAGATGTTTTAAAAATCCTTCTTTATTTCTTTATAAGCCCCCCCCCCCCCTTGGGTCTCCGCCCCTGGGGGCCCTAGGGTAATGATTTTACCAAATCTGAAAGAGGTCAATGTACTGATGCTCAGTGCAAAACATCAAGACTCTACATCTTCTTGGTTAGGCGGGGAGATAATGTTTAAGGATTTTATTTAAATTTCGATTTTGTTACCATGGCAACAAGAGTTTTTAACAGATTTCTATTCTTTAAGCAATTTTAAAGGGCATAACCCTAGGAACATTTCTGACAAATTTGTGTGGGAACCGCCAAGTGGTGTGGGAGGAGATGTCGTTTTCAAAATCCTTCTTTATTTATTTATAAGCCCCATCCCCCGTGGCTTCACCCTTGGGGGCCCTAGGATGATGATTTTAGCAATTCAGAAAGAGGTCGACATACTGATGCTTCATGCAAAATATCTAGGCTCTAAGCCTTCTGGGTCAGGAGGAGATAATATTTTAAAGATTTTATTAAATAATCCAGTTTTGTTACCATGGCAACCAGAGTTTTTAACAGATTTCAATTCTTTTAACAATTTTTAAAGAGGCCCACCCAAGGACTTCTTCTGCCAAATTTGGTTTAAATCAGCCAAATGGTTTAGGAGGAGATTTGTTTTAAAAATCCTTCTTCATTTTCATGTAAGGCAACCCTCCCCTGTGGCTTTGCCACTGGGGACCAAAGGGTGGTGATTTTAACAAATCTGAAAGAGGTCAATGTACTGATGCTTCATGCAAAATATCAGGAATCTTCACCATCTGGGTCAGGGGGGAGATATTTTTAAAAGATTATTTTAAAATTTCAGTTTTGTTACCATGGCAACCAGAATTATGACAGATTTTAATTCTTTTAGCATTTTTAAAGGCTATAACCCTAGAAACATTTCTGCAAAATTTGGTTGGAATCAGCCCAATGGTTTGGGAGGAGATGTCATTTAAAAATCCTTCTTTAATTATATATAAGCCACCACCACCACCCAACCCGACGGACAGAGTATGAAGTATGATGCACACAGCACAACGCACGACAGACGATCAAAATTCCTTACCATGAGCACTTTGTGCTCAGATGAGCTAAAAATGTAAATATTAAATAAAGATAATATCCTCGTGGTATAGGTTTTCGTCCTTATAATGAGTTTTCAGTTTTGCAGTTACTAAAATCTATTTCACCAAAGAATTCCTGCATATAGTATCAAAATATATTCTCCTTGGTTTACTTCTTCCTTCTAAGCTTTAATGAATTGTTATGAATATTCTTTTCCTGTTTAGGATTCTGGTCAAGATTTTTGGGGTCAGTACAACAGCGTCATATGTTTTCGTCCTATTTCTATAAATAGGCCATTAAGGGATGTGCAAACAAGATTTGGATATAGAAACCAGTCATTTTCAAAATACAATGGTTTACCTTGCTTCATATTTACATTTCTTAACCCATTCCCACATGAGTAAATTTTAGACTGGTCCAAATTTAAAGGAGTTGCAGACGACAATTTAAAGTTTATGAAATTCTAATTTTTTTTCAACTTTCTGGGTTGAAAACATTGTGTAAAATGAAGAAATTGCTTGTCAAAAGCAATTTCTTCATTTTCAACAATTTTTTCCAAAGCATTCTTTCTTAAGGGGCATCTAAAATCATCATTGAGTGGGAATGGGTTAAGTAACTGTTACGAAATAATTATATATACTAACCAATTTGCAAATGGTGAAACAATTTTCAGTACTGAACCTGTAATTCCATACTTATCCTGACCAACATATACAAAAAGGCACTTAATTTTGAAAAAAAAATTAATACACTTCCTGTCCTCTTACACAAGGTTGATGAGAATCTACTCATTCATTTTATATGACCTGCAAAGTATCTATAGACTTATAAAGTGAAAAAAATTGATGTCAAATCACCAATCAACATTGCTAGATTTATAGGATTCTTCTAGATTTTTTTCTTAAATTTGAGATATACAAAGGTCCAAAAATAGAACTAGCAGAACACATAAAAAGTAGCAGCTCACACTCAAATAATTCTTCTGTCGATTAAATTGACCTGGAACACATTTTAAAGATTTGTTGTGATAGCTATGTGTCTAAGCTTATTTTAGACAACAAAAAAAATTATTATACGACAACCCTTTGTTACATAAAAAAGTAAAATTTGAATTGGTTTGAAAACATATGTCTGACCAAAACTTATTCCACAACAGTATTACCATTCAAAAGAAGATCAAAGATTGAGATATACTGTCAATGTTTATACATATACAAATCAAGCATTATATACAGACAAACAAAAACATAAGAAATTATTTTTTGGACTTACTAAATTTCTCGATGCTTTGAAATAAACATATCTGCAAGTTTAATGCAAAGAGGTACACTTATTTCATTAACAAAGTGACAAAAGCCAGTCCCACCTATTTATGTGATTGTTTTATGATAGTGTTCTAATTAAATGTGCTTTTGCTTTCAAATCATTGACCACGGAATGTTAGCAATTTCTCGAATAAGGTGAAAAAGTCAAATAAATTTAATGAGATAAAAAGCATCAAATTTTAAAGGTATTATTGTATCTTCCTATGTATAGATAGTGTACAAATATAGCCCAGAAATACCGAGAGCTCAAGGGAAGTAACTGGTAAAGTGGAGCAACTCTGTATATGGGTAGGGGCCCATTGGCTAGTAAAACAGATACATATGAATATCTCATCTAATTCACTCTTCTGCACTGCTCTTTAATTCATTATAAAACTCCTGCACTGTCTAGTTAGACAGGCCCAAGCAGGATAATTTAGCCCTCTTTTAGACAAATTCTGCTCCATGTGCTTAGAGAAGGCTACAATATCGCAGCTGATACTACAAGCCACAGGGAGCAGTTACGTATGCTACATATAAGCTAAAATGACCAAAAAGTCAAACCAGGCCTTTTAGAAATACTATATATAGACAAGGGATACAACTCAGAATTCCTCAGATCCCACCCCGGTCTGTTTTAAATGTCTCTAAAAATTACACTTCTTTATTTACACATTTTACAGTTGTGCATATTTGTCACACATATAATCATTTGTAACCTTGACCCATCCATTCTATGAAAACTATACAGCCTTCGGAGTACAGACAACTTTCCTACAGAAATACACCTCAATTTTGCTCGTTTGTCGAGAAGTAGCACCTTCACTTTTCATCAGTAAATAGCAAATCCCAGATAAGCCACTCATTTCTATTACGCAAAGAGCAATGGTAAATTGTAAGTTAAATACATTTTTACCTTTAAGTAGTTAATTCTGATGATTCCAGAGCTCTCCTGAAGTGTTACACCCTTTCCAAAAGTCAAAAGGCAGCCATTTTGTAAATAAACTAAAATATCCTTAAAAGCAAACAAGATGCAACATTGGGGAAGGGGGGGGATTACAAGTGGGGACGTGAGTTGCAATAAAGGCCAACGACTGAAATAGAGGGTAGTTGAAATGACAATTTCTCATTTATAACTCATAACCATATGATATGAAAATTGAATAATATGTCCAATATGTATTAATGGTTCTCTGACCTGATAAAGGACATCTAATTTCTAAAAAGAATATATTCTGAAGTTTGTTCAAATCCCAAAATATGCATTTTTCGTGAGAAAATCCACAGAGATAAAAGATAAAGCTGTGGCGATATAGGTAACAAGGGTGCTCCTCTTTTCCCTAAGTTTTTGATAATCTCCCTTTTGATAGCTCATTTAATACTTTTTAATGAGAAAAGGAATTCCACAATCAAAAGGAAAGAAATACTTGTTTGGATAGAACTAAAAACGACATGAGCAATAAGAAAAAAAAAAAAGAATTATATCTAATGAATATTGAAACAAGATCAGAACATGCTGCTTTTGGAGATAAGATACATCTTTTATCCCTCAAATTTTCTGAGTAATATTTATTTAGAGACTGTATAGGTGGCTATGCTGAATGTATTTGCTTTTCATTTTGTGTATTAAAACATTTTCCCTTCACATCTACTCATACTGGTTTTACTTCTTACACAGAAACATTTACAAAAAATATTTTGATAATACTTACATGTATACGTGTATGAAGATATTACCAAATGAAATTTAACAATATACTCTGTTTCTAGTGTACCGGTAATTTACTTATTTATAGCTATACGTAGGTGTTATTTTGAATTAAATCGTAATTGATGAACAAGAATTTACAGAGAAAAAAATCCAAATTACGTTGAATATCATTCAAATAAACATGTTAATAACTATTATAGTTGGCATCTAATCAAATAAAAATTTAAACAAATGACTGTAGAATAGTGTTCTGTGTAAAAGAATTCATGTATTCATGTTTTATTTTTCAGAATGGCTATCAATAAATAGCATATCACACTGTTTCATAAACTTCTGCAAACTGAAAGTTATTTTTCAATCCATTTCTGGAAAAAATTATTATACTATTTATATGTTACTATATTCTCAATGCTTTCAATCCTGCTGGTGAACCTTCCATTGATTAAGAGATTCAGCTAATGAAGATTCCATTGAGAGATGAGAAAGAGTTTTGTCTAGTGAATCATAACTAATATAACAAGCATTCTGAAGTATTGCATGGCAATAACAAGTCCCCTACCAGCTTTAGGGTTATCAAAATATTTTGCCTTGTTCACTTCATGCAACCACTTTTAACAATTTCTTCTGTCATATAACAGTGGCTGGAGCACCTTACAATGTGTTCCTGGTATCTCTCTCAGCAGTACCACCCTAACATTCTTTACAAGCCTTGGAAAGGCAATGGACTGCAATTAAACTCAATATTATTAATATGTAACTTATTTTTCAAAAGCACTCATATCTTGCTAAAAAATCAATGGACTGGAACAGAAATTGAACTTGTTCTGTAACTCATCAATACTGACTCACTTACAAACAAGAGCCATGTCGAACATGGCCATCCCCCGCTGTAAAAGCTTGATAGTAAACTGAAGCTAGCTAGATTTAGGCTTCTTGTGCACTGCATTTCTTCTCAATAAGTTCGATAATAGCTATTATATTTTCAGAGATATGATCAGGACAAAATCTAAGTCTTTAAAACAGCAAAGGGCAATAACTCCAAAATTATGCAAGCAAGAGTTGTGGTTCTTGTGCACTGCACTTCTCCTCAAAGAGATCTATCAACCTATGAAGTTTCAAGTTAATAGCTATTATACTTTCAGAGATATGCCCCGGACAAAATCTTAGGCTTTAAAACAACAAAAGGGCTATAACTCCAAAATTATGCAAGCAAGAGTTGTGAATTTTGTGCACTACACTTCTCCTCAATGAGATCTATAGACCTATGAAGTTTCAAGTTGATAGTAGTTATACTTTCAGAGATATGCTCCGGACAAGTTTAGTGACGGAAGGACAGTATGACGGAATAACAGAAGAATGGAATGACGGACGATGACCATTACTATATCCCCTTCGCCAAAACGGCGGGGGATAAAAATCAGCTCAATACCTGCAAGTGTTTAAAAAAAATCCAGAAAAAATGTAATTTCCGAAGTCTAGCATCCATATCTTCCTCAAAAATTAATGGTCCAGAACAACACTTACACTTGTTCTCCAACTTAACAATATTGACTTACATACCAAAAACCACCTTCATATCACAAAGGGTTTAGAAAAAAAATCTGCAAAACTGAAATTTCCTGGTAATCCAGCATCCGTATCTTCCTCAAAAATGAATGGACAAGAACCAAACCTAAAGTTGTTCTGTAACTCATTGATGCAGACTCACATACCAAAATTCAGCTCAATATCTCTGAGGGTTAAGAAAAAAGTCCGGAAAATGAAATTTCCTGGTAATTTTCTAAGTTCAGCATCCGTATCTTCCATAAAAATCAATGGACTTGAAACAAACTTAAACTTGTTCTGTAACTCATTGATGTGGACTCACATACCAAAAATCAGCTCAATATCTCCCAGGGTTAGGGAAAAAAAGTCCGGAAAACTGATATGTCCGGACTGACAGATGGACGGACAAACGGATGGAGCGCAAACCTATTATAGTCCCCTTGGGCTTTGCCTGTAGGGGACTAATTAATTCAAGACTTTTCATTGAATAAGAAATTTGGCTAACAAACAAATGTTATGACATTTCATTTTAGCAATGTACTTATTAAAGTCAACAACTAAACTTTGTTACAAAAATGTAGCTGCATAGTATGTAGGGTGAGACACTTTGCTGAATTTCACCCTGCCCAATAGCAGTCATCATAGGTGAGCTATGGTTTTTATCTGGTGTTCCACAGGGGTCAATCTTTTGTCTTAACTTGTTTCAAGTTAACGGTGTGGAAGCCTGAACTAATGGGCCCCTACCCATAATACGTAGTTACTCCGCTTGACCAGTTACTTCCCTTGAACTCTGGGTAGTTCCGGTCTATATTTGTACACTATCTTTATATAGGCAGATACAACAATACCTTTGAAATTCAATGCTTTTCATCTTATAAAAAATATTGAAACATTTCTACCCTATTGTAATTGTTAAAGTTCTGTTGTGAATTTATTCTAAATTTATCTGAAAGCTAAATCACTTAAAATGACATAATTATCATAAGTTGCCATGATTGGTGTGACCGACTATTGTCACCTCGTTTGTGAAATAAGCGTATATACCCCTTTCTCAGGGTTAAACTTGCAGATATGTTTATTCCCAAACATTGAGAAATTTCATAAGTCCATAGATGCTTTTGTTTGTATACATGCTTACCCCGTATACGTATAAACCGTGTGTGTGATATTGGCACTGGCATGGACCAGATCTATTTTGATTGGTAATAGAGTCTATCCTTTAGATTTACATATTTGTGTAAAACATATAATTTTATTCGTAATAATTTGAAAAGGTGCCACTATGCAGAAGGTGACTTATTGCACAGCCGTTTGCTTTACTATAAAATCGCCGATTGCTTCCCAAACCCATAACTACATCTTATTTTAAGCTATACCTTCGAAGTTAATGTCGCCCGCCGACGAGTTTAAGTATTTGAGAAAAGGTGAGAAATGAAAAAAGTGGAAATATAAAAGATGAACCGTAAAAAGTGTTACGAAGATCAAACTAAGACAGTCTTTTTGAATGTGTTAATCCAATATTTTTGAATAAGTATTTTCAAGCCAAAGAAGTAAAGGCAATGAGCTCCTACAAGGGACGTCTTTTGTAATTTTGCTTCGAAAAATGAGAAGTAAAATATGAAAACTGGACGAGAATGAAATGGGTTCCTAGGCCGGGAGGGGAAAACAATTAAAATGTGTCAACGTTAGTATAAACTTCCACACCAATTTCATATTCTATATTCATAAGAGTACTATAAGAGTATTCAACATTTCTCTGTCTGAAATTCTGAAAAAATATCTGATTCTGCTCAAAATAGGAGCACTTGGTCTCAGCTGTTATAACACACTATATAGCAAATTTATACCAAAACTACCCAGTAAAGTCAAGGGAGTTAATAAAAAGGCAATTTTCAGGACAAGTCCATATATCGGTAGAGGCCCATTGCAGCTCATAAAGTCCCAATTTTTTTCAATTATCTTTTTTTATCCTAACTAATGCCTTTTAACTAACTTTCGAATACGTGCAATTCAATATCTTGGGCTCTAGTAAATGATTAAAGAGCCATTGATAAATAATGAATATTTTGTTTAAACTATAATGGTGTTATAAGTACTTTTGGAATAAAATTTTCTCATCTTGTCTATTCTGAAATCCATTTTGTAGTTCTTTTCTGGGCATTTACATCCCCTTTGTGGCCTTTCTCATCCATTACCCCTTTTTACACATTTTTGCATCCATTTGTGCTTTATGGATGTTTATCATAACAAACAACATGGCTGCTTTTGACTTCTAGAAAGAAGGGAACACTTCATAAGCTTAGGAGAGCTCTGGAATCATTAGAGTTAACTACTTAAAGGTAAAACTATATCTAATTTATAATTTACCATTGCTCTATGCATAATAAAAATGAGTGGCTTATCTGGGATTCGCTATTTACTGATGATAAGTGAAGGTCTCAACAAACGAGCAAAATTGAGGTGTATTTCTGTAAGAAAGTTGTCTGTACTCCGAAAGCTGTATAGTTTTGTGGAATGGATGGGTCAAGGTTACAAATGATTATATCTATCTATCTATCTATCTATCTATCTATATATACTGTGTAACTCCCCTTACAGGTATTACTGGCAGGTGCGCATCTGAGCTGGAATAAAAACTGTTTGTCATTAGTTAGGGTGCCATATTTGAAAGTATTGTGAATAATAGAATAAAAGATCTGATAAAACATATTCTGGTCATTAAGGGACGGCTCACTATCTGAAAAGAATTGAGACTCTTTTTGAACGCTGCAATGCCAGGTTGCTGTACTATTGTTTCTGGTAGGCTGTTCCAAAGTATCACTGTGTAGGGAAAGAAACTAGAATGTTTAAAGAAGGAAGAATTTGTGTGGATCTGTCTGAAAGATGCTGTATGCATATGTTGGGTGGTCCTAACACACTATGTGTGACAAATATGCACGACTGTAAAATGTGTTAACAAAGAAGCGTAATTTTTAGAGGCGTTTTTAAAACAGACAGAAGTGGGATCTGAGGAACTCAGAGTTGTATCCATTATGTATAATATAGTATTTCTAAAGGGCCTGGTTTGACTTTTGGGTCATTTTAACTAATATCTAGCATACATAACTGCTCACTGTGCTCCAAGCCTTACCCAATGACTCTCCCATTCACCCAACTATGCCTGTTGTAGATTTTATCATTACCTGGAATGCAATAGCTTTACATGCATCACATTTCATACTTTGAGGCATATGCGTGCTGTGGGATTCTTCGTCGTTAAGGTTTGGGGGCTCAAATCTTATTGAGCCTGTGCCGTCGGGATTCTGGACAACTTCACATCTCACGATCGAACACAGAACGACCGCTCCAACTACAAGCGTCAACATATTAAAAAGGGTCTTGTTGGTTATGAAATAGAGTTGAAAATCGTATGTAATTCACGTATTGTAAGGAAATAACAGCTTTATTGCGGTTGTCAAATCATTTGTTTACAAATATCCTAGCAGAAGACGGAAGGCGAATCAACTTCCGCCACGCGTACTTCAGATTGGTTTCCGGCGCAGAATCAAAGGACGAATAGTCCCATTAGCGAAGAGTTTTCGTTCGTTACTCTCGCCAATGAACCGAAGTGCAAGAGATTGACAGCCAAGGCGACCAAAATGATATAATATTGAATTAGGGCAAAAAAGGCCCATTGCACAAAAAGGCCCACTTTGAAAACTAAAACCTAGGAGCCCCCCCAAGGCCTACAAGGGTGTTAAAGCTTGAACAAGTCAATAGGCCCTGCAACTAGAGAAATATATATAGATCTTTATATGGATAGATAGGCGAGTGTTTTATGCACTTGCTTAAATGACCCTTTCCCAGACGACAAAGATACTCTACAACGTACAATATGATTATCATATCTTTATTAACAACACCTTGCTGTCCAAAAACCGCTGGTATAGCCGCTAATGAAAGAAAATTGATTTGGGAAAAGGAGAAATAGTTTTCAGAAGCAACCATACATTATAATTATTCTATTCAATTCTTTATGTTAACATCTTTCAACATGATGATAAATATGCTTTAAAATTTCTAAAAATAATTAATGCACCAGGAACCTTCATTATACTTCACTGAGGGGCTGTTACGCTACCCAAACGTAAACTTGATGTAAGATCTATCTATCTATCTATCTATATATACTGCCCAACTCCCCTTTCGGGTATTACTGGCAGGTGCGCGTCTGTGCTGGAATAAAAACTGTTAGACATTTGTTAGGGTGCAAAATTTTAAAAGTATTGTGAGTGTTAGGTTAAAAGAGCTGATAAAACATATTTTGGTCATTCAGGGACGGCTCACTATCTGAAAAGAATCAAGACTCTTTTTGAATGCTGCAATATCAGGTTGCTGTACAATTGTTTCTGGAAGGCTGTTCCATAGTATCACTGTGTAGGGAAAAAAGGAATATTTAAAGTAGGCTGCATTTGTATGAATCTGTCTGAAAGATGCTGTGTGCATATGTCGGGTGGTCCTCACTGGTCTTTCAAGATAAGCTGGTACTGGCACTGCAACAAAATTGTTAACGATTTTATAAAACATGGTGACTCTGGAGATGTCTCGTCTGTATTGGAGAGTTTCCCAACCAAGCTCCTTCTGCATGCAGGTAACACTGTCATAATAAGAGAAATTATTTTGAACCCATCTTGCCGCTCTACGTTGTACTTTTTCCACTTTGTTGATATAGGTTTTTGTGTAGGGGCTCCAAACTGTTGATGCGTATTCTACCTGGGGTCTCACTAAAGTTTTATACGCTATTTCTCTGATCTTCTTATTTTTGGTCTGGATGTTTCTGCGGAGAAAACCTAAAGTTTTATTAGCATTTGATGTTATGTTGTCAATGTGTTTGTTCCAGGAAAGATCTCCAGATATTGTAACTCCTAGGTATTTGGCATTGTCCACAGTCTCTAGTACTTGTCCATGTAACCTGTAATCAAAGGAAATCTTTTTCTTCTTTTTAGTAATATTTAGGACAATGCATTTGCTGGGGTTAAACTCCATTTCCCACTTTTTCTCCCACTGCATTAACTTGTCTAGATCTTCTTGTAGGGTTAAACAGTCTTGTCTGTTGTTAATAGCTAAATAAACGGCAGTGTCATCTGCAAACAAACGAACTTGGGATGTGATGTTATTTGGAAGGTCATTTATATACAAAAGAAACAAGAGGGCCAAGTACAGATCCCTGAGGTACTCCAGACGTGACTGGTACTTCTGATGAGCATCCACCTTCTAAGACTACTTTTTGTGTTCTGCCTATTAGAAAAGATTTAATCCACAAAAGGGTAGCATTGTTAACACCATGTTCCTGCAATTTATACAAAAGTTTTAAGTGGCTAACTTTGTCAAAAGCCTTGCTGAAGTCTAACAAAACTAGATCAGTTTGTTTTCCTTCAGTCAGGTTTCTGGCAAGATGGTCGGTCAGTTGAAGTAGCTGGGTTTCGCATGAACGTCTTTCTCTAAAACCATGCTGCAAGTCATAAAGGATATTATTTTTATCAAAATGTTCAGTTAGATTTGATGCTACAATATGTTCTAGAACTTTACACAGTATACATGTTAAAGATATAGGTCTGTAATTTGCAGGATCTTCTTTGTTTCCTTTCTTGAAGAGTGGAGTCACGTTTGCTTTTGTCCAAACTTGGGGAAGAGTGCCTGTGTCTAGGGATTTCTGAAAGAGAATTTGTAAGATAGGGGAAATTTGATAACATAAGTTTTTTAGTACAAGAGGTTTGATGTTGTCTGGTCCTGCTGCTTTGTCTGGTTTCAGGTTGGAAATAAGTTTTTGTACTCCACTGGTGCAAATAGTAATGTTCGGCATAACTGGGTATTTGCTGAAAGAGGAAGAGAATACATTTTGTCTTATAGATGAGAGGCAGGACTGAGCCAAAGAAATTGGTGTCATTGGAGTGAAGACTGACTGGAACTGTTGATTTAGGATATTCGCCTTTTCTGTGTTGTCCGATTTGATGGAACCTGATCTTTCACGTACAAACCCGGGATTTTACGTCGCTGTGATTTAATACTTGGGGAAACATTGTGAAAAAAGAAGAAATTGCTTGTAACAAGCAATTCCCCCTTTTCCATAATATTTTCTTCCACATAGGATGGCTACATTTCGAATAGTATCGATTTTTACTGTCGTCTGCAATCTTTTTCAATTTGGACCTGTCTAGATTTTCAAAAAACAGGAAAGGGTTAAAAGGTCACCTGAGGAACATTTCTGCCAAGTTAAGTCCGAATTGGCCAAATGGTTTAGGAGAAAAAGACTTTTAAATAATTGTTTAATGATATCGCGAAGTCTGATAAGCCTAGCCCTGTAACGCCTAGTTTTTCGAACCAAAAGTTCATAAAGACGCTTTGAAAAGGGTCGCCAAGGAATTTACTTTCAAGTTTTGGTTGAAAATGGCCTTTCCTATGGAGAAAAAGATTTTCCAAGATTATTTCGTCATTTCTGTTAAGTCTGATAAGCCCTACCTACCACGTCCCCATCTTTTTCACAAATCGAAATTTCATGAACAAGTCTTGAAAAAGGGTCAATTAAGGAATGTTCTTTGCAAATTAGGTCCAAATGGGCATAGGTCTTTAGGAGGAGAATATTTTTAAAGAAATATTTCATGATTTCTCTAAGTCTGATAAGTCCGACCCTGCCACGCCCTTATTATTTTTTTATTTATTTATTTATTTATTTAATTTGTTTATTTATTTGTTTATTTTTTTTTTTTTTTTTTATGGGGGGGTCTAAATTTCACGAGCCAGTTTTGAAAAGGGTCACCCAAGAAACATTTCTGCCAGATTTGGTTCAAATTGGCCCAATAGTTACAGAAGAAAATATTTTTAAAGAAATGTTGGCGACTTCCGATGGACGATGCACGACAGACAACGCACAAAAGACACAGGTGCAATCACAAAAGCTCACCTTGAGCACATTGTGCTAAGGTGAATGTACTCAGGTGAGCTACAAAAAAAAAAAAAAAAAAAAAAAAAAAAAACGTTCAAGGACAAAACTTCAAACGGATACTCGTGTTCTATTTTCAAATAGATTCTCTGCTAGAAAAAAATGTTCCACATAATCCATCCTTTTTACGCGTCTGAAGAAAAAAGCTTTATAAAACATTGTGGAAATTTAGAAATTGCTTGTATCACGAAGTTTATTCGATCATTATCCACAATGTTTTCTATCCAAAAAGACGAAAAAATTAAAATTCCATCAGCTTGAAATTGTCGTCTGCAGCTTCTTTCAATTTGGACTAGTCTAAAATCTTATTGGGTGGGAATGGGTTAAGTACAAAGTTTGGAGTCCTTAAAAGCAAACAAACTACCGGTAAGACAGATACCTAATCAACTTGAACAAAGCATAGTTGCTGAATGCACCAACCTTGAATGCCACAAGTCAACCAAACCGTGCCACGAACACATTTTGACGTTTTACTCTGTAGCCGACGTTAGATAAAGAATTGATCAATCGCGCATGTCAACCAATGAATCAACCGACCAATCAAATATTTCATTCAGCTTGGAATTGAGTTTTGAACTCCGACGTTGGCCGCTATTTTTGTTAACCTTTTTTTTTGCGACTTAAACGTCGTTACTACAGCTTGTTCAAGCTGTAGTTACAACGTTTAAGGCGCCAACAAACTATTCTTCTTTTTTGTTACATGCTACTAGCTACAAATTTTCCAAAATAACGCCATTTAAATTCGAAGCGGGACTTCTTGTTGGAGTCAGTGGTCGTGGCCAAAGAAGTAAGTGGGCGGGGCCAGCGATTGGTCAATTATGATAATGTACCGGCAAATCGGTGTCTTATAATGTTCCAATTTCAATTAAAATATCACATGGATTTTTCAAATTTTTGATTAAGATAATGGTCGGCGACAAAAAAATATTGGACATGTGCAATTTTTCTAAAAAGTCCGTGAGATATCGTTACTCGCTTATTCCGGCTTTGTTTTGTGTGTTGGTTGATTGGTTGTTGTTGTTAATGATGTTGTTTTTATGGACATTTTTTTCTCTTGTTTTCTTTTGGCACCATAGGTAGACCTATTTAATTGCAGAACAGAGCAAAACAGCACATATCTTTTATTTACATCTAAGTACAAAACTGTACATTATGTACAAATATACAAAGACTTGGGGTTAAACAATGTCAAAGATATAATCTTAAAGACCTTGTGCACACTACAGGCTACACGTTTTGAAAGTTGACCCGGTATTTTGTATTGGGCAAAAAAAATGTTGAGTTACCTCGGGTCTATAAGAAGGTTCCGACTAAATGACGTATATATGAGTCGATTTTTGGGACCATCAGTGTTTCGATTCTTCACTGCATCACTGAGTGTTAACTGATTAGGGGGAAATGTGATTAAAAGCGAATTTAACCGTAAAACATATAATGACTTATAAGTTAAGATTTTTCAGTTGGTTTGATAATGTTCAAATTGACCCCCCACCGGTCAGCTTCAAACACGATTAGTCTATTACCATATAATGACACTTTGACGCTTGACGCCCTGAAGAATATGATAATGGAAAAACATTTTGTTGGAAAAGAAGAAATTACTTGTAACAAGCAATTTCTCCTTTTCTCACAATGGGACTTTTTGACACTTTTTCTCATTTCAGTGAAATTTAAACTTTCGTCTACAAGTACAGGCTTTCCATTTGGACCGGTCTAAAATGTGTCGTCTGGTAACGGATTAATTTGTGTTTGTTTTATACACTGCAAGTTCCGTCAAAGTCCTTCTCCGAGAGCTATGTTGACGAGATGTGTGTTCTGGGCGATACTGACTTTTGTTCAGCGGCTTTCCTGGTTTGGTTTTCGTGCAGAATTTAAAAGTTGTAACCGATCTGCCCTCTGACACCCGCACTTAACCCATTACCTAATGACAATATTTTAAGACTCGTCCGAATTCAAAGGAAGTTTCAGACGACCATATTTAGTTGATAAAATTTCGAGAATCTCTGTCTCTTTTGTGTAGAGAACAAAGTGGATAATGAAGAAATTGCTTGTAACAAGCAATTTCTTCAATTCAAACAATGTTTCCGAAAGCCTTTTCCCTTAGGGCCACGGTTTGGGTAATAAGTCCGTTTATTTATCGTCGCCACCGTAACAAATGCCCATCTGGTTCTTTAACCACTTAACAGAAGACGTTTTTAGACTGGTCCAAATTGAAAGGAGTTGCAAACGACAATTAAATGTTGGCGAAATTTTAGATCTTGTCAACTATCTGGGTAGGTAACATTGTAGAAAGTGAAGAAAGTGCACAATGCTTTCGCAATTATTTTTCTAATTGAGGGGCTTACTTAGCTGTCATTATATGAGAATGGGTAAACGTGTTCGATGGATAGCACTGTCACACGCGAGGCCTCGGTTGAACGTCTAATGAGAGAGACAATAAGCTTATTAGTTTACATGTAAATGGTCAGCCCAAGTCTCGAACCCGTGATCTTGAGATTTGAAGTCAAGTGCTCCGAGGCTACCAAATGAGCTAAGCGGGCTGCTTATTGTAACTGATTCGATTTGCTATAACAAACGGATAGTGAAAAGTTATAGCAAGTAACATGTAACAAAAAAGTGAAAACCAGTGTCTGGTTGGCTAAACGTCGTAAGTACAGTTGCGATGTTGAAGTTTCCAAAACTAACAAAAAAAAAAAAAAAAAAAATCAGCGTTCTACACAAATATCGGTTAATGTCGCTTGCGGTCTGAATAAATGCTTTGATTGGTCGATTGATTGTTTGATTGGCAGTCGCGATTGATCATTTATCATGGCCGGTTTTCTGATCATCATAAATTCCCGCCATTAATGATATTAAACTCTTTTACATGCTTTCATTCATTGAAAAGTGATGATCCTTCTCCCACTGCGCGGAATTACCAGGGTCGAAACAGTTCATAGCTGTACTCACGATATTTTGTCACAAAAGACGGCATTATTTGAAGAAGATAAGTGTACTTTGTATCGATCGGTCGATTTATCAATCATTATACAAACAATCAATCACAATCAGGATATCGACGAATAAATCAACCGATCGACCATTCAATCAATCAATTTTGCTAGAGTCGCTGTGGTTCAAGCGGCAATACTCCTGCGTGTATCATTTAGTTCAACGCGAATTACCTTTTCTTTGAAGTACACCTGTCTCACTAGGCGGCAGTCAGTAGCAGACGATTAACGGGCGGCGATTACAAACATAAAGCAGACGAGTTTCGTGACAGACGTTACACGGGCAATACACAACCGTGCAATCGCTGCTGTCGATCGCAAAAATGTCGACAAATACGCGAAAAGGTGGTAAAAAGGAATCCAAACATCTTCCTGTGACCACAAGATGTGTTGCTATTGTGTTCAAAAAGGATGACACGAAAATTGATGTTGCTTATAACGATGCGACGTTCGATGGAAAACTTCACGTTGAATTACATGAGGACTATCAGGACAAAGCGAAAAAGACTCATTGTGAAAAAGATCAGTTTGATGCGAAATCCGTTCTAGATGAGTTCAAATTCAGGAATAAAACATGCTATTGGAATCCTGCTTTGGTTGATAGTATCAAAAGTTTGGAGTATGTTGGATTTATAGAACCTCTAACTATCTTAGTAAAAGGGGATGATATTCACCTTGAGAATGTGAGGACAGCATGGGGACGCAGAGTTCTGAAGGATCCAGCTCATTACAAGATAGAGAGGATAGGTAAATATTGTATATTTGATTGACCCTTTATGGGTGAACCCATTACCACATGATTTTTATAAAAATGGTTTAAATTCATTGAACTGTACACAACAAATTATAGTGTAGATGATTTAAAAAAAAAAAAAAAAGGTTTTGGTAGAAAACTTTGTGGATGATGGAGAAATCCATTAATATATACTGCCCAACTCCCCTTTTGGGTATTACAGGCAGGTGACAAGCAATTTCTTCATTTTCCACAATATTTTCCAGAGCTTGTTTCTTTAGGAGTGTAAAAAGTAGGATTATGTTGGAAGGGGTTTATTCAACACAATAGAATTTTAAAATATGTGTCATTAGCATTGAACCCAGCATGTGACAGTGAATTTCACTTAATTGCAATTCTAATAGCAGTTCATTGATCAATTGAATTTACAAGCATTACATTATAAGCCTAATTGAAATCTTTCAATTGTTCGACACTTTGAAGCGCCATAATAAACTTCTGACATTTTGGACCAGTTTAATATGTTGTCAGCTGGCAATAGGTCAACCCATTACCAGACGGCAAAATTGTAGACTGGTCTAAACTGAAAGGAGTTGCAGGTGACAATGTAAAGTTGATGAAACTTAAGCTTTTTTTCAACTCTCTGGGTAGAAATCATAGTACAAGCATTTTCTTCATTCTAGAAATGTTTTCTAGAGATCATCAAAAGCATCCTTGTGTGGGAATAGGTTAATAGGTACTGCAGTGAGAAAAGAGAAAATAGGGTCCTCATTAATTTGGTATATAATAGATGATGTAATGCTCTCAACACCTCTCTGCAGCAGGTTTGTATATCAGTGACACCTCCTGTCTGGTCAATTTGTTCTGGATGGGATCATTAAACAGTCAAAAACACCAGTCACCACACCCTCAAGGCACAATTTGAAGCAATTCTTACATCATATAACTTTTTAAAATGGGTTTAAAAATCAATCTCTTTTTTTTTCACTTATCAATTTCTTTTTTTGGCCTTAATGTCTGAAAAGATCACTAGGAGAAATATTAAAAGAAAATGTTTTGGGCAAAATAGGAACTTCCTATTAACATGCATTTTCTTTTTCCTCATAATATATTTAGCCCTTTCCAATACAAACCCAGGAATTTACAACGCTATGATTTTTTACTTGAGAAAATATTGTGGAAAAAAATGCTTGCAACAAGCGATTTCTCCTTCTCCCACAATATTTTCTACCGTACATGATGGTTTTCATTTCAAATTGCATCCAATATTCATTGTTGTCTGCAATCTCTTTCAATTTGGACTAGTCTAAAATATCAAATAGGTGAAAGGGTTGACCCAAATTCAGAGGGGTAGAAGGATACATTACGAAGAAAGTAATATACAAAAACTAACAAGCTTATGTGATAGAAAATATGGGGGAAAAGAAGAAAATGTTTGTTAAAAGCAATTTCTTCTTTTTCCACAATGTTTTCTCAAGTATTAGATCACAGGGAAGTGAAAATTGTGATCATATGGAAAGGGTGATAGTGATTTTTTTCTACATGTTTATGCAATAACTGTCAACCCGTGGTCATAGCACAGGAAAGGATGTAGTGGTAGAACTGGTGTGAGAAATACCAGGAATCCATTGTTCGGTGCTCGAGCCGCTGCAATATGACTGAAATAGTGTTTAAAGTGGCATTAAACCCCATTCAATCAACGAATCAATCAACAAGCATTCAAACCTGTTACATACAATAAATTTTAAACCGATCCAAAGTCAGAGCTGGATATACTAGAATAGAAAGTATCATTTAGGTTATAAAAACAATTTCACCTTTTTTCACAATATTTTTTTTAAAAAATTGTTATGTTAAAATGTTGGATTTCATTTTTACGGGTCGAAAGTTTGAAACAACTTCTTGGTCTCAAAACGAGTTGATCTATTGCAAATCATAAAATTCTTTGACTAGTCGGTTCTGGAAAGCAGATGCAGTCATTTTAAGGTACAGCTAACTTGAATATATACCAGTATTCGTCCATTAGGATAGAAAAATGTTTAAAGTAGAAATTGCTTATTTAAAATAAATTCTCATTTTGTCACGTTTTTTCCCAATAAAATTTTTTAAGGGCGTAGATAGTTGGGTTTTTATGGTAAAGGCTTTAATCCTTGTCATGCTGAATATAATTCTTACCAGAATTACATAAAAGTCAAAGGGCTGAAAGTACTGGATGCACTAAGTGTTGGTCAATATTTCTTTTGAAAATAAATTTTATAACCAAATCTGGTTTAAAGGGACAAAAAGTTGTGTGTACGAGATCAGCACTGCATGTAGGCTGATCTTTGTCTATATGTTGTGCCAAATCAGGAATATTCCAGGTTCAGCATGACATTATGGTTAACCCTTGTCATGCGGAACCTGGAATATTCCTGTTTTGGCAGGAGGTATAGACAAAGATTAGCCTGAACACTATGTGTAGTCCGATCTTAGTCTACACCACCTGCTTGTCCCTTTCAAGCCAGAATCGTTCATGGAATCAGTTTTTAACCCTTTCCTGTTTTTCAAAATTTTAGACTTGTCTAATTTCAAAGAAGTTGCAGACAACAATTAAAAGTGAGTGCAATTTGAAAAGTAACCAACCTACAGGGTAGAAAATATTGTGGGATAAGAAGAAATTGCTTGTTACAAGCAATATCTTCTTTTCCCACAATATTTTCTCAAGTATTAATACTCAGGGACGTAAAATCCAGGGATTAACCAGTAAACGGTTAAATTAAATGAAAAATATTCACCTGCAACTAGTGCTTCCAGTGCTTTGATTTTGGTGCATTACTATACAGAATTTTTATTCTGCATGACAACAGTAGTAATTTCAAGCATTTTATTATATACCTAAGAGATAATGAGTAAAACCTGGCTGTCAATACAACTTGACAGAAAAAAAAAATCAATATTCGGCGTGTAGCAAAAAACTGTATTCGTCGAGTACCGTTCAACATGTGTATTGACGTTCAGGGTTTTTTTTTTTCAAAGTTGGTTATTTCTTAGCCATTTAAGAGAATTTTCTTAATGTCATTTCCTAAAAGGTATATAATAAAAGGAATATTTCAACAGTGTGTTATTCTATTTTTTGTTATCATGTTCTCGAATCGTGTGTAGGTATTTTTATTGGATTAGACCTTTGGTCTCATCCAATAAAAAAATACCTCCACATGATTCTGGAACACGATAACAATGCATAGAAAAAGACACTGTGGTAATATTCCCTATTTATATACAACACTGTTTTTTTATGCACGAAAAAAATATAGCCTTTTTTTTTTTTTTAATTTTAATGCTTTTTGAGGTAATGGGTTAAAGAGTTAACAAGTGCCTGCCCTGAAGCAAGATGTATTTTTCAATACCAACTATTTTAGAGTAATTTGAATATTTTTACAAGTAATTGAGATTGTATACAAGGACAGGTTTGTTTATAAAAGATGACAAGATAAAATTGTTACACTGACAGACAACAATTGAGAGGCTGACCTATCTTATCCCATTCCTGCAGAATTCTGCCTTTATGCACCCACCAAGAAAAAGCATTGGTAAACGTTTTGGATAACAGAAAAATATTTTTGAAATTCCATTTACTATAAAATGTCTTCTGCAACTTCTATCAATTTGGACCAGTCTATAATTCTATTCTGTGGGAATGGGTTTACAGGCTCATGACTTATTCTGAAATTAGTGACTGAGGGGTCTGTATACAATTTAATTGAATATTTTAGAATTCCTTCTGTTGAGAAATTTTGTCCCTATGAGTCTTGCCATAGGATCTTGAACTCAGTCTACAAAACTAGAACCTGGCATGCTGAAGGTACAGACAAAGATCAGTCTGCAATTATTTGCAGTTAGATCTTAGAGTTCCCTATTTGTTTTTATTATATTCCCAGCTGTGAAATCTTGGGATTTCCCAGTGTAATAAATTTTGATATCATCACTAGTGATGATATCAACTTTCACTCCGAAAATTTGGAACTACTTTTATTTTCAAAGGGCCGGCTCGCTCGGTGACCTTACATTCAATTTCTTAGGCTAAAAATCAATTAAAAAACAGTAGAAAAACTGATAGTAACAACACCAAAATAACCGTTTTGTTAACAACTGGTTTGAAACAATAACGAACCTTGATGTTTTGTTATCACAGATGACTCAAACGAATGCATACTTTTCCGTAACGTTCAAAATTATTCCTCGAATACTGATGATATTGCAGTTAAAGTGATAGACACCCAAACCTAACCCGCATGCGCCCAAGTCAGGAGACTAAGTGATCACAGACTGCCTATCCTATGATTCTGTCCATATCCAAGTCATGAATCGTTGATCGATGTTCGAAATATCCCGGGGCCTTTAGATCGGCGATCAGATTGTCGCCCTTAGATACAGTAAATGTTTCGTCAAAATTATTTATGTGCCTGACACTGCAAAACTCTAAGTGTCTTAAAATACGGTCTTATCCTCAAAAATTCCTTTGAAAAACTCGCCCGCTTGGAAAGAAAATCCAAGATGGCGAACATAAATTATTGAATTGCAAAATCCTTTGATATTTATGCGCACGGTTTCTAGTGACGATGATGTCGAATATGATTGAAATGAATCAGCAACTATTGAAAAATAAAACTGTTTCGAATATAATAAATAGAATAATCAACTGGTTATTTTTGATATGAAAAATCTCTCACTCGAATACGTTGTTATGCGTTAGAAAAACTCGGACTCGTTTTTCAACGCCTAACAACGCATTCTCGTGAGAGATTTTTCATATCAAAAATAACCAGTTGATTATCCTCTATGTCTCTTTTACTTCAGAGTTATTATGAAATTAATTTCCATATGAAACAATTGCCAAAAACTATGACTTTCACCATGCTTTCATCCCTTTGCTTTTTATTTCATTCTGAAAGGATTTAATTAAGCATGTCATTTATGGGTTAATAGCCTGCCATTGGATGCCTTGTAGATATAAAGTTAGGGAATCTTAATGAGAAACGGAGAAATGGCTTGTAACAAGTCATTTCTCCTTTTCTCACATATTTCCAGCTTATTTGGCTTTTTTTTTCTAAACTTTGGGGCGATTTGAAATGTTTACAACTTCTTTTTAATATTTGGTGTCTGGTTATGGATTATTTGAGTTTAAATTGTAAGTTGAGAATGTCTTTTTATGGATTAATTGAGTTTAAATTGTAAGTTGAGAGAAACCATCATCTATATCTATTTCCTACAAGAGCCATAAAAACAATAAATCCTAGGGTAATGGGTTAATGCTTATCTCCAGACATTTAAATGGGCTGACAAATTATTATTTTATTTTGTAAATATTTTTCTCCAATGTGTTGAATCTCCAATGTGTTGAATTCCTCTCTGATTTCCCTTAAATTCTACTATTCTTAGTTAAACAAACCACTCAGCAGACTGGTTATGTCAGTCTTTATGTGTTGATATAAGGTGTTATTTATGATATTCAATAAAATAAATATTCCGATTGATCTATTATTCAGCAAAAATGATGACATTTTTAGTGCATCAGATAAAATGTTTTCACTTGTATATTCCTTAGTTATCTTTTAGATTAGATCTTTCTTATTTAATCCCTGGTTATACAACCCCGTGGATTTATAATTAAAAAAAGAAAATATTGTAGAGAAAGAAGAAATTGCTTGTAATTTCTTCTTTTTCTACAATATTTTCTACCCTTCTGAATGGTTATTTTTCGAATTAAACCCCAAATGAATTTACATCTGAATAACCTTTGAATTTGGACAGGTAAAATTTTTCACAAAACAGGAATGGGTCAAAGTACAAGAGATATAGACTTGGTGGAATACTTTTTATCTACTTTACCAAAATTTAAAAGTCAACCGAGTAGGAGAAACCTTTAAACAATATTCTGAAATCAAGAAGAAAATTTTTAATCCGTGTATCATAAGATATTCATGCATGCGGAGCTACATATAGAGGGCATAATTTGGATTTTAGATTTAAATATTTCAACAATAATGTCATTAACTCTATGTTGTAGGTACTCATTTGAATTGTCTTATCTTGACGATTCAAATGATTACCCACAATATTGGGTTTTATTCAGATGTAAGAATTTTAGAATGCTTTTTATTTAGAAATCTGCATACATGTATACAAGGTGCTTCCTTTTCATTAACAACTAAGTCCCTGATCTTTTGCAGTTAAAAAGGATTGTATGATGTATGAAGAATTAATAATGGGTTATAACCATGATAGGGGCAAAGCATTTCAATTAAAAGGAAATAGAGATCAGTCTTAAATAATCCTAATCCAGGAAATAGTCCCTCTCCTATTTTCCATATCAAAAGACTTTACCCTTTTGAATACATTTCAATGGTGTTGGAAAAAAGGTTTAACCCATTTTGACTTGAAAAGTCCCAATTGAAAGAAGTTGCAGAGGACAGAGGAGTAGAAAACTTTGTGGATAATATAGAAATTGCTTGAAACAAGAAATTTGTTCATTTCCACAATGTTTTCCAAAGCCTTTTTACTTAAGGGGTGTCAAAAAGTGTCATTGTGTGGGAATGGGTTAAAAGAAATATTATTCCCTATATAAAATTGAATTGGCAGTGGTTGAAATAGATCTACTAATTCAAAGCCAGGGCTCGAGAAATCTGATAAATTGCCGGTCTGGACCGAATTTTGAATCGCCAGAGCAATTGGAATCCCAAAAATAACAATCGGTCCGAAATTTTCATTAAATTTTACGTTGATATATCGATAAACTTGCTCACCATCTATCAAAATCCACTTGAAACCGAAAGAATTCAAGGGTTTCACACGTTACGTGCAGATTAAAGGATTAATAAAAAGTGCCAAAAATCGATACTTAGTTTTGCCGCCGGCCAGTCAAGTACCCATCCACATGTGGACCTAATTTGCAGTTAGCCAGAGCTTCACGCTTGACCGAACTTCGGGTACAGTATCGAGATTTGTGAAGTATTTGCAATAGAGAATCGGTTTGACACATACATTCGAAGTCTTATCAGAATGGACATCTAATTCTGCCTCAATTTAAATTGCCGTTGCTCGTGAAACGTAGTTCTACTATAATCAAATATGGGATGCGTATATAAATCGAGACATGAACAGGCTTCATTTGCCATTCGTATAAAGTCGGAATAGCTTAGCACAACGCTTTTATGAAATTAATGTATCACAAGTAAGCGCGTGAGACCCAGTTTGAATTTTTTTTAAAAAAAGCCACGTCGTTAATAAATGTTTCACAGTTTTTCATTCAAAGTAAGAAACATGTAGCCGATAGAATTCAAACTAAGTGGAAATCCGCAGATGAAGATAATTTGAATATAAACAAAAATGACTGCTTAGTAATATCGCTAATTCCGTCAATAATACTAAAGAAACAACGAATCATGAAATCTTACTTCAGGGGTGGAAAACTTCCGAATAATAAATTGCGAATCAACTACAATTCATAAATGACCGAGATTTGCGCACAAATTCTACTCCGGGAAAAATATTGCAACATGTGGATGACCCACTCGAGTTTGTCTCGTCGGTCTTTTTGATTTACGTCACGACTCTGTGATCCCATGGAGTAGAATGGACTGACCTGACATTTTTGTGACGTCAGCTGTGTTTTTCCATCAACAGAGGCTCGTGTTGAGAAAAAATCGCTATGAACAGAACTTTGGATAACTAGCTTAATAAAAAGTATATCATTACTATAATTAAATCGGCGGTACTAAGGGGCAGAGGGGGGGGGGTCATTTATTATGGAAATATTCTGTAAAACTTGGAAATTTTAATAATGTAAACTATTTGTCTATCTAATTTTACAATATATTTGAATTTTGTGAATTCCTGTACATTGCCGGAATTGCAATTTATACACTGCCGAATTTTCTAAAACAAAATGAAAGTAGGATCTGTCAGTTGTTTTCATCTATCTTCCACTCGTTGAAGATTGAAACAGAAGGCAACTACTGAATGAATGATGATCCCTTTTACGTACGCGTTAGGTGAAAAAGGCAGGGGTATTTGTATTTGCCGGTGGAGGGGGGGGGGCTGTATTCATTTTTGCCAGGGACAGGGGGGGGGGGGTATTGTCCCGGACCGATTTAAATTTCCAAATTTCCGGAGCCCTGTTCAAAGCTATAACAACATTAACATTGCATGCAGTTTATACATTGTTTTCTGTTGCTTGGCAGTATTTGTTGACTGAAAACAAAATAACAAGAGGACCTTGATGGTATTACAATGTATATTGCTTCCCTGGGTATGATGGCTCAAGGCTTTATGATATATACAAAATATCAAAGCTCTATGCCTAATTATTGTGGCAAGGAAGATTTTTAAAGATTTTTTTCCTAAATTCCAGAGTATGGTAATTCTTTGAAGTATTTTTTGTAGAGGGTCTATAGATGATGATTTATACCAAATATCAAGGCTTTAAGCCTTATGGTTTGTGAGGGGAAGATTTTCAAAGATTTCCTTCTTAAGACTTTATTCCTATGTGAAATCAGGGATTGCACAGAAAAGCGCTAATTTTCAGGGTAATTCTTTGAAGTATGTTGGTAGAGGGCCAATAGATGATGATATGTACTAAATGTCAAAGCTCTAGGCTTTATCATTTGGGAGGAGATATATTAAGTTTTTTTTCAATTGGTTGCCATGACAACCAAAGTTCTTCACAGATTTCAATTCTTTGAAGTATATTAAAAGAGCATGACCTAAGGATTATTTCTGTAAGGTTGGATTCAAATTCTATGGTTAGTTAAGGAGAAGACTTTTTTTATAAAATCTGACAGACAGATGGGTAGATGGATGCAGGAAGATGACCCTTCACAATAGCTCACACAGAGCATTTTATGTTTAGGTGAGCTAAAAAGCAAGGGTTGAAAGAGGGACATAATAATTTACAAATATACATGGAGAGTTATCCTTGTTACTACGAGTGTCCATTGATTGCCTCAATAATTTCCAGGTAAATTACACGGATATATCAAATGTTGTTTAACCGATTCCAACACAATCCCACTTTTTTACGCCCAACAAGAAGAATGTTCAAGAAAACAATGTGGAAAAGGATGAAATTGCTTAATTGTTTTCTAGTTAGAGTTACAGAGATATTTGATTTTCTATCAGCTTGAAATGCAAAATTCTTGAATTTGGACCAGTCTTAGTTTTTATTGTGTTGTAAGCATATTGCACCATGACACCATTGCAGATAGGTCTTCTCCATGAATTTCACTTAATTCATTCCTAAACAACCACAAATTGCATGCAATTAGTCCATTCATTCTTTTTGATGAGAGTTGGGTAAAACTGTGGAATGGAAGAAATATGACAGACTACTCTATATCCCACAATGTTTTTTCAGATAGAGCATCCCATACCCCTGTCCCTTCCATTCCTAAATACCCCCCCCCCCTAAAAAAAAGAAATAAATGAAAAATAAAAAAAAATTATGATTTGAATATTGTCTGCTACTTCTTTTACTTGGAACAGTTTGAAACTTTGTTAATTTGTAATGGGTGAAATTGAATATGTTTGATCTTGTTATAAGGACAGAAGAGTATTTTTATTTGTTGCTATTAACCCTTGTCATGCTGAACCCGGAATATTCCGGTTTTGGTAGGAGGTGTAGACTAAGATCAGACTGCACTTATGTGCAGGCTGATCTTAGTCTTCACCTCCTGCTTGTACTTTTCCTGCCAAAGTTGTTTATGAAGTTTATTTATAAAAGAAATATTGATTTTTGAACAACAAGTTTTATCAGTGCTTTCAGCCCTTTGATTTGACAGCAATTCAGTATGGTAATTTATACAGCATGACAAGGGTTAAGATTTATTGATAGCCATAAATCATTTTGTATTGAATTTCATTTTTTACTTTTGCTAAAAAGTTTGCTGTTTTATTTTTGTAATAAAGTTCCTTTTTTTTCAGGAGTGGTGTGGGGGGGGGGGGTATAATTGATATATTGTTACAAAAATGCCTGGACATATAATTCTGTTTTTGCTGTTTGTGTTAAGTATATTCATTAACCCCCACAATCAAATTTTAGATTGGACCAAAACCCAAAATGTTGCAGACAACAATTTTTAGTTTATGAAATTTTAAATTAGTTGGTCCTTCAATGTAGAAAACATTGAGGATAAGGAAGAAATTGCTTGTAACAAACAATTTCTTCGTTTTTAGCTCCACTGGCCGAAAGTCAAGGGCCTTTTTTCATGGCATTGTGTCAAACTGTCAATTGTGCGTCTGTCTGTCCAGTCTTCCATAAACTTTTATTCTATAAATCTTCTCCTCAGAAAGAACTGAACAGAATTAAATCAAATTTAAGAGAAATGATCCTTAGGTGACCCTTTATCAGATTCCTTCAAAGAATTTTGATCTGATGAAAAACATGGCTTTAATGGGGAGGCCTAATTTTCATACATGGTTAAATCTTCTCAGTACCCAACAGATGAATTTCAACTAAATTTTATGGGAATGATTTTTGGGTTACCATTTATCAGATTTTTTATAAAAGATTTGATTTGGTGGTAACATGGCTTATATGGATGGGACTAACTTTCATATATGACAGTGAAAACTTTGAAAATCTTCCTTTTCAACTGAATTTCAATCTTTGTCAAATTCCTTCATAGAGTATGGCTTGGATTAGGGTTATGGCTTTTATTATGGGGGATTGCTTATAATTTCCATATAGTATATAGTGAACATTTTGAAATTCTTGTTCTTGTTCTTTTCAACTGAATTTTTCAGGAATGATAAATAAATTCAGGCCAGTGGAGAGAATTGGGTGGTCAAGCGCCTATAGTTGTGGACATCTTTTCCCAGTCCTGAAAGTAATACTTATATGGCCTTATATTCAAACAAATATATTGCCCAAATTGTTGTAAATGTCATTAAATTACCAGTAATTGTCAATTAAGGTCAGTAGACAGTGTCATTCTGAATGGTTGGCTGACCTAGACAGCTTGCTTTTTGCATTATTTCAAAAAGCTGCATCAGTTAAACTGCTTACCTATTGCCAAAAGAATCTTAGACTAGATCAAGTGCATTGCATGCGACATTTTCTAATTTAAGAAATAAAGTTTTATTTCATTTCAGGGAAGAAAAGAATATGGGAAATGAAGTAATTACTTGTTACAAGCATTTCATCTTTTTCTAAAGCTCTTTCGAGCTCATCTGAGTACAATTGGCAAAGTCCTAAGTTGGGTCGACTTGAGTCAAAACCTAGGTCGCTAGGTCTGACAGATTTAAGCCATTTACCTTGTTTGCATTGTAGAGGCCACATGTTTGGCTAACCCAGTCAAAAACAATGACGCTTTTTGACGTCCATTAGGAAAAACAATTAAGAAAACATTATGAAAGATGAACAAATTGCTTGTGACATTGCTTCATTTTCCAAAATGTTTTCTCACCAGACAGTTTCAAAAATCTAAAATTTCATAAACTTTAATTCTTATCTGCAACTCCTTTCAATTTGGACCAGGCTAAAATTTTGTTGTGAGGGAATGGGTTAAATAATTTGATATTTCGTTCTAGTTATTGTCTCAATATTTTCTCAGCCAGGTTCCAATTTCTGGTCATTTTGAGATAAAAACAAGCATTTTCTTCATATTACTCAATGTTGTCTCAGGATTTTGTTAGGGTCACTTGTCAATGCAAAATGTCCCCACATTATTAGACCATGGGGAAATTGTACCCTTGCTTAAAAAGCCTCTGCGGAAGACTGTCTAAACTGAAAAAGAAAGGTCTTAACACCATAGATCTAACACCTATAACGAAAAAGATAGATCTAACACCCAAACTATAAAAGATTTTGCACATACTTAACTTTCAAAGAAATTTTATTATCAAGATTGCCTGCAATAAAAGAAGACTTTCATCTTATCTCCATTGATTTTAAACCTTTACTTTTACCTTTTCCCTTGTAGTCCCCTTTATGACCCTAGATTATTTAGGAAAACATTGTGGGAATAGAAGAATCTGCTTATAACATGCATTTACTTCTTTGCCTACTTTATTTTCTACAGAATATATTTTTATTTCCAAATTAGTTGAAATTTAAGCTATTTTGAATCTTTTTGTTTCACTGACGGGAAGGTTATTTCTTTGTTGTAACTAATAATCCTTGGTGTAGATGAAGATCAGCTTGCATATGTATTGAAGTTTGAGGCACTTCAACCCATTCCCATACAATAAAATCTGAGAGCCTGATGTAAATTTCATCCATGGCTAGAGAAAAATGTCCTGATTTCATATCTCTGACATTTCCTAACCCTTGTCATGCTGAATAAAATCCTTATTCTGTAATTAATTAAATAAAAAGGACTGAATGCACTGGAAGCGCTAATTGTTGGCCAATAATTCTTTTTAAAAATAACCTTTATAAATAGTTCTGACTTTAATTAGAATAACGGGGTGTAGACTAAGATCAGATTGCACATCTTGTCTATCCCTCCTGCAAAAAATGAATACTCTGGGTTCAGTATGAAAAGGGTTAAAGGTAAACAAAATGTACAACTGTATGCTAAACCCCCTTGTTTGAAATCAAACCAAGAATCTGGACACTGAAGTATCAAGTCTCTCTGATGGTAATAGGGGGGGGGGGGGTATGAAAAAATCCGTAATTATGTGAACATTTCTAGAAGTTGGAACCTGGATGATAGAACTAATGGATTGTTAGCCATGCCCCATAACAAGATAGTAAGATTGAGTTATCAAACAACATAAGTTTCGAAAATAAATGGTCACGCACATAAGCAAGGTAGCAAATCATTGATGGGCAATGTAAAATCAGGAACTTCTCTTCAGTCTAAAATCATGTGGCAGTCAGATCAGATCGATTAGACAAACAAACAAACATGATTAACCCATTCCCACACAGTCCCTCCATCTTACGCCCCTCAAAAAGAAAGCTTTGGAAGACATTGTGGACATAGAAGAAATTGCCTGTTTCAAGCAATTTCTTCTATGTCCACAATGTTTTCTACCCCAAAAGATAAAGAATTTCAAAATTTCATCAACCTTTAATTGTCGTCTGCATTTTCTTTCAATTTGGACTGGTATAAAATTTTGTCAAGTTGGAATAAGTTAAAGGAGAAATCAGTTGTCACAATTTATTCTTTTCACACAAGGTTTTGTTGAGCCCACATGCAGTAAAGGAGACATAGTTGCCACAATTTCACTTCAGTATTGGTGCCATAATGTGTGCTTTAGTGTGTGTGTGTGTGTATCCAGAATTTTGTCCAGAACATAACATAAGAAGATGATTTTAAAAGCTTTTACCATATATAGAAATTAGCCCTGCACAATAAAGCCATGCTTTTCATCCGATCAAAATTGTGTGAAGGAATTTGATAGAGGGTCACCATAGGATCATTTCAGAGCAATTTGTTTGAAATCCATCCACCAGGTTTTAAGAAGATTTTCAAAGCTTAAAATTACCATATATGGGAATTAGCCCCTCACAATAAAGCCATGCTTTTCATCCGATCAAAATTCTATGAAGGAATCTGATAGCGGGTCACCTAAGGATCATTTCTGTGAAATTTGGTTGTAGTGGAGCTAAAAAAATATTCTGTGCACCACATTCTCTGTACAAATCATTGGGCTCAATGTGTCCCGGAACTACCTATTTTTCTTCTATCCTTAATTGCACTTGTTTTTAATTAAAGGGCAGTTTGAAATATTGTCTAAAACATCTTTTATTGTGAGCAGGTCCAAATGTTTTTGTCAGGTAGTGAGGGGTTTTTTTTCCACATTTTTGACCAGTGTAAAATTTTGCTGTCTGGTAATTTGTTAAGACATGCATGAATGTTAATTGTACACTACCCCATGCACACATGAGAACACTTTAGACTAGTCAGAACTCAAAGAAGTTGCAGACGGCAGTTTCAAGTCAAGGCAATTTATGATAACATTTTCTTTTGGAACAGAAAGCTTTGTGAATAATGAAGAAATTGCTGGTTACCAGCAATTTCTTCATTTTCTACAATGTTTTGCACAGCTTTTATTCCTTAGCCTGAGGGGCATAAAAAGGAGGGATTGTGTGGGAAAGGGCTACTAATATTAAAGTAACTTTCAATGTAAAAGGCATCATAGCACAGTTGGTAGCATGTCGGACTCCTTATCTTCGATCATGGGATGTTATGGGTTCAATCCCCCACAGTGGCACATATCCTTTCCAACATTTGTCTCTCCCCAATGGGTGGGTAATTGTAAAACTAAATTGGATAGCAGATGGAGGCTAGGAAAGGATGTAGTGGTAGAACTGGTGTAAGAATTACCAGGAATCCATTGTTAGGTGCTCCAGCCGCCACGATATGACTAAATTACTGTTAAAAAGTGGCAATTTCTTCTTTATCTACGATATTTTCTATCCAACTGAATGATTATTTTTCTAAATTAAATTCACTTGTGTTGTCTGCAAAACCTTTGAATTTGGACGGGTCTGATATTTTGCAAAAGGGTTAATTTGTTTTTTATAATTAAAGAGTTAGTTAAAAGTAAGGATTGGCAGTTTTCATAATTTGCTGATAAGCCACATATCATAGACAGTTTATTATTGTATAGGGAGATATGTTAGGTTTGTATTGATGGCTTTTCCATGTGGCAGTCTGTCAGATTGTGATAAGACAAACATCGTCCTATAGTTGGATCCATTACTAAACTTATCTTTTGGAATACAGGTTTTTGCTTTTAGGATAACATTATTTTCAAGTTTTAACCTTGGTTCTTTAATCATTGAAACTCATTACCACATATCCCTTTGGAATCTTTAGATTAAATCAATAAGGAAAACATTATTTAAGGAGAAATTAGTTATTACTATGAATTTATCTTTTTCACACAAGGCTTTCTATTTGTGATTGCACTTATTTTCAATTAAAGAACAATTTGAATTATAGTTTAAAACATCTTTCAATTCAGACAAATCCAAATGCTTTTGTCTGGTAGTGTCATATTTTACCTGCATTTTCTTTAAATGATTTTTTGTACACAATACCTTTAAATTTCAAAATGAAAATTATTTCTACCTAGAGTTGTTCAAATACATGTTGGTGTTAACACACCTGGTGATTGAAAGTTCTTGCCATTCTTTCTTTTAGAAGCGGTGTCCTTTGACTTAAGTTACTGTAAATAGAATTGCCAAGAGTCTAAGTTCCATTAAATCACATTGACAAAAATACGGAGTAAAAGAAATTACAAGAAACATTGTCATCTTATTTGGATAAAACTGAAAGTATTTTTTGCTTAACGGGACAAGCGTCTTGGAAGAGGTATTTCCTGAATAACCTCAGATGTTGCTGTGGATTGTTAGTATCCTACTTGGTTAAACTTTTATACTTACCTATTTCTCCAAACCCTTGGTCATAGCACAACTGTAGCATGTAGGACCCTAGTCATGGGGTCCTGGGTTTGATCCCCATCCTGTCCGACATTTGGGATGAGAAGCTTGAGGCTTGGAAAGAATGTAGTGGTAGTTCTGGTGTGAGAAATACCAGGAATCCTTGGTTAGGTGCTCGAGCATCAGCAATATGACTGAAATACTGTTGAAAGTGGCCTTAACCCCATTCAGTCAATCAATCTCACACTGATTCTTTGTGTTTCAACACTTTTAAGTTACCATTTTCATATTTGTTTCCAGTAAGGTCAAGGTCTCTCTTTTATAGGGTATTAAGATGTAGACTTTAACCCATTCCTAAACAGCAAATTCATAGACTGGTCCAACTTAGAAAACGTTGTAGATGGCAAAACTAAGTTGATTGATCATGAAATATGGGCGCTATGGAGTAGAAAACATTGAAAGAAAAGAAGTTGGTTGTTTTAAGCAATTTCTTCTTTTCTCACAATATTTCCCAAAGATGCAATTCTTAGTGTAAATCTGTGGTATTGTTTAAAACATATAACCAAAATTTTTGAATTTGAAGAGATAGATTGTACTATAATTATTTCACATGAATATTCCGTGTGGCTACATCTTATTGGTTGTACTAATATCACTATTTTCTACTATGTAAGCTGGGGGCTCCAACTTTGATTATTTCCTAAACCCATTCCCAATCAGTGACGCTTTTAGACGCCCCCGAGAAAAAATCTTCAGAAAACATTGTGGAAAATGAAGAAATTGCTTGTTACAAGCAATTTCTTCATTATCCTCAATGTTTTCTACCCAAAAGGTAAAACAAAATAAAATTTAATAAGATTGAAATTGCCATCTGCAACTCCTCTCAATTTGGACTAGTCTAAAATTTTGCCGTCTGGTAATGGGTTAAACCTTTTCAATGTAGACAGTCTTAACCCATTCCCATACAGTGACACTTTTTGATACCCCTAAATAAAAACATTTGGGGAAACATTTTGTAAAATAAAGAAATTGCTTGTTTCAAACAATTTCTTTATTTTCCACAATGTTTTCTACTAAGTAATAAGAAAAAATCTGAAATTGCATAAATTTCAAATTGTCGTCTGAAAATCCTTTCAATTCGGACTGGTCTAAAATTTCACTGTGTTGGAATCGATTAATCCATTACTAGATGGCAGATATTTAGACTGGTTCAAATTAAATGCAGTTAAGGTCAACAATTGCAAACTTTGGAAATTTGATATAGCATTGTATAAAAGAAAACATTTTGAAAAATGAATAAATTACTTTTGACAATCAATTTCCTCTTTTCCACATTGTTTTCCTAAATCATTTTCTTGAGGGGCTTAAAAAGGCCAGATTGTGTGATCTGGGTTAAATTTGGTTTTCTGGCAATGGGCTTTCAATTTGTAGAAATGTTGAGTTTTTGATTATGCATAAAAAAATGACTTACAAAAGTGCTTTTGTTATTGTATAATATTATCACAGTAGATTTAACTTCTTTAAGATGTTAATCCATTAGTCATAATTTTAAAGAGAAAGTCCTTTGTTACATTACTAATCTTATCACTGGATCTCAGGATTAGTATTTGATAGGTATAATCTTAGTCATTAATAATCCATAAAAAGTGTTTCAAGTCATTGAGTTACTTCATTTTGCATTATCATTGGACCATAGTATTTATCCTTTTAGTTCCGCCATAATGACTAAAACATCTAAGGGAGCTTGGGGGAAAAAAAGGGAGACATTAGTACCATGAATTTTGTTGTCATTTATGTTCATGCTTTTATTTCTATAATTTCCACACAATGATGCTTTTGGATGCACCCAAGAAAAACAATGTTTGGGAAAACATTATGTAAAATGAAGAAATTGCTTGTAAAAAATCTAATGTGAACTTGAAAATGTTGTCTGCACTTCTTTTCGATAATGGACTAGCCTAAAACTTTGCCACCTGATGATAGGTTTTAAATGTTCTGTTGTTAATTTCTTGTTGACACAGATAATTCAGTAACCAATGACCTTACTGGTGCAGATTTATAATTATCTTCAATTGCTAGCTGATAATTGATTGTGGCTGGACATGCCCACTCACTGACTTCTGATGTAGCTGTTTGACACAGTAATTGACAATATTAATTTTGTAAAATATGTAGTCAGGGACATAACATAAAAGGCAAAACATGAATGTTGTTACTACAGCTTGGAAACATTAGCTCTATTTAGAAAATGTCGGAGTTCATAGTTCCAGTCAAATGAACAAATTTACTGGTCAATCAATTTTTGATTGACATCAACAATCTATCAACTTCCACTGCAGAAAAATTCAAGAACTAGATCTTGAATGTTTAAGACCTTCAGTTCCTGAATGTTCAAGAACATTAACCCATTATCACTTGACAAAATTTTAGACCGGTCAAAATTGAAAGGAGTTGCAGACCTACAATTCAAAGTTAATAAAATTTTAGATTTTTTCAAATTTCTGGATAGAAAACATTGTGGAAAAGGAAGAAATTGCTTGTAACAAGCAATTTCTTCATTCTACGCAATGTTTTCCCCATCATTTGTCTTGGATGGCGTCCAAAAGCGTCTCTGTGTGGGAATGGGTTAAATGGCAGTTTATAATTTCATTTTTCTATAACAGGTTTAAGGACTAGTTCCTGAATATTCTAGAACTAGTTCTTGAATGTTCAAGACCTTTGAATGGCAGAACTTGTGTTCTAGAACTAGTTCTAGAAATGGTTCACAAATGTTCAAGAATGGTTCAAGAACTAGTTCTTTAACTGTAGAGTTATTTAACTACCATTTGATGTTCTTAGATGAATGCTCTGGAACTAGTTTTTGAACCAGTTACATATTGAAGATTTTTGTTTTTCTCTTATGAAGAAAGCTTCTGAATATAGGGTTATTTTCAGGTTTTTAATTTTTAAGTCATTACTTAGTTAAAGTAAGCTTTCAGTGATACACAAAAGGGGTGGGGGTATTTGGACAAGGAACATCTCAACATAGCACTTCTCACTTTATCATTGAGGGTGTCAATATCTCTTTATTGATAACCTTTTCTTCAACTAAGTATTAAAGATCTATCCCCTTTCCTCCTTTTTCCATTACAACATCATCCCACATTTTCATTTGCTTTAAAATAAAAAAAAGAGCTTTTGTAACATTGTTGGAAAAGAAGAAATTGCTTGCTTCAATTAGTTCACATTGTCTTCTGCCCTATTTCATACTTATTTTTAAAGTAAACTCTGAGTTATTGTGTGCATGATCCTCTTTAAGTTGAATAAGTCTTAAATACTGTCTGATAATGGGTTAATTTAACTGAAATTTGACAGTGGACGTATTGCAAGACATTACAGTAGTATGCCTTGATATGTGCAGCCCAATCTTGTTCTACACCTCCTGCTTGTCCATTTAAAGCTGGATTTATTTATACAATAAATTTTCAAAATGACTTAACTCTCTTTAGTACGTCCAGTATTGTCAGCTCGTTGGTTTTAATTCAATACTGTAGAGAATTTTATTCAGCATGACAAGGGTTGATAAAATGTCAGATGACAGTTTTCTTTTGTCTGTTCTGTTATATGGGGTAAAATTTCGAGTCATTGAAAGCAATAGAGCTGCATGCTAGGTTATTAACTTTATTAAATTTTCTATTGACTGAGTACACAGAAATATCATGGATTATTGGTTGGATAATGATTTAATAAATGGGTTTATGGCTCCTTTATGTAAATTTCATATTGTGTGAATTTCACATTTCTTACTATGTGTATAATAGGTTTCATCATTTTTAACCCTTATCATGCTGAACCTAGAATATTTCTGTTTTGGCAGGAGGTGCAGTCTGATCTTGGTCAACACCACCTGAATGCCTTTTTCAAGCAAGAGTTGTTTGTAGAACTGATCTTCAAAAGAAATATTGACCCACAACTAGTCTGTCCAGTACTTTCATTCCTTTGATTTTAATGCAATTCTGAAGAAAGATTCAGCATGACAAGGAATAAAATAAGATAAGTAAAAAATGGATAGGGGAAATCTGAACTATTATCTGAAACTTTTTTTGAATTTGGATTGGTAATTTTTTTTCTTTGATCTGGTAAAGGAACACTTTGGGGAATTTAAGCGAATTCTGTTTTTCTCGCAATATTGTCTACATGCTTGATGGTACTTTATTTGGGTTGATGAGCCTCGTGTGATATTTTATCAGATTCCTTTAACCCATTCCAACACAGTGGAATTTTAGACTGGTCCAAATTGAAAGGAGCTGCAGACGACAATTTCAAGTTGATGGAATTTCAATTTTTTCATCTTCCTGGATAGAAAACATTGTGGATAATGAAGAAATTGCTTGATCCAAGCAATTTCTTCATTTTCCACAATGTTTTCCAAAGCCTTTTTCTTGAAGGGCGTAAAAAGGAGGGATTGAGTTTGAATGGGTTAAATGGATCCTACCTTTCCTTAATTTACTAGGGCTGATAAATGTTATCCTAGTGCGGCTTGGATTATAATAAAAAAATCTTCAAAAACCTTGTAATGTGCACCAGTTTCTGAGTAAATTCAGTCCTGTAGACTGATACTGTCACTCAAGAGCCTCTTCTGTTACTTACCAAGCAAGGTCAGTTTGAAGTCTTTGATGTTATTAGCTTATATCACTCAGCAGATTAAAGTTGTCAATAAGTCGCTATCTTGTCATACACACTGACATATCTAATGCCAAGTTTAGATTATTGAAAAGATCAATGCAGTGGTATCCAAAGTGCTAATCTTTGTCAAATTAATATCTATTACCAACAAACAAGATGATTCCCAGGAGCCTGATTGTCAAAGAAGTGTCAAATGATGAAGACTTTGAGAATAGAGAATACTGTTTCAAAGTAAATATTGTAGCTTTTGCTTCAATGTTTTTTTTTTTTCAGAAAAAATCTTTTAAGGGTCAATATTTTATGAAAAAGGATTGAAAATCCAGATATAATCCTTATCATGCTGAATAAAACCTTTTTTTACAGAAAGACATTAAAGAAATCAAAGGGCTGAGAGAAGTTAAAGGTATAATTGTGAGTCAGTAATCAATTTTACAGACTATAGACTACAATCATATATGTGCAGGCTGATCTTCTTTTTTACCCCCTGGTAACCGATTACAACACAACAAAATCTTCAAATTGAAAGAAGTTGCAGACAACAATTCTAAGTTTGTGGAATTAAGAAAATATTTGCCTTGTACGGTAGAAAAAATTGTGGACAATAAAGAAATTGCTTGATACAAGAAATTTCTTCATTGTCCACAATGTTTTCCAAAGCTTTTTTACTTTAGATGGATAAAAAAGTGGGATTAAATGGGAATGGGTTAAAACAGGAGAATCATAGGTTTGGCATGACAAGGGGTAAGAATCATAAATGTTACTTCTCTCTCAAAAAGATATTTCATGAGTCTACAGACTATTCAAATTGCATGAATAATTAACCCATTCCTGCACAACAAAATTTTTAGACTGGTCCAAATTGAGAGAAGTTGCAGACAACATCTTAAAGTGTGTGTGATTTGAAGTAAAATGACTGAATATGGTACAAAAATTTATGGGAAAAGGAGAAATGGCTTGTTACAAGCCACTTGTTATTTTTGCACAATGTTTCCCTTGGTATTATTCTACACAGTCATCAAATGGTGTCATAATTAGTGAGTGGTATTGGGAATTCTCCTTTTCTTTAATATTTCCTAAATCAATCAAGCCTTGACAAAGTTCAATATAGCTCTATAAAGATTTTTCTGTTAGAAATTTTATGCTCAAATTTCAAATTGAAAATTACATGATAGGTTCACATTTCATTCCTGTTTCAATCTGCATAATTAAAAGTCAATAAAGTGGTTGGAGGTTGACTTAACCTATTACCAGATGACAAAATTTTAGACTGGTCCAAATTGGAAGATGTTGCAGATGATATTTCAATTTTTATGAAAATTTTAATTGTTCAACTTTTTGGGTAAAAAACATTGTGGAAAAAAAAGAAATTGCTTGAAGAAATTGCTTGATGCAAGCAATTTCTTCATTTTATACAATGTTTTAAGAATTGTATTTCTTGGGCGGTGGGGTTGGTTGGGGTGTGTCAAAAAGCGTCATTGTGTGGGAATGGGTTTATTTCCTTGTCTGTCTGACTATTTATGTTGCCGTCATAGCGCAGTTGGTAACGCGTCGGACTATCAAGTTAGAGGTCCCGGGTTCGATTCCTTTCTGACTATTTGTCTCTGACCAATGGGTCCATAATCGTAGACCTATGTGAGATAGCAGCTGGAGGCTAGGAAGGGATGTAATGGTAGTACTGGTGTGAGAAATACCAGGATTCCATTGTTAGGTGCTCAAGCTGCCGCAATATAACTGAAAGATTGTTGAAAACGGCGTAAAGATCCATTCAAACAGAGCGGCCCTCATAGCGCAGTTGGTAGCGAGACGGACTGTCAATCAAGAGGTCCCGGGTTCGATCCCCGATGGCGGCACTCATCCTTTCCGACTATTTGTCTCTCACCAATGGGTTGATAATTGTAGACCTATGTGGGATGGCAGTTGGAGGCTAGGAAAGGATGTAATGGTAGTACTGGTGTGAGAAATACCAGGAATCCATTGTTAGGTGCTCCAGCCACCGCGATATAACTGAAAGATTGTTGAAAGCGGCGTAAAACCCCATTCAAACAAACAAACAAACTCCATTCAAACAAACAAACTGTCTGACTATTTGGTGTGCTCCCACAGTAGCTTTCTCTTTAAGAAACAGGAAATCACTGCTATTTCAAGCTCTGTTTTTGCCTTAGGCAAAGCATGTGCACAGAGGCAAATGCATGCATTGATGAGGATTTTGAAAAAACAAATGAGGAGGCTGATATAAATTTTGATTGTCTGGATGCATCATGTGCCTTTTCAAAACACAGCACTTCCTTTCTTCCTTTTTCACAATATTTTCTATTCTTCTGAATGATTATTTTTGAAATCAAATCCACTTTAAACTTACATCAGCAAAACGTTTGAACTTGGACAGGTCTAAAATTTTGCAAAACAGGAGAGGGTTAAGCAAAAATAATATGGTGACCATACAAGTCCGATCTAATATTCTTTGGACATGCTTACACTTTATATACACAATGCAGATGCTTCCATTTTGTTCTACGGATCACTAAATATGAATGTCATATTTGAACAGATCAGTTTTAGTTAAACAAATTAACCCACACAATAAAAATTTTGACTGGTCCAAATTCAAAGATGTTGCAGTCGACAATTTCAAAGTGATAGAAATTCAAATACATGTATCTGTCATTTTAGCTAGAAAACAATGAGGAAAATTCAGAAATTGCACAAACAATTTCTTCATTTTCCGCATTGTTTTCCTGAACTATTCTTTTTGAGGGGCGTAAAAAGTTGGGATTGCGTGGAAATGGGTTAAAATCTTCAGTTGACCTAAAAAAATCAATTTAAAAAGATGTTTTTTTCTGTAATTTTCTACTCTAATGTCTTGATTATGAATCATCTACTATCAGTGAAAGGAAAAATTAACAATCTCTTGTATTAGAAAAATGTTTAAATCACAGCAATAAATCATTGAGGTCATGTAAGATTCTTGTCCATTTTTCATTAATGACAACCACAGATTGTATGTTTATATGTTTGTTTAGATTTAAAAGTTAGGTAATGGAGATTAGCTGGGGGTTGGAGGGTTTCGATGAAGGTTGCTTGGTTACAGAGGAATCTTGGACTAGTTTTATGTTCAATGCTGGGAAACCATGAAGTTGTGAAGAATGTGACATGTTATCTAGACTTCTTAACAATTTCACACACCAAATAGATATGAGAACATGGACTGTAAGAAAACACTTTTCCACACAACAAAATTGTAGACTGTCCAAATTGAAAGAAGTTGCAGATAGCAATTTAATGTTGATGAAATCTTAAAGCTTTTGCCTTTTGGGGTAGAAAACATTGTGTAAACTAAAGAATTGGCTTGTAACAAGCAACGTTTCCCAAAGCTTTTTTTCTTGGGAGGTGTCTAAAAGCATGATTGTGTGGGAATGGGTTAGCTTGGCTGTTTTCTGAGAAAACCCCAGATATTGATGGGTCAACACAAAACAGTTGTATCTGCCTATATGTTTATAGGCAGTTACAACTGTTTCGCACAGACCAATCAATATATGAGCTTCTGGGTCTGCATGAGTGTCATCCGAAAACCTTTGACATTTTGTTGTACCCCTGATGCAACTCACTACATTCACTTGAAACTAGGATTATAAGAGCAATCTATACAAACAAGGGATATAACTCTATATGCATCTTTGAATGAATTATATTTGCTCATAGCCTTTTTGACTTGAGCCATTTCTTTTGAAAGCTATTTTGACTATACCCACTATGTTTTCTGTTTGAGGTATTTTTGGTGCATTTTACAGCCATTTGAAATGTTCATCTGTAACTTCTTGTTCAATCTACATGTATTTGGGTATGTTGAAATATAATAATTAAGATGTTTACACAAAATTGTTGTATACATGTACACCCATACATACAATTATGTTGCTTTAAACCTATTCCCACTCAATGATGCTTTTAACAATCCTAGGAAAAAAGCTTCAGAAAGAAATTGTGGAAAATAAAGAAATTACAGCTTGTTACAAGCAAATTCTTCATTATCCACAATGTTTTCTTTTTCAGACAGATTTTTAAAAAATAATTATATACCAAACATTTTTGTCTGCAACACTTTCGAATTTGGACCGGTCTCAAATTTGTTATTTGGTTTTGGTATAAGCCTTTCATATTTGGCATTTGTAATTAAAAAGGAAATCAGGAAGCAATATTTAACTAGCATTTACATTTCTTGTATCAATATTCCTATTTATTGATTCCAGGTGATGTAAATGGTATAGAGATGCAGGTTGTACCACAGACTCAATTCATCCCGCTACCTGAGGCTCTGTGTCTCGTGATCATGGACCTTAACAATAAACAGATTGTTGCTACCTTGGAAATTGTGTGTGAAAAATTGAAGAACTGTTACCATGGGTTGCATCTCCCTAGCAACCAACTGGTCTATGAAACTCTGGGTACACTGATCAGGGAGAGGAAGGTCTTTCATACAGGTAAGTATCCTTGACCTTAAAACTTTGTGTGATGAATTGAAGATCTGTAACCATAGGTAACCATCAAAACTCTAGATATTTGAAAAAGGAGATGAAAGTGTCCTTGTCTTTGAAAATCTTGTTCTTTGGATTGAAGATCTGTAATCGTAGGCAGCATTCAAACTGTTGGTACTTGAAAAGGGTGAGGAAAGTCTTCCAAACATTTAACCTTGAAAACAGTGTTTGAAAAATTGTAACAATAGGCAACGTCCAAGCTCTTCATACTTTGAAAAGGGAGAGGAATGTTTTCCATACTTGGTCTGTCCTTGAAATCTGTGTGACTGTTACTTGAATACCAGACTTTTGCTATCTGTGAGGTATTGATACTATGGCTACATTCAGTTCACTATAGCTTTAACCCATCATAAAATGACAGAGTCTTAGACTAGTCCAAATTGGAGGAAATTGCAGACTTTTCAACATATGCTTACATTGGAAATCAAGGAAAATAATGTAAAAAAAAAACCTTGTAAGAAAAGAGAAAGTGCTTGTTACATAAGCAATTTCTACTTTTCATACAAAGTTTCATACAAAATTTAACATAGCTATATTTCCTTTTGGTCAAAGAGCAGGATTCTGTTGGAATGAGTCAAGTGGGTAGGACACTATATCAGAGCCCAAACTAAGTATACTATTGATGGTGGGTATAAGTAAACTTTAGAGTTACTGATATCAATGAACTAAAAAGTTATTTGTTTATCTTAATTGTCCAAATCACTAAACCAGTTATTCAGCTAGAAGAGTATTTTTGTCATGCTTTCTTGTGGAGAGCCAGGACTAGTCAGTGAATGTATTATCTCTTGTCGTGATGAATTTAATCTTGCTCAGAGATGCATTAGACTCAGAGGATTAGAAGCACTAGTTGTGGATCAGTATTTCTTTCAAAATTTATTTTAAAAATGATTCTGACTTCAATTGGACAAACAGGTGGTGTAGACTAAGATCAGACTGCACATAAGTGCAGGCTGATCTTTGTCTATACTTCCTGCCAAAACAACAATATTATGGGTTCAGCATGACAAAGGTTGAGTACATCAGTCCAAAGTATAACTCCTACATTTATGGATTGATTTCAAAATAACACCTGTTCTCCATCATGAGTAGATCTAGATAAGCCATTTGCCTACTTTTTTTAAAGCTTCTAGGTCATGGTCATAGTTCAAGGTCAAACGTTAAAATTGAGCTTGTCAGAAGCATAATTCCTGCATTTTTGGATTGATATCAAATTGTTCTGCATGATGAGTAGATTTTCTATTTGAAAAATATGTTTATTTCAAGGTTGATATAAGGTCAAGGTCACAGCTTAAGGTCAACCTTATCTCCATACTATATTAGTCAAGGGTGATATAAGGTCAAGGTCACAGCTTAAGGTCAACCTTATCTCCATACTATATTAGCTGAAGATATGGATAGATTACAGGATTACTGTCTTTCATGGGTAGATATGCCATTTCAAGCAATAGATCAGGTTATTAGGTCACCTGACCGAAGGTCATGGTGACCTATTGCGATCATGTTTTGTCCGTCGTCGTGCATTGTGTGTCGTGCGTCGTGCATTAACTTTTTCAACTTTTTCTTAAGAACCCTTGGATGGTTTTCAACCAAACTTGGCAGGAAGCATCCTTATGGGAAGGCGCTTCAGATTTGTACAGCCATAGAGTTATCTCCCCTTGGGGCTCCATAAGGGGCCAAAAAGGGTACATCTTTGAAAATCTTCTTGTTATGAACCGGCTGTCAGATAAGATTCACATTTGGTATTTAGAGTCTTTAGGGCAAGGACTATCAAGTTTGTACAAGAAAGAAAAATCTGTCAAGAAATGGCTGTGCTGGTGGGGGGGGGGCAAGGTTGGTAGGGTACATAAGCTCACATAGTGACAACTTTGAAAATCTTTTTCTACCAAACCAAAAGACCTACAGCTCTGACATTTGGTATGTGGCACCATCTAATTATCAATATTGTATAAATTATAACCCCAGGGTCAAAATTAGCCTGTTCCCAGACGTCACAAGTTAAACATAGGCATATATAGTGAAAATTTCAAAAATCTTCTCCAAAACAGGAGGGCCTAGAGCTTTTATATTTGGTATCTAGCATCATCTGGTGAATTTCAATCAAGATTTTACAAATCATGGCCCATTCTGTGCGTCACAAGTTTCACAAAGGGCTTATATAGTGAAATTTGTAAAAATCTTCTTCTCCCAAACAGGAGGGCCTAGAACTTTGATTTTTGGTAAACAGCATCATATTGTGGACCTTTATCAAGATTGTAAAAAATATTGCCTCAGGATTAAAATTAGCCTATTCCTGGATGTTACAAATTTAACAAAGCCTAATATAGTGAAATTTGTAAGAAATCTTCTTCCCCAAAACAGGAGGGCCTAGAACTTTGATATTTGGTATACAGCATTGTCTTGTGGACCTCTATCAAGATTGTAAGAATTATTGCCTTAGGATTAAAATCAATCCATTCCAGGATGACACAAACTAAATATAGGCCTATATAGTGAAAACTTTAAAACTCTTCTTCTCTCAAACAGATAGGCCTAGAGCTTTGATTTTTGGTATGTAGCATCATCTGGTGGATCTTTATCAATATAGAATGAATTATGTCCCTAGGGTCATAATTAGCCCTTTCCCAGACATCACAAATTTTACAAATGGCTTATATAACGAAAATTTAAAACTCTTCTTCTCCTAAACTAAAAGGCTTAGAGCTTTGATATTTAGTATGTAGCATAATCTGGTGGACTTTTATTTGTTTTTGTGCTCTTTGGACTCAGGTGACCGCTAAGGCCCTATGGGCCTCTTGTTACAAATTTGAGATCAGTGAAAGGTATTTCTGATGTCATTGACACCACCATCCTAATTTAATCCATCACCAGACAACAAATTTTACACTGGTCCAAATTTAAAGAATATTCAGACCACAATTCATAGACATTTCTTTATTTTGTGCAATTTTTCCCAAATAATTTCTTAAAGATGTCATATAAGTGGGATTGTGTGGGTCCAATGGGTTAAACATTTATTATCGATCAGAAATTGATTTTAGAAAGGATTAATTTGGAGAATACTTGCTCTGGCATATTAACAGACATTTCAAGAAAATTGATTTTCATTGCAAAATCTGTATATGTAATGTATGCCTTTGATCTTTGGTTTTAAACTTTTGATCTTCAAGTTTACTCACAAAAGCCAATACCATTAGAATGATTTTCATTTAACCCTTATTCTTTCAAATAATTTTGATTGGAGGAAATACATAACTTTAAAAGGTAGGGCAATTTTCTTTATAATTATGGTGTACCGGTATAGTGAAAACTTTGAAAACCTTTTTTTTTTTACCAACTGGATTATTACCTAATTTCAAAAAAAAAAAGATGGCCTTTAGTGACCCTTTGATAGACTCCTTGAAAAATATTGGATAAGATGACAAACTTAACTTTTAGAGGTGACTGGTGCCATATTTCCATATACGGAGTATAAGAAAATAGATAAAGGTTTTCTCTAAAGACCGTGTCAATTTTACATGGATGATCATGGTTGCTTTTAATTAGAGTTTTTGAGAAGAATTTAATCAGAATTTAAAATAATGCACTTAATATAGGCCGAATTTTGTAAGACTTCTGAAATGGAAGTTATAAATTTTGCTGAATTGGTTTACTATATTGCATATAAGTTGCTCCTCTTGTACCTTTTCTATACTGAAGGACTTTTGCATATGAGTTGCATCATTTGTTCATAAAGAAAGATTTATCATTATCCTTTATCCCTTACCAGATGACAAAATTTAGATTAACCAAAAATGAAGGAAAAATGCATTTGACAATCTTAAGTTTGTGGAAATTTATAGACATCATGGACAGTATGAACAAATAACCATTTTTTCACTTTCCATAATGTTTGTCTAACAGTTGGATCAATTTTAAAATCGTTAATCATTTGATTCAGGTCTGTGGAGCAATACAGGTGCTCAAGCAATGCTAGTTGTCACGACAAAAATGAAATAATAAGGCTACAGATGGGTTTTAAAGGAACCTCAAAACCTCCTCTAAATTTGCTGCTGCTTGCTAAGTTCCGTTTAAGGTTGAATATCAAGAAGAGTTAAGTTAACATGTACATGCAATAAATGTCATTTTAAACTCCTAATCCAATGATTTGTTTACCAAGGACTTAAGGGTACATTGCAATAGATTGTGATTATTTGATATTACCTTTGCTTTTGTTTACATTGAGAGCTTTATTAAAAGTAAAGCTTATTTTTACTTTCTACAATTAAATTCGACAATAATGTGGTATAGGTTTTTTTGTAATGAGTATTAGTGTCATACTTACGATTTCTATTTGGTAATGTATGAGGTCAGTGAAATTGATTGGTTACAGCTGTAAATCCAAAAATCAATGGACCAATCAAATTATACATTTAAAACAGAAGTGAGCTTTGAACTCTGACATTGATCGATATCTATGTGATGCATGTTAATCTTGACTTTTCAAAGAATAGGGGGGCTATATAATCTGGCCACCCGGGGGTCGGAGTAATGGTTTAGTTAAACATTATGTGCAAGCGTTATATCTCAGTTTCTACTAATGCTGTTGCTCTGGAACTTAGCATTTGCTTTTGTGGCAATAAAATCAGCCTCTAGACACAGGTTCATTACTATAGCACTCATTTTTATTGGAATTTTAACCCTTTTTGGACGTAAAGAAACTTATAAAAACTTGACATCCAACTGTCATATATCTATTTACTAGTTTCTCTTTCTAATAATGCTTTTGCTTTGAAAATTTGCACATGCTTTTGTGCCCATCATATCATCACTTAGTCAAAGATTCATTACAATTACATTTATTATAGTGGAGTTTAAACCCTTTTCTGAATTAGAAATTCTAGATTAAACCTTGCATGCATCTGTCATATATCTAAAAAAAACTCTCTTTCTACCAATGCTATTGCTTTGAACCTTTGCACATATAGACACAGATTCATTACATTGACATTCATTTCAGTGGAATTCTAACCCTTTTGGACTTAAAAATTCTTATGTAACTTAAAAATTAACCTATTCCGCACAAGACCTCATTTTTATGCTCCTCAAGTCAAAAGATGTGGAAAACATTGTGGAAAATGGAGAAATTGCTTTTAACATGCAATTTCTTCATTATCCGCAATGTTTTCTATCCAAAAAGATGAAAAAATTAAATTTCCATAGACTTGAATTAGTTGTCTGCAGATGCCTTCAAATTGGACCAGTCTAAATTTTTGTTGTGTGGGAATGAGTTAATTGAAAGATTTTTTATCTCTTTTACTTCTTAGGTATTATGCCTAATATTGACATTGAATCATTGTTACTATCCAGCACTTTCCAGACTGCAAAGTTTTAAACTGGTCTAAATTGAAAGGAGTTGCAGATGAAAAATTAAAGTTTATGAATTTTTTTTTTTTTGTTAAATTTTCTGGGTAGAAAACATTGTAATAAGCCGCCGTCATAGCACAGTCGGTAGCGTGTCAGACTCCTAATCTTCAATAAGGGACGTCATGAGTTTGATCCATATCGGCGGCACATATTCTTCCCGACATGGGTGGATAATCCTAAACCTTAGTGGGATAGCAGCTGGAGGGTAGGAAAGGATGTAGTGGTAGTACTGGTGTGAGAAATACCAGGAATCCATTGTTAGGTGCTCCAGCCGCCGTGATATGACTAAAACACTGTTAAAAGGGTCGTAAAACCCCATTCAATCAATCAACATTGTAAAAAATGAAAAAAATGCTTGTTGTAAGCAATTTCTTCATTTTTCCACAAGGAGCATCAAAACGTGTCACAGTGTGGGAATAGGTTAAATGGTTTAAATTGAAAAAAAATTGGCTTTGAGGAAGATTGTATTGTTATAATGTAAAGCTACTTTCATGCAATTTTATCGTTAAATGTACAAATTAAAGCTCCTTTCCCACAATTTACATTAATTTGACTCTGTGATCTTGAGGAAATTTTTGGTTCAAAATATGATCATAAAAATGTATAATGGCCAAATCAAAAGATGAACTTATGCTTGCTAAAGTCATTATTTTGAAAGTTTTTAGCCAAGAACAATTGCCAATGAAGGAAGGATACATTGTGAGAAAATGAGTAAGTGCTTGTTGCAAGAAATTTCTCCTTTTCACACAATGTTTTCCATTATCATAATTCTTTAGGGAGTCTTAAAGCATTATTTTATAGTAATGGGTTAAACCAAAGTGTAAGGTTAGATGGATAATGTTGTTGAATTACTTCCAAACCTCATAACTACAGCTTGGCTTATACTATAGTTACAAGGTTTTGGAAATAAACTTATACTACTCCTTCAACACATACAGCTATAAAACATCCACAAGATAATTTATTGGATGTTTTTTGTTGAGTGACTGGTATTCCTCCAAGAACAAAGGATTTCTAATGATTGTTTTGACAGATAGTCTGACACCACTCAGAAATATGAAAACAAATCTGGTTCAAGTCCATACTACAACAGCAATAAGTGGACTTTTCATCCCATTACCACACTAATCTGACTTTTTACAGTCAATGTATTGTGGAAGAACAATATAGAAAAGAGAAATCTCCTTACTATATTTTTACCCTATATGACAATGTTTTTAACTCTTAAATCTACCTATTTATTTTTCAATCATGTTTTCCGGTCAATAGATTGTTTGAATGTTTAGTTATTGGTACTGTCTATGATGATAACATTCCAGTCCTTACCTCATTCACACAATTACCAACTTTTAACTAACCTGACACTTAACCCATTCCAACACAATCCCACCTGAACCCATCAGAATACAGAGGTTTGAAAACATTCTGGAGAATGATGAAATTGCTTGTTACAATCCGTTTCTTCATTACCCACAATGTTTTTTACCCCATAAGACAAATATTTATAAAATTCAATCAACTTAAAATTGTAAGCTTCAGCCACCATCAAAGCGCAGTTGGTAGGGCGTCGGACTGTCAATCTAGAGGTCCCGGCTTCGATCCCAGAAGGCGGCACTCATCCTTTCTGACTATTTGTCTCCCGCCAATGGGTCGATAGGATGGCTAGGAAAGGATGTAATGGTAGTACTGGTGTGAGAAATACCAGAATTCCATTGTTAGGTGCTCCAGTCACCGCAAGTTAACTGTAAGATTGTTGAAAGCGGCGTAAAACCCCATTCAAACAAACAAACAAAATTGTTAGCTTCAATTTTTAATGGCCCCATATAGGAACATTGGGGGGGATATTGGTAATCTGTCTGTTGATATCTCTGCTTGCAAAACTTCTTTTTTACAATCACGTTAAGCCTATTCAATTTAAGATACAGATGTCCTGAATACACTTCAGCAGATACCAATATTGAGGTCATGGGACAAGGTCATCTGTCAAGGTCAAACTTGTGCACAAAACTAAATAAAAAAACTAAATAGATACAATTTCTTCAAGACTATTCAAGATATAATGCTCATATTTGGCATGATAATAGGTCTCATCCATGGGCATCTGCAGATACAAAGGTTAAGATCATGTGACAAGGTCATGGTTATTTGTCAAGGACAAAATTTTGCAAAATAATTAACATTTACACTTTTTTCAAGCCCATTCATGATAAAATGCTCATATTTGGTATGATGATAGACTCCATTGGTACGCATCTTCAGTTAGGAAAGTCGAGGTCATGTTACAAGATCAAAATTTGTCTCTTACCAATGGGTCGATAATCGTAGACCTATGTGGGATAGCAGATGGAGGCTAGGAAGGGATGTAATGATAGTACTGGTGTGATAAATACCAGGATTCCATTGTTAGGTGCTCCAGCCACCGCGATATAACTGAAAGATTGTTTGAAGCGGCGTAAAACCCCACTCAAACAAACAAACGCAAACATACAAGATCAAAGTCATTTATCATTGTCACAAAAAAGCTATTACAGTCACAAAAAACATCTTGTTTCAATTTGAACCAGTCTAAAATTTTGCAGTTGGCAAGAATAATTTTCAGAAAAACTCCACATATCAGTAGGTGCATGCCATGAAGACCTGTCTAAATTTTCATCTGCCTAGTAAACTAGAACAAGTTTCCCTAGGTACTAATGTCATAAATCATCAACTCTTTTACATGCATGAACAATGTAAACAGGAATATTAGAGCAAAATTAAAAAAAAAAACATTTGATATTATTTCTATTCATAATATGTCATAGTTTTTCTGATCAATCTTGTTAAAAATATTCTTTTGAAAACCTATTTACCTTAATTGTTTTGTGTTTGTCTTGTAAGATGATACAACACCAATTTAACTTAATATTTAAGTAGAGCTAGGATTGAAAGGATCTTCTCTCCCTATAGTAAAATTATTTTTGAATTAATTTCCATAGTTGCAATAAAGAGAAAATCATTCAATGGTCTGTCTGTTTGTATGTTTGTCTACTCATTCATCTGTCTGTTTTGTCTCTCAACAATGGGTTGATAATCGTAGACCTATGTGGGATAGCAGATGGAGGCTAGGAAAGGATGTAATGGTAGTACTGGTGTGAGAAATACCAGGAGTCCATTGTTAGGTGATCCAGCTGCCGCAATATAACTAAAAGATTGTTGAAAGAGGCGTAAAACCCCATTCAAACAAATCAAATCATCTGTCTGTGCAAAATTTAAGATGCAAAATTCTTGACCCTTGCCACGCTGATTACACCCTTTCAAGAACTGCACTTAAATCTATGGTCTGAAAAGACTGGATATTTTAAGTACTACGGGTTAATATTAATCTTGTAAATAACTCTTGACTTAAAAACTTAAGAAGGTGGAGTTAGGCTAAGATTAGACTACATGTATGTGCAGACTGATCATTATGTCTCTATCTCCTTACAAAAAGGAATATTATGGGCTCATCATTACAAGTGTTAATACAAAACAATAGATAAGGTAAATTTGATTAAGCATGTGTATTATAACATTGACATAGATCAAATGTAGAATTTTTTGAGTTTTCTAAATTTAGCAAGAGCTTGATTTTTAGTTCTTTAGACTGAAAGCCAGTGGGCTTTTGCCATGGTGTGGTGTCCATTGTGTATCCATTCTGCCGGCCGTCTGTCTGTAAACTTTTACTTTAAAAATCTTCTCAGAAAGTAGTGAACAAAATCCAACCAAACTTTCAGCAATAGAATCAAACAAGCTGCAACAAATAATCAAATTACAATACAATATTGATCAATATACAATAGATGCCTGTACACAATATATCGTTTTTTCATACACAGCTGAATGTGGACATTTTGGTCTCTGTCTGATTGATTGATAGATTGAATGGGGTTTAACGCCGCTTTTAACAGTATTTCAGTCATATCGCGGCGGCTGGAGCACCTAACAATGGATTCCTGGTATTTCTCACACCAGTACTACCACTACATCCTTTCCTAGCCTCCAGCTGCTATCCCACTTAGGTTTACGATTATCAACCCATTGGTGAGAGACAATTGTCGGAAAGAATATTTGCCGCCGCCGGGGATCGAACCCATGACACCTATGATTGAAGATTAGGAGTCTGGCGCGCTACCAACTGCGCTATGACGGCGGCACTTGGTCTCTGTCTGACCGTCTGTCAAGCCATCCATATGTCCACATCTTATTAACACATCTCTTCCTAAAATAAAGGACAGATTTGCATGGAATTTTTAAGGAATGTTCTTAGAAAGCTGACCTTGTGCATATTATCAGATTTTTACCTTTCTAGTCAGTGTCACAGCAAAAGAAACCTTAACCCATTCCAACATAAGAAAATTTTAGACTGGTCCAAATTGAAAGAAGCTGCAGACGACAATTTCAAGTTGATGGAATTTTAATTTTTTTCGTCTTTTGGGATAGAAAACATTGTGGATAATGAAGAAATTGCTTGTTACAAGCAATTTCTTCATTGTCCACCATGTTTTCCAAAGCTTTTTTCTTGTGGGGCGTAAAAAATTGTGATGTATATTGTGACGTAAATTGTGACTGGTACTCTTACAGTGAGTTTGTAAACCAAGCGCTCAGATTAGATGTTTTATTCCATCCCTATTTAATCCCTCCTTTTTACACCCCCAAGAAAATAGGTCATTAAAACTGTTTTGAAAATGAAGAAATTGTTTGTTACAAGCTATTTTTTGTATTTCCATATTGCTTTTTATCCAGAGAGACAATGGTTTTAAAAATTTTAAGTATTTGAAATTGTCATCTGCAACTTTTTTCAATTTGGACCGTGTTAAAATTTCACTGTGTGAGAAAGGGTTAATGTGACTGTGCACTATTACCACTCTTCTTATTTTCTGCTCTCTATTGTCAATATATCTATGAAAAACAAATGATTAGAAAATTTGCCTCGCAAAAGTATTCAGTGTACAACTTTTTGCTCTCATTTCCAATTTTAGCTGGTATGTGAGTGCTAAATTTGAGTCCTGAAAGATTGCTTACAAGGAATTGAATTTTACCATTCTAAATGAATTTTATTTATATACTGAAAGCAAATTATATGTATAATTATAATATTTTATGATAGAAACTCATCGAAAACACTTTTACATGTCTAACTTGTAAGTTGAATTAATGACTTAAACATAACTCATTACTCCATAATCCCACTTTTTGACACCCTTTAAGGGAAATGTTCAGGAACAGAGATATTTGAAATTCCATTGTTTTGAAATTGTCATCTACAATTTCTTCGATTTTGGACCAGTCTAAATTTTGTCAACTAGTAATAGGTTAAAGCACCAATAGTGAACTCTGATGTTACTAATCAAAACATGCAGAATGAACACTGCAATCATAACACATACTTGTATAACCCATTACCAGAAGACAATTTAACTCTTTCCCGTTTTTTGGAAATTTTAGACTAGTCCAAATTGAAAAAGTTTGCAGACGACAATGAAAACTGAATGCCATTTGAAATGAAACCATCCTATATGGTAGAAAATATTGTGGAAAAAGGAGATATTGCTTGTTACAAGCAATTTCTTCTTTTTCCACAAATTTTTCTTAGTAAAAAATCACAGGAACATAAAATCCTGTATTTGAACGGAAAGGGTTAAGACTGGTCCAAATTGATAAAAGTTGCTGATAGATGATATTTGAAAAATCTTGATCTTTCTGAGTATAAACATTTTCCAATTGATTTCACAAACATTGATTCTTGTGGGGTGTCAAATAGCAGAACTGTGTGGGTTAAATTCTTCCTTGAATCAGAAATGGTAGATGGTAAAAGCCTCAAATATCTGAGAAAGTGAGAAAATTAAACGAAAGTTAGAATGTTGGACAGACTCCAAAATCAGAAATGAACCTGACTGATATAAGATTGAGAGTATCAAAAAATAATTGTTTTTTTCTCTCTCTGGAATTTCAGTTAATCCCTTCATTTTCTCTGGAGACTTAGCAAATACTGGAAAAGTGATTTCAGCTGTAGAAAAACTAGCAGTATCTCAGTTCTCTGCCAATTAAAAGATTTTTTGTATAGGTTTAGCACCACTTTCAGCAGTATTTCAGTTATAATGTCGAGGCAGGTGTAACTAACCATGGCTTCCTGTCATTTTGTTCCGCAATACAACCTTTGATCCCAGTCACCATAACTATTCATCCTACTTAGCACTACATGATGAATGGCCCATAATGTGAGAGACAAATGTGTCGCAATGACTTAAGTCAGATGTCAAGCAGTTTCCCCTTTTTCACAAAATTTTCTTCCCTCAAACAAGTGACATTTTTTAGTCCCGAATTTGGACTGGTCTTAATTGTGTAGTCTTGTATTAACACTTTCCCTTTTTTCGAAATTTTAGACTAGTCTTAATTGAAAGAGGTTGCAGACAACAATGAAAACTGGATGCCATTTGAAATGAAACCATCCTATGTGGCAGAAAATATTGTGGAAAAAAGGAGAAATTGCTTGTTACAAGCAATTTCTTCTTTTTCCACAATGTTTTCTCAAGTATAAAATCACAGGAACGTAAAATCCCGTATTTGAACGGGAAAGGGTTAAGTTAAATCTAGGAGCATGAATAACATCATTTGTTGAAAGATGCATGTGATTTCTTCAACCCATTACCTTGGACGTTTAAAGCGGCTCTTGCATAGATATGTTGCAATTTTTCTAAATAAGTTAATTTAATGCAATTACCTACGGATTGCAATACAAACAAAGACTGGCTATGAAATTTTGCTGAAACGTACCATAATCCCGGTTATTTTAGTCGCTTTTGTCTGGAGGCGAACAAGACAAGGGGGTTATTCCCGTCTATTTTTAGACCCGATATTTTCGCGCGGGAATCTGGGCACTTTAGCGAAACGTGATAAGGGACGCACTTTGACAGCGTGACCACAACCACATGACTCGTGCTTCAAAACAAACATGGCTGAATCAACATCATCGAGCAATGGAGAGGTCAGTTTTACTCATAATATTTGGTTGTTTGTTAATATTTGTCGACGGCGGCCTCTATTGTTTGTGTAATAATATAACTCACTGGTACCTTTAGTAAAAACTTGATCTGGAATAATGCATTTGCGATAAAGGAAAACAAGCTTCGTTTTCTAACAAATTCAAATGCGAGAACCCATCGACGATCTTTATATCATGGGGTGTTATTGATTTTTTTTTATTTTGTCAGAGTCTGTACGTCAAACTTGATTTTCACATATATGCTTGTCTCTCACCAATAGGTGGATAATCGTAAAGCTAAGTGGGATAGCAGCTGGAGGCTAGGAAAGGATGTAGTGGTATTACTGGTGTGAAAAATACCAGGAATCCAGTGTTAGGTGCTCTAGCCGCCGCGATATAACTGAAATACTGTTAAAAGTGGTGTTAAATTCAATCAAGCGTTGGAATGTCAATCTAGAGGTCCCGGGTTCGATCCCCGACGGCGGCACTCATCCTTTCCGACTATTTGTCTCTCACCAATGTCGATAATCGTAGACCTATGTGAGATAGCAGGTGGAGGGTAGGAAAGGATGTAATGGGAGTACTGGTGTGAGAAATACTAAGATTCCATTGTTAGGTGCTCCAGCTGCTGCAATATAACTGAAAGATTGTTGAAAGCGGCGTAAAACCCCATTCAAACAATCAAACAAAATTCAATCAATCACATATCTGCGATTTTAATTGTGATATCCTCCGATTTATGTGAGACATATCACAGAGTGCTGTGTTATAGTAGCTATGGTGGTATTCAATCTGTAGTTACCACGTTTTGGCAAATGATATACAGGATAGAAGATTGCACATGTAAAGATTTTTATTTCTGAACATTCACATCTGCATGTGTCTGATTATTTATATTTTTCATTTATGGGGGGGGGGGGGGGTCAGCATCACAGGGACTTGTTGCATTTGAATTCCTTTATACTAGATACCAAATATAGCCCATTGATGGTATAAAGTAGAAACATCCAAGTGTGACAAGTCCCTATTGGCTACATTGTTCGCAAATATTATGATTTGTTGAAATTATGGATTCTGTGGCTTACAGGGGGCTAAACCAAGTGAAATGCCAGAGCTTAGATGTTCAAAAAGACAAAGATTGTCCCGTCTGTTTGAAGATATAGATACGGTAAGAAATAGAAATTATAGTTCAAGAAGAATTGGCATTAATTTTGTAGTCTGAATTCATTTACCGGAATCTTTTCGATCAGAAATAATAGATTAACCTGGAAGCAAATTTAGTTTTGTTGTGAACTCAGTTTGTCTGTTCCACCCCACATCATTTTATACATTCATATCAGTTTTTGGATTCCTTTTTTCTGTTTTTAGCTTTTTTGTATTCCTTTTTACTGTTTTTAGCTCACCTGAGCACAAAGTGCCCTGGGTGAGCTATTGTGACTGGTCATCATCCATCTGTCCATCTGTTAGTCCGTTCACAATTACAAAATAATATTATCCTCCTAAACTAACCATGGAATTTGAAAAAACTTCAAATAGTCCTTAGGTGATGCTCTTTCAAAATACTAGTACTTTAAAGAATTGAAATCCACGAAGAACTTTGGTTGCTGTGGCAACAGAGTGAAAAACTTTAAAAATCTTCTCTTCCCAAACCATAAGGCCCAGGCCTAGGTTTTTGATATTTGGTATAACACAACATTTATTGACCCATTACCAAAATACTTCAAAGAATTACCGTATCTTGAAAATACTACCTTTTCTGTGCTATCTACATAGTAATAAAAAAGGAAATCTTTGAAAATCTGATTCTTTCAAACAATAAGGCCTAGACTTTGATATTTTGTATAAATCAGTATCTATAGACACTCTACCAAAATATATAAAAGAGTTACTTTATTCTAATAACTAGACCTTTTCTATGACTATTGTGATTGCTGATTTCCCATATAAATAAAGAAGGAAACTTCTTCTCCCAAGCCATAAGGCATAGAGCTTGAATATTTTGTATGGTTCAATGTCTATTGACCCTTTATCAAAATATTATAAGGAATTACTGTACTCTAAAAATTAGTCTGTTTCTGTGTGATCCCTGCATTTATAAATATTAATTTAAAGAAGGAAATATTTGATAATCTTCTAACAAACCACAAGTCCTAGAGCTTTTATATTTTGTATGTATCAATGTCTATTGACCCTTTTCCAATATACTTCAAAGAACTACAGTACTCTGAAAATTAGACCATTTCTGTACGATCCCTGATGAGCCATGATACTCTGGGAAGTGATATAGGACCATCATAGTCCTCTTGTTTTTAGCTTTTTGCATGTAACAGACAATGATTCACTACCCTTTCATTTTTATTAGCGGAATTGAACTTGTAGTAATTTTTATTGAAAGTTTTACATGCAACATGCTACATCTATGTTACTGTACAAGGTAAAGCTTCAAGTGTTGTTGACAAATGACAGCTCTTGCTATTTTCATTTGGTGTTGTTATCCAATGACAGCTCTTGCCAATTTCCTTCAGACACATCCATCTTTGAGTGAAGAAGAGAGTACTGGAGGGAAAGGAAAAGGAAGTAAAAGGAAGTAAAAAAAGGGAAGCGTGTCTTTACGGCAAGGCAGTTTGAGGAGGGAGAAGAGGACAGGCTTGTGAAAGAAGGAAAGAGAGAGCAGATGTAAGTAGAATGAATGAACATGTATCTATTTCATATTTACAAGAATTTATTCTAGTAAAAACTGGTCAAATTTATGTTTTTAGCTCACCTGAGCACAAAGTGCTCATGGTGAGCTTTTGTGATCGTTGAATGTCTGTTGCCCGTCGTGCGTGGATGTGGCGTCAACAATTGAAGTGTTTACACTCTAGAGGCCACAGTTTTTACCCAATCTTCATGAAACTTGGTCAGAATAATTGTTAGATCATGATGTAAACCCTATTGATTATGGTAGCATTCTTATTGAAACACAGGAAAAAAGGACATTTCTTTGTTTACACTCTAGAGGCCACAAATATGGCTCTATCTTCATGAAACTTGGCCGGAATAATAAGTAGTCATACAGATGAACCTTATTGATTATGGAAAGGTTCTATCGGAAGACACAGGAAAAGGGGCCTTAATGACAATTTCTTTGTTTACAGTATAGAGGTCATCTTTTTTGCTTAATCGTCATGTAACTTGGCTAGGATACTTGTTGGGGCAAAAAGATGAACCTTATAGATTATGGGAAGGTTTTATAGGATAACACAGGAAAGGGGTTATAATGACAATTTCTTTGATTACAATATAGAAGTCACAGTTTTGCCTCAATCTTCATGAAACTGATTATAGTTATTTGTCTCCAGTTGCATTTTTTAACAGCAGACAGTTCAGGTGAGCGATCTAGAACCATCATGGTCCTCTTGTTTTAGGTGCACTAAGAAAAAAATGCATTGTCTAAAACGATGATTTTTTATCAAGAGTAATGCCAAGACGTATGTTAATGTTATGTACTATTTTACATGGAAAAATTTCAACATCTATTTTATTACAAGTTTATAGAATAAGTTGATAACATATCACTGTCAATAATGGCCATACCATTTCATTGACTCAATCCTGCCTAGTTTAGGTGGTTATGCGCTGGGTTGTATAGTTTCTTACAAAGGTCCCTGAACCAAGCGCAACAAATGAAGCATCAGTACATTGACTTCTTTCAAAATAGCTAAAACCATGATCCTCTGGTCCCCAGGGGCCGAGCCCTAGGAGGGGGGGGGGGTATAGACATAAAGTGTCAGTTCACAGACTTCTTGCTCATTTCTGAAATTATAACCCATGGATCCAGAGGGAGGAAAAAGTTTTTTCCTTCTATCAAATTGCCCTAAAGCCTTGGAACTTGTAATTTAGACTGTTTCACGTCTTTCATTTTAGGACATGCTGGGTATAGTAGTATGCGTTTGAAAATGGGTATTTGGTTCAACTAGTTGTTCTACATGGTGCTTATGGAATATGTTTCATTGAGGGAGATTTTCATTTTCACTGTGGTTAACTTGATACTGCAAGTGGGTGTATAATCAGTGTGTTTTGACTCACAGATTTCTTGTTTTTTCAGGATATTATTGAAAGAATGACAGATGAAGAAAGAAAAAGAATATTGAAAGAGGTTGCGGTGGGCCAACCAGCCATTATTATTGATGTTGCAGCAATACTCAAGCCGAGAGAGGAGGCAGAGCCACCAATGCAACCTGAGGATGATAACGGACCACCTGCATGGTGTGTGTGCAGAAGTTGCCCAAACATGACTAGAGACAAGGACAAACTGTGCTGTGGTATGGCTCCACAGTACTGTAATAGTATCAGACCGGTAATTTTACTTCAAATTGCATTTTACTTTGTTGAGGCCATTTTTCGAAAATGGAATTGATAAATTATTCTCTATTGAATAGTTGCAAGACGGATTGCATGGATTTCATGCTTTCAACATGTTTTTGAGTTTTGAGGAAGATTGCATACTTATCTATGGCTTTCTGTCATTTCTAACATCAGTATCCACACCATTTATCCAGCAACTAGCTACTAATGTCATTCAGGTGTACTAATAATCATTATTTAGTTTTTGAAAGACAAATGATGTATGTTCTGAATATGTTAATCAATTGTCTAGAAGAATGTTGGTCGAGAGGGTGTTCTAACCAAGGATTGAAAGTACCGCGTACTACAGACCGAATAAACTAAGCTAAGCTAATGAAATTTCCTACAAGACTGAAAAGACCAGTGATAGATAATTAACCCTTGTCGTGCTGAATCCAAATGTTCCTGTTTAGACAGGGGGTAAAGACAAACATCTGCCTGCACATGTGTGCAGTCTGATCTTAGTAGAAACCAATTGCCTTTCCCTATTAAACCATAATGATTATTGTATGAATTTTCAAAATAGAAAGTAATCCACAAGTAGTGCTTCCGGCGCTTTCAGCCTTTTGATTTTAATTGAACTCTGCAGAGGATGTTATTCAGCATGACAAAGGTGACAATACAGGTCAACAGTGGAAGCTTTACTTTTAGAAAAAATAAACTAGAAAATTGTGCTAGCAAAAATTGACCACAAATGAAATGGAATAAACTTGATGTCAGTTAAAACAATATAATAATTTTTGTTCTCAAGATTTATTCAACAAATTGACAAACATGTACATTTATACACAGCATCATCTTTCTAATATGTTAGAAAAAAAAGTCTACAGAATACCGTACCATTTAGAGATAATACTTGAAAAAAATCTTGACAGATAAGGGCATTTTGTCAATATAAAAATACATATGATCTATCCATCAAAAAGGACCAATCAGATATTCAAAAAAACAATAGCATTACATTTAGAAATTTGAAAAACAACAAATTCTGTTGTGCTCCGTGCAAGAGCTGCTTAAGTCGCTAAAATAACGAAAAAGCTTGTAATAAATATGGGAGGTTAACAATCACTTTTCAGTCTTATTCAATGATTTTATATCACGGTTGACTTAATGTGACAACATTCCATCAATTTTAATGTAAAATCATTCTATGTATCATTTCAGGAAATGGGATTGGTCGTTACAGATGAGCTGACTCTTTACTTACAGCAGACATTTAGGAATGACGTCTTTTCTCAACAAGCAGAAACAGTGGAAGACACTAACAGGGCCTTCAGACATGCTTCCTATAGGCAGTACATCTTGTGACTGTACGGAAGGCTACAGAATAATGATAGGCACACTGTTCCTGCTTGTTGTGTCCAAGTTATGAGAAATAAATTTCCTAGTCTATCTGGTCGATACACAGGATTCATCCCATCCCGACAGGATGTAGGTTGGTAGAATTCAGCATATTTCTTGCAGAGATGGGATGTTTCAGTGTTCTTAATCTTTCTCTGACCTATATGAAAACTACCTTTAGAAAACACTTAGAAAAGATGAAATTGTTGGAAACAAAAAAAAATCTTAGTTTTCTATAATTTCAATCCCAAGTAGCACTCATACCCTTGCCTGATAGGCAGAGGGATGTTGCCATGGCTTTTTGTTTTTCTGTCTATCCATCCAAGATTGTCTGTCCAATTGACCAATTCCTGCTGTCAATCAAATAATCTGTCGACCAATGAAATCATTAATTTTAGACTGTAAGTAAGATTTGAACTATGACATTTGTTGCCATTTATGTGAAACATTTTTAGCTTACAAGAGTCCAAAGTGCCCATGGTGAGCTTTTGTTATCATTTAAATGTTTGTCAACCTTGTCAATAATTAAGTGTTTACATCCTAGAGGACACAGTATTCTCTAAATCTCCATGAAACTTGCTCAGAATTATTGTAAGGCCCAAAAGATGAACCCTATTGATTATGGAAAGGTTCTATTTGGAAACACAGGAAAAGTGACTTATGACAATTTCTTTGTTTACACCTTAACCCATTCCCACACAGTGAAATTTTAGACTGGTCCAAATTGAAAGAAGCTGCAGACGACAATTTCAAGTTGATGGAATTTTAAATTTCTTTGTCTTTCTGGATAGAAAACATTGTAGATAATGAAGAAATTGTCACAAGCAATTTCTTCATTTTCCACAATGTTTTCCAAAGCTTTTATATTGAGGGGCGTTTAAAAGCGTCATTGTGTGGGAATTGGTTAAAGGCCTCAAATTGGGCTAATTCTCTATCAAACTTTGCCAGAATAATTATTAGGTCACAAGGATGAACCCTATTGATTATGGGAAGGTTCAATCGGAAAAACCTTATAATTTCTTTGTTTACTCTCTAGAGGCCACAATTTTGGCTCAGTCTTCATGAAATTTAGCCAAAATTGTTGTTGGGTCATTAGGATAAACCCTATTGATTATGGGTAGGTTCTATTGGAAAACACTGAAAAATGGGCCTAAATGACAATTCCTTTGTTAAAACTCTAGAGGCCACAATTTTGGCCGTCTTCAAGGAAAGTGACCAAAATAATTTCTATGTCATAAGAATGAACCCTATTGATTATAGGAGGGTTCTATTGGAAAACATGGAAAAGGAACCTGACAAAAACTTTGTTTAGACTCTAGAGGCCACAATTTTTCCTCAGTCTTATGAAACGTAGCCAGAATTATTGTTAGGTCATTGGGATGAACCCTATTGACTATGTAAAGTTTCTATTTGAAAAAGAAAAAAACGGAAAAAAGGGGCCTAAATGACAAATTCTTGTTTTACACTTGAGAGGCCACACATTTGGATTAATGTTCATGAAACTGGCTACAGTTATTGGGCTCTGGTTGCATTTTTCAAACAGGAGAATGGAAGATGATCCAGATGAGCAATTTAGAATCATCATGGTCCTCTTGTTTTACGTAGTAATGGCCATAAATGTTTCAAAATAACTTCTTTTATAAATGGACTTCCCGCCGGAGTCAATGGGCAGGGTCAGCCTTTTGCCAATTATCCTAACATTTATGATTGCATGTAAAATTGTTCATAGTTGATCAGAACTTATGTGCCATTTAACCCTTTCGTGTATAGCAATATTTTAGATATTTCCAAATTCAAAGGATTTACAGATGAAAGTTCAAAGTGGATTAGAAAAAAAGTAACCATTCAGTAGAGTAGAAAATATTGTTGAAAAGGAAGAAATTGCTTGTCAAAAGCAAGTTCTTCTTTTTCTACAATAGTTTCTCAATTATAAAATCGCAAGGACGAAAAAAACAGGAAATGAACAGGAAAGGTTTAACTATAGATATGAATTAGATTCATGGCAACATTTGTTATTTAGAGTCTTCAGGGCAAGGACTATCAAGTTTGTACAAGAAAAAATAATCTGTCTAGAAATTCCTGTGCTTGGATGGGGGGTGCAAAGCCTTATGTAGTGACAACTTTAAAAATCTTTTTCTACCAAACCAGAAGTCCTAAAGTTCTGATATTTGGTATGTGGATAAATCATAACCCCAGTGTCATAATTAGACCGTTCCCAGACGTCAAAAGTTCATCATAGGCTTATATAGTGAAAATTTCAAAAAAATGTCTTTTCCCATACAAGAGGGCCTGGGTTTTTGGTGGATTTATATCAAGATTGTATAAATCATGGTCCCAGAAACAGAATTAGCCCATTCCCTGTGCAATTTAAATAGTCCTGAGTCACCATTGTATCAATTATGTGTAGCGAATTAAAAAGTTATCTAAGTAATATTTTGGTGTACAATTTTATATTTCATATACCTGACAATGATAACAATCAATATAACAGATAGATAATAGCACTAGTTATTTGTGAATGACATCAAAAGAATATTCATATATATGACCAGTTGTGCAAATAGGTCCTCACAGGAATTCCATTAAACAAATATTTGAAAATGAGTTCTTGTATGCACTGATAAAAACAATAATTTGATTGTTGGAAAATAAAAGTACAAGAATGAACAAAAGAGGTGAACCAGAGAAAGGCCAAAACAAAGAACATCTAAAAATTCTTCTTGTTAAAGACCATGAGGCCTGTATGTTCCACCTTTTTAATGTAACAATGTTTGTTTACTCCAAAGGTCTCATTTGGGCTCTGTCCTGAAACACCTTACTAATAAAAAGAAATTGGAAATGATTTTGTGAAAACCAGACATCACAGATGTTCCAATTTTTTGCTAATGACATGGTCTGTAACCCTCTAGTAAAGTTGATGAACTAATACCTCACATTAGAGCATTCTTAGGCCCTGCAAAATATTATCAAGGAAAACTTTGCGGAAAAGTACAAACGCATATATCTTGTAAAACGCATATTCTCCTTTTCACACAATGTTTCCTGCATTGTTACTTGTTAGGTCACCAGACCAAAGGTCATGGTGACCTATTGTGATCGTGTTTTGTCCGTTGCCGTGCGTTCACTTTTTACATTTTCGACTTCATCTTACGAACCCTTCGACGGATTTCAACCAAACTTGGCAGGAAGCATCCTTATGGGAAGGCGCTTCAGATTTGTACACATCATAGAGTTATCTCCCATTGGGGCACCACAAGGGGCAAAAAAGGGTACATCTTTAAAAATCTTTGTGTCATGAAGCAGTTGTCATATTAGATTCTTATAAGGTATTTAGAGTCTTTAGGGCAAGGACTATCAAGTTTGTAAAAGAAAAAATAATCTGTCCAGAAATGGCTATGCTGGGGGGTGTACATAAGCTTACATAGTGACAACTTTCAAAATCTTTTCCTACCAAACCGAAAGACCTACAGCTCTGATATTTGGTATGTGGCATCATCTAGTGGACCTCTATCAATATTGTATGAATTATAACCCCAGGGTCAAAATTAGCCCGTTCCTGGGCGTCACGAGTTTAGCATAGGCTTATATAGTGAAAATTTCAGGAATCTTGTTCTCCCAAACTCGAGGGCCTAGAGCTTTTATATTTGGTACGTAGCATCATCTTGTGAATTTCTATTAAGATTGTATAAATCATGGCCCCAGAGACAGAATTAGCCCGTTCCCGGATATCACAAGTTTTACAAAAGGCTTATATAGTGAAATTTTTAAAAATCTTCTTCTCCCAACCAGGAGGACCTAGAACTTTGATAATTGGTATACAGCATCATCTGGTTGACCTCTGTCGAGATTGAACAAATTATTGGCTCAGGATTAAAATAGCCAATTCCCAGATGTCTCAAATTTAACATAGGCTTATATAATGAAATTTTTAAAAATCTTCTTCTCCCAAACAGTTGGGCCTAGAACTTTGATATTTGGTATACAGCATCATCTGGTGGACCTCTATCAAGATTGTACAAATTATTGCCTCAAAATTAGCCAATTCCCGGATGTCACAAATTTAACATATGCTATATAGTGAAAACCTTAAAAATTTTCTTCTCTCAAACAGAATGGCCTAGAGCTTTGATATTTGGTATGTAGCATCATCTTATGGATCTCTTATCAATATTGTATGAATTATGGCCCTAGGGTCATAATTAGCCCACTCTCAAACATCACAAATTTCACATATGGCTTATATAGCGAAAATTTAAAACTCTTCTTCTCCCAAACAGGAGGTCTTAGAGCTTTAATATTTTGTTTGTAGCATCACTGGTGGATCTCCATCAAGATTGTATAAATTATGGCCCTAGGGTTAGAATTTGCCTGTTCCAAGATGTCCCAAGTTTACATAGGCTTGTTTAGTGAAAACTTAAAAATCTGCTTCTCCCAAAGTAAAAGGCTTAGAGCTTTGATATTTATAATGTAGCATAATCTGGTGGACTTTTATTTGTTTTTGTGCTTTTTGGACTCGGGTGACCAATAAGGCCCTATGGGCCTCTAGTTTTTAATTTAAGAAATATTTGAAATGTCATCTGTTATTTCTTTCCAATCAGACCAGTCTAAAAGTTTGCCATTTGTTTTTTATGGACGCACTATTTGGACTAGGGCCCAAGGTTCTATCAAAGGCGGCCACAAATATCCTTTTGGAAATTTGACTCCCACCAAGGATGGATAATTTAAACTTATGTGGGAGAGTTATTGGAGGCTTTGAAAAAATGTAGTGGTAGCACTGGTGTGAGAAATACCAGATATCTATGATTAAATGCTCCAGCCTTTGTGACTGAACTAATGTTAAAAGTGGCATTCAACCCAATCAACCGTATGGACTTCTATTTAAAATGATGTTGCTTTGAAGACCTCTACACAAATTATGAATCTGAGGCCTAAATTTTGCTATGCCTAGGAGCACCAAACTTTAGCAAGATGACCCTAAATTGCTTGACTAACTTTATTTTTGTGCCTATTCATCAGCCCTTATCAATGTATAAACATAATTGGTCATTCTGATGACCAAACAAATATTTCTAACAAGTTAATAGACAAGAGGGCCGTTGGCCCTTGGGCGCTCACCTGAGGCTCTTTTTCTCTCAACAGTCTAATTTCATGTTAAGGTTAGGATTATGAAACAAGTGGGCCACAATTACATATAAAGACTAGGAAACTTGGGGATCCAAAAGTCTAAATTACAAATTCCAAGGCTTTAGTGCTGATTTGAAAGAAGGAAAAATCTTTTTCCATGGGTTATAATTTCAGAAATAAGAAAGAAGTCTGTGAACTGATGCTTCATGCCTATACCCCCTCCCCCCGGGTCTGCCCCTGGAAACCCTAGGATCATGATTTTAGCTATTTTGTAAGAGATCAATATACTGATGCTTCATGCATAATATCAAGGCTCTACGCCTTTTGGGTCAGGAGGAGAAGATTCTTAAAGATTATTTTGAAATTTCACTTTTGTTGCCATGGCAACCAGAGTTTTTAACGGATTTCAATTCTTTTAGCTATTTTTGAAGGGGACCATCTAAGCAACATTTATGCCAAATTTGGTACAAATCGCCCCAGTGGTTTGATAGGAGATGTCATTTAAAAAATCCTTCTTTATTTCTATATACCCCCCCCCTCCCCAGGATCATGATTTTAGCTATTTTAAAAGAGGTCAATATACTGATGCTTCATGCAAAATATCAAGGCTCTATGCCTTCTGGGTCAGGAGAAGAAGATTTTTATAGATTATTTTAAAATTTCACCTTTTGTTGCCATGGTAACCAGAGTTTCTTACGGATTTCAATTCTTTTAGCTATTTTTGAAGGGGACCACATAAGCAACATTTCTGCCAAATTTGGTTCAAATCGGCCAAGTTGTTTGAGAGGAGATGTCATTTCAAAAATCCTTCTTTATTTCTTTATAAACCCCACCCGCCCTGGGGCTCCGCCCCTTGGGTCCCGAGGATCATGATTTTAGCTATTTTGTAAGAGATCAATATAATGATGCTTCATGCAAAATATCAAGGCCCTATGCTTTCTGGGTCAGGAGACGAAGATTTTTAAAGATTATTGTGAAATTTCACTTTTGTTGCCATGGCAACCAGAGTTTTTAACATATTTCAATTCTTTTAGCTATTTTTGAAGGGGACCACCTAAGGAACATTTCTGTCAAATTTGGTTCAAATTGGCCCAGTGGTTTAGGAGGAGATGTTGTTTAAAGAAATTGTTGAAGCATGACGGATGGACGCCGAACAAAAGGGGATCACAATAGCTCACTTGAGCACTACGTGCTCAGGTGAGCTAATAAAAAGACCAACAATTTGATCACATAGGCTGTAACACAGAAAATACAAGAGTATCTATTTCAGGAAGTGTGGGAATGGTAGAACCCAAACTATGATCTGAAGAGCAAGAAAATTCTCAATGAGGCCACTTTTTCTCTATATATTAGTCACAGTCACTTTATTCTGATGGGATATTCCTTATGATGACCAAAGCATTTACAGCAAATTTGAGAAAGATTTCTTGAAACTTTTGACTTGTAGAAATTGTTGAAAACAGGATACACACGGTAGAGCAGACAATAAACTATCACAAAAGCTCAACATGAGCATGTTGTGCTCAGGTAAACTAAAAACAAGAGCACCGCCCACAGGTGCCAACGCTCGGCTAAAGGTGCTGGAATATGCAAAAATTCGAATTAGAAATAGGGGCATAACTCTTACAAAAACACTTTCAGAATTATCCCTGTTGATAGTCTAGATAGCTCTTAGATGGTCAATACACATGCCAAGTTTCATGAGAATATCTTTAATAACAATAGAGATATTACCAAGGTTAAGTTTGTCTCACCAATGCCGACCTGAACGACACCAAGGTGATAACAATATCTCTGGTTTTCTCTCCAAAAAAAGCCGAGCTAGCAAGGAAGGATAACTTAACAAGGAAGGATAACTTTTATAACCTATTATGAGAAACCATGAGATTGAATGGCTTTATATTTTGCCTGTTACATTGCCTGGTGACCTTTTATTAAAAATGTTGGAATAATGTCCTTTGGGTCCCAAATGGACTCTGCCATCGCCCTTTTTTTTAGCAAACCATGAGGATCTAGATATTGAATGTTGTTCATCCCTCGATGACCCCAATCCTTTCAGATTCATATGATCCATTTGATTTGAGTTGATTTGAATATTTTGTAGCCCACTCTGGCAAGCCCTGTTGTCAATCTAGCAGTCGTATGTTCAAATCCCAACAAACGGAGTGCATTTCACTTTAGTTTAACCTTTTTTCTCCTATTATTCTCGACACTTGTTTTGCCTTCAGTTCTGCTGTTTTCGGTGGGGATATTTGGTATATTGTCTTTGCTATTCTTTTAGGGTCATCAATTTGCATAGGTGTTTTAGCTCTTAATGTTGTTTCCTTCTAGGTATAGTTGTTTCCAATTTGTAGTAACAAATCAGAAATGTAGAAGTAGCTTTTTACTCCCTAACAGGTATAACTGACCAGTTGTTCGCAGCTTTTGAGTAAACACGTTTATACCTGCAATGAAAAGAAATATTTGTAAAACATCATTTTGCCCTGAGACATAGTTTTTGAACCAAAGTGACCTAACACAAATCTTGACCAAAATATTATTCAGACAGACATTCTGGTAAAAATCACGACATTTGATGCAAAAAATTTGACCTCTACAGTGCATACAAGGTTTCTAGTTCACCTGAGCATAACGTGCTGAAGGTGAGCTATTGGGATCCAAAAATGTCTGGCGTCAACCAATCCACCTGTCCGTCCATAAAAAAATATTAAAATATCCTAAACCATTACGCATAGAGCTTTGATATTCTGAAAATTAGCCCTTTTCTGTGCAATCCCTGATTTTACTACGGAAATCTTTGAAAATCTTCTCCCATATCATTCAGCCTAGAGCTGTGAGATTTGGACTGTATCGACATCTACTGACATTCTACCAAAAGACTTCAAAGAATTGCCATATTCTGAAAATAAGCCCTAAGGGTTATGGTTCTTATTCACATGATATCTCCAACATGATATCTATCCAGCTGTACAGTTTCATGATTCTGGCTTGTTTACTTAATGAGTAATGCTCCCGACAGAAATAAAGTTTAAAAACTAGCATAGGCCATTAAACACAAAAATATGAAGTGCAGAGTTATCTTTCCAAAATACTGAGCTTCTCTGTGATTTGATCTATCTATCCCTGAAGTTTCACGATTCTAGCTTCAATACTTTATGAGTTTTGCTCCAGACACAGACAGGCCCTTTGATCAACAACAAGTGCAAAGCAATATACCCCTCTTCTTCCAAGGTGGGCATAATAATTATTAAAGTAAATAATATTAATATTTATTGAAAAAAATCCTTGCTGATACTAAATTATATTTTAAGAACACTTTGGTTATGGCCAATAATGCAAAAAAAGAGACAATATGTAAAGTATGGCAGTGATCTGCCAAGGCTGCCTTTTGCACCATTGCCCCAAATATAATCATCAATGTCCCAATTTTTGGGGGGCCATGGGGACAATGTCCTCCTGGTTGTAAAGCACTTTTAGCGGGATTGTTATGTGATAAATAGGTTTTGTAAAACGTCCCCACTTTCTTTTATACCATTGAGACTTTTCCCCATGCTTCTAAAACCTCAGCAGATTACAGGTATTGATTTGGTTAGATCCATGCCCAGTGAGTAAATACAAGATTAAGAATAAGTCAAATTTGTAATCATAGATGCATTTGAAATTTATATTTTAGTAACGAGCACAACCGGTGAATTGAAATTAATTTGCTATTTCTATTCAAAAGCTATTGGTCAAACCTAACACAATGGAAATGTTAAAATCCGCTGGTTGGTACGTTGGATCATAAGGATCATAGTCTGGATCATAGAAATCTTCTAGGTCTGTTGATGACATGTCAATTTCCACCCTAAATTTGTTAAGAGACAATTTTGACTGAACCCATTTCCGCACAGTGACTGTTTTGGACACCCTAAAGAAAAACAATTGGGAAAACATTGTGTAAAATGAATAAATTGCTTGTTACAAGCTATTTCTTCAATTTCCACAATGTTTTCTACTAAGCAAGTGGAAAATATCTGAAATTGCATACACTTTAAATTGTCGTCTGCAACTCCTTTAAATTTAGACCAGTCTAAAAATTTCCCGTCTTTACGGTTAACATTGTTTGCCCTTTCCATAACATTGATGTTACCTTTGTCAAAGAACAACCAAAGTTGACTGGAAAAGATACATAATCAAATAACATATATAAATAAACAGACCACGGGATAAATAGAATTATTCAAGGTCAAAATATGAACTTCTGAGATATTTAAACTCTAGAGTATGAGCCTCAATTTGGAGCTGTACACTTGCTCTTGTCATGATGTGCTAAAATGGGTAATATTGTAAGAATTGAAATGAAATAACAGGATTCAGGTTTTATATAGCAAAGAAAAAATACAACAAAAAAACAACTTAAACAAGGTGCCAAATTGTCACAAGATACGCCCGTCAAACTAGTTTATATTAACTGGGGATTTGAATAGAACTGAGGTTATTTTGAATGAATATTTTTGTCAAAGAATGAAAAACAACAAAGGACAATAACTCAAAATAAACGCTAGGTAGAGTTATGGTTCTTGTACACTGCACTCCCACTTGGTGAGCTCTATTCATCCATGAAATTTCATATTTCTAGCTATTATACTTTTAGAGATATACTCCGGACAAGATTCAAGTATGAAAAACACCAAAGGGCAATAACTCAAAAAATCGGCCAGGTAGAGTTATAGTTCTTGTGCACTGCACTCCCCCTTGGTGAGATCTATACACCCATGAAGTTTCATGATCCTAGCTATAATACTTTAAGAGATATACTCCGGACAAGATTCAAGTATGAAAAACAACAAAAGGCAATAACTCAAAAAATAGGCTAGGTAGAGTTATGGTTCTTGTGCACTGCACTCCCCCTTGGTGAGCTCTATCCATCCATTAAATTTCATGATTCTAGCTATTATACTTTTAGAGGTATACTCCGGACAAGATTCAAGTACGAAAACAACAAAGGGCAATAACTCAAAAAATAGGCTAGGTGGAGTTATGGTTCTTGTACACTGCACTCCCCCTTGGTGAGATCTATTCATCCATGAAATTTCATGATTCTAGCTATTATACTTTTAGAGATATATTCTGGACAAGATTCAAGTATGAAAACAACAAAGGGCAATAACTCAAAAAAAGGCCAGGTAGAGTTATTGTTTTTAAGCACTGCACTCCCCCTTGGTGAGATCTATACATCCATGAAATTTCATGATCCTAGCTATAATACTTTTAGAGATATACTCCGGACAAGATTCAAGTACAAAAAACAACAAAGGGCAATAACTCAAAAAATAGGCTAGGTAGAGTTATGGTTCTTGTGCACTGCACCCCCCCCCCCCCCTTGGTGAGATCTATACACCCTTGAAATTTCATGATTCTAGCTATTATACTTTTAGAGATATACTCCGGACAAGATTCAAGTATGAAAAACAACAAAGGGCAATAACTCAAAAAATAGGCCAGGTAGAGTTATGGTTCTTGTACACTGCACTCCCCCCTGGTGAGCTCTATACACCCATGAAATTTCATGATTCTAGCTACTATACTTTTAGAGATATACTCTGGACAAGATTCAAGTATGAAAAACAACAAAGGGCAATAACTCAAAAAATAGGCCAGGTAGAGTTATGGTTCTTGTGCACTGCACTCCCCCTTGGTGAGATCTATACACCCATGAAGTTTCATGATCCTAGCTATAATACTTTTAGAGATATACTCCGGACAAGATTCAAGTACGAAAAACAACAAAGGGCAATAACTCAAAAAATAGGCCAGGTAGAGTTATGGTTATCGCGCACTGCACTCCGTATTGATAAGAAGAATATAACTGCCAAGTTTAAAGTCAATCGGACTTAGGATGACAGAGTTATGCTCCGGACAAAGAAGTGGACACCGCCCGGACAACCGGACGCCCGGACACCACGGGTGATCCCATAATACGTCCCGTCTTCGACGGGCGTATAAAAATGAAAAGATATAATAACAAGAGGGCCATAATGGCCCTAAAATCGCTCACCAGACTGATGTAAGATGATTCAAAATTGAAATTGGCCCAATGGTTACTGAGGAGAAGATGTTTAAAGATTTCAAAGTCAAAAACTGCCCTACCCTTCCAAGCCCTTATTTGGTCATCAATCAAAATTCTAGAACAACTTTTGAAAAGGGTCACTCAAGGAACATTCATACCAAATTTGGTTGAAATTGGCCCAATAGTTACCGAGGAGAAGATGTTTAAAGATTTCAAAGTCAAAAAAGTGCCTGACCCTGCCACGCCCATATTTGGGCATAAATCAAAATTCCAGGAACAACTTTTGAAAAGGGTCACCAAAGGAACATTCATGCAAAGTTTGGTTGAAATTGACCCAACTGTTACTGAGGATAAGATGTTTAAAGATTTCAAAGTTAAAAAAACTGCCACGCCCATATTTGGGCAGAAATCAAAATTCTGCGAACAACTTTTGAAAAGGGTCACCCAAGGAACATTCATACCAAATTTTGTTGTAATTGGCCCAATAGTTACTGAGGAGAAGATGTTTAAAGATTTCAAAGTCAAAAACTGCCACGCCCATATTTGGGCGTGAAACGAAATTCTGCCGAACAACTTTTGAAAAGGGTCACCCAAGGAACATTCATACCAAGTTTGGTTGAAATTGGCCCAATGGTTCCTGAGGTGTAGATGTTTAAAGATTTCAAAGTCAAAAATTGCCACGCCCGGCCACGCCCATATTTGGGCATAAATCAAAATTCTGCGAACAACTTTTAAAAAGGGTTATCCAAGGACATTCATGCCAAGTTTGGATGCAATTGGCCCAATGGTTACTGAGGAGAAGATGTTTAGAGATTTCTAAGTCAAAAACTGCCACGCCCTGCCACGCCCATATTTGGGCATAAATCAAAATTCCATGAACAACTTTTGAAAAGGGTCACCCAAGGAACATTCATGCCAAGTTTGGTTGAAATTGGCCCAATGGTTACTGAGAAGATGTTTAAAGATTTCAAAGTTAAAAAAACTGCCACGCCCTGCCACGCCCATATTTGGGCGTAAATCAAAATTCCACGAACAACTTTTGAAAAGGGTCACCAAAGGAACATTCATGCCAAATTTAGTTGAAATTTGCCCAATGGTTACTGAGGAGAAGATGTTTAAAGATTTCTAAGTTAAAAACTGCCACGCCCTGCCACGCCCATATTTGGGGGTCAATAAAAAATCCGCAAACAACTTTTGAGAAGGGTCACCCAAGTAACATTCCTACCAAGTTTGGTTGAATTCCGCCCAGTGGTTACTGAGGAGAAGATGTTTAAAGAATTGTTGACGACTTCCGACGCACGACGGACAAAAGGTGATACCAAAAGCTCACCTTGAGCACGTTGTGCTCAGGTGAGCTAAAAAGTTTACATCAAAATCATTCTGAAAATTAAATTAAATGTTCTTCATGGTGATTTTAGAAAGAAGAAATTTACCTGGTTTTATTTGGAATAGGAATTTGGACTGCCTTTATGACCTTATCCTGAATTACAGTAGGGCCAGGTATTCTGAAAAGAAATATAATTATCAAATTGCATAATTTCATTCTTTGGAAAACTAGATGATTTCATTGAGAAAAAAAAAATACAACCCCACCGCTCTATGTCAGAGGAAAAGAATTTTGTCATAACTTACAGATAAATTTCATTCAATAGTACCACTAGATGGAAGTAATTTGTCTGAGGGCCTATAAGCAATTATACATTCTAAATATTGAAGATCTATGGCTTTAGTTTAAATGAGATGATTTTCAAATCTTTCCTTCTTTCTTTCTTAGTAAAATCATTGTTACCGCAAGATACGGTTTATTTTCTTTACAAAGCAACTTCTTGAGTAATTCTGTAGATGGTCATTTACCTTGCAGATGTCAAAGATATCTCCAGTTACTTCCATCTAAAACAAAACAAAACTGGAAGTTCATGATTAAAGAGGTTATCAGAGAAAATTTGCATTAAGCCCCCTTTTTCTATGACAGAGCCAAAAATGGTAAAACCCATACAATGTATACAATGTCAGGTGACTATGAGCAATCTATAAAAAAATTCATATTAATTCATTCATAAACGTAGACTGAAATATGAAAGAAGATGAAGACAAACTGTGAGACATACATAAGAACAGACAGACGCACAGAGAACATGATACCAGTATACTTCTACCTTTGGTAGTGTATGCAAAGAAAGTGATAAGGGCAAAAGTCAACATCATGAAAAATGGTTTATGGCAAAACTGTTGTCAGTGTTTTGAAACGCAAGTAAACTGGAAGTGTCATGTCAAGCCTTTGATGCACCATCATACTCTGGCACATTTCATTGCAGCTTTCAACAAGAAAACTTAAATAAATAAATATTGGATGCAATTTGAAAATACATCATTTTATGTGGTGGAAAATATTGTGGGAAGGGAGAGATTGCTTGTTACAAGCAATTTCTTCTTTTTTCACAATGTTTTCTCTATTACCAATACACAGCAAACGTTTTAAATCCTGGTTTTGTACAGGAAAGGGTTAAATGCATAGGTAGCTAGTATAAGAAAACAAGAAATAGACTGTCCAGGGACAACATGTCGTGCCCACAAATTTGTACAGACAATGATGTGCACATAATTTTTTTCAACTGAAATCTTGACCTTGGATGTGTCACAAGAATCGTTTGAATCTTTTAGCACGACACTAGCAATTACCAAGTAGAACAACTATTATTTTCGAATCCATCAATAAATGTTGTTGTTATGCTCTGGACAAGGTCGTTTCACCTTCAACAGTGACCTTGACCTTGCATGTATCATATTACATTAGCATTCATCAGGAAGAACAACTGTGCCACATCATTTTCAAATCCATCTATAAATGTACCAATTATGCTGTGGACAAGATCAAATTGTTGTTTTGCTTTCGGCTGTGAACTTGGACTTTTCACAATAAACATTTCGCATGACTCTCACACAAGTTATTTTCGATTCCATCCTTAAATGTAGAAGTTAGGCTGCAGAGAAGGTCAATTTTCTTGTTTGCCATTCAACTGTGAACTTGACCACTGAGGCATCAAAACAATTATTTCGCATGACACTCGCAATCATCAAGAAGAACGACTGTGCAAAAAAAGAATTCAAATCCATCAATAAATGTAGAAGTTATGCACCGGACAAAAATCTGAATAGACAGAAGCATGCACTAACTCACAGACTAATGCATGTACTAACAAAGACATTTCATTCTAATATGCGGTCTCCGTTTTAGCAAGCAAAGCAGCAGCTTTGATAGGTTAAGTAAACAGACAAAATTTTGAGGTCATCTCAAAGTTCAACGAGTGCAAACTTCCACGGGCGGCTTATCCAATTAATGGCAACGCCATAGCACAGTCGGTAGCTTGTCAGACTCCTAATCTTCAATCATGAGAGTCATGGGTTTGATCCACGTTGGCAGCACATATCCCTTGCGACGTTTGTCTCTCACCATTAGGTAATCGTATACCTAAGTGGGATAGCAGCTGGAGGCTAGGAAAGGATGTAGTGGTAGTACTGGTGTGAGAAATACCAGGAATCCATTGTTAGGTGCTCCAGCCGCTGCGATATGACTCAAATACTGTCAAAAGCGGTGTTAAATCCCATTCAATCAATCGATGAATAAAAAGTAGTTCTTATGTATTTTAATCTCTGCCTGTAAGTGTATTCAAAAAATTGCAAATGACAATTTCAAATTGTTGTAAATTCTGAAATATTTATCTCTCTAGGTTGAAACAAACTGTGTAAAATGAAGAAATTGCTTGTAACAAGCAATTTCTTCATTATCCACATTGTTTTCCACAACTATTCTTTATCATGATATCGTTTGACAAAGAAGATTTCTGAACAAAACAATTCTTTGCTAACTTACAAAGCTTTCAGTTCTTTGATTTCAAAAATACTTGACAGAATATTGCATTCAAACAACAATTGAGACAGAATTAGGTAAAAAATAATGTGTGCCATAAAAAATTGATAGATACCTCTTAGAGGGTTATATGTTGGTTTTTTTTTTTAGGTCTTTAGATAAGGAGAATATTTTTTGGGATTGTAGACAAACAGATGACAGACATTAGTCAATCACAATAGCTCACCCTAAGTGCTTTACACCCAGCTGAGCTAAAAAATGGAAGACAAATACTCTATATCCATCTGGACTGCTGATCCATCACTGTCCTCAGTCACAGATGACAGTCATCAGGTTCCTTCAAAGTGGCTGTTTGTTGTGCTGGTGTCAACATTTTGAATATCTGTTTCACGTTTGGTGTTTGGAGGGTTAGAGAAGCAACTGCATGCCCAACACGGCTTTTCCATATACCTTTGCAATAATGAATTATACACATTCTCAGAAGGAGAAAATACTATTAGGATTTCAAAACAACAAATGATGTTACTAGTATTGTGTTAAGAACAGTTACATCGATTCTCCGTTGCCAATGTTACTGGAAAGCAAAATTTTAGACTGAAACAAATTAAAATAAGTTGAAGTTGACAATTCGAAGTTCAAAAAAATTGAAAGTTTTGGCTACTAGGGTTGAAATATTTAGAATAATGAAGAAATATCTTGTATCAACCTATTTCTTCCTTTTCCAAAATATTTTCCAGTGTTCATTTTAGGATTTTGGAAAAGTTGTTGGGGATTTCAGTACACACAATTGAGACATGTTTGGTATTTCATGCCTGTTGTTTATAGAAAAAAAAAAAAAAAAAAAAACTAAATATGGGGGATATTTGAAAAATTTGGGGATCACCCAATCCCCCTGCCTAGAATTAACACAGGTTTTCTTAGGCATCTTTTATTGACTGGATTGTGTGGGGATGGGCTAAATGTTATGAGAACAGATTTATAATTATCAGTTATAAGTGTATACTAGCTAGGACTTCATGACTTTGTACATCAGTATGCAGTTGCAGAAAACTGTAATCTATATCTACATTTTTTTATTTGAAATAGAAGGAAAGATAAATAGCACTTTCACATTAATGGAATAAATATTCTACAATTGTATTTCAGCATTATGCATGGTCCTCACTTCTTTGGTTCCTGCAGGGCTCAGTGGGTAGGGCTGCAGACTCATAATCCGAGTGAAGACTATGTTTAATGTTTCTATTCCTGTCACATACATGTAGTTATATCATTTCCTTGGGATTAAATTTCAAAGTCCTAAACTGGTATTGGTGATACTAAAGAAGCACAACAATAAGAACGTTGCTTACGACAATTTAAAGTTTATAGATTTTTTTTTATTTCTTTCAACTTTATGGGTAGAAAACAGTGGGTAAACTGAAGAAATTGCTTGTCACAATTTCTTCAGTCTACACTTGTTTTCCCAATTGCTTTTCTCTAGGGGCGCCCAAAAGTGTCACTGTCTAGGAATGGGTTAACTGAAGGAATTTCATGCAGGAAAAAAGATCAATAGGAGCCAAGTTGACCATCGCCCCTAAATTTTAGACTGGGTCCCACAATTTCCAGAGCAAATGCCCATACCTATAACATTAAATATTGCATTTTTTCAATATGGGCACTGCCTGAGTTCAAATTGTTGCTCTTGCACCACATTTTACAGACATGACCTTTATTGGTCTCTTATGTGTGATGAAAAAATAATATGCTCTATCATTTGTATACAATGTCATATCTACACATTTTTTGTGAAGCATCATGTGTTCATTTTGTGTTCATTGGGCCTACTCTTCCATAAATCATGCTTTCTTCGTAGCCGTATTGTGATGTAGTATTTTAGACGGAGCTGCAATTCTATGTAGGCCTATTTGCTCAAAATTTCTTGCGTTCTCGTGAGGGCATGTGAAGTTCGAAGAATCAATGGTACGATAAAACAAATCGGAAAATTCGAGACAAACGAATCAATAAATGTTTATGATTTTACTTCTGTATGAATTAATGTGAAAATAAACCGAAATTAGCTCAAATATATGGCAGTGGGGTGATGCAAAACTTACTTGTCGATCAAAATTTCCGCGACCGCGCTGTCGTTGGTAGCTCCTATTATCTCTTTCAGCTCCTTACATCGATCTATCTGGTCGCCAATATTTATCTGTCTAGATCTATATTTATGTTGTCGAAGAGCCCGAGCCCTTTTTCAGAGCTGTCGCTTTTATGTTTATGTCTTCCCATTTTGAAAAGAGTGACGCGTGATTTTCCTTGACCATGACCTCTATGTACGTATGCTGCGCATGCGCTAGTCTTAGGCTCGAAATTTAAAATAGATTTTAGGCGTCTCGCTACGCGTAATTTTTTGGGAAGGGAATTACACAAAAATCAAGATTTTACTTATATTTTTTACGATATTCCTGTGGTGAAACGTCTTCTATCAATCCAATCTAAGCAGTAAACACATCGATTTCCGAATTTTCGAGATTTTATTTTAATTTTCGCAATTCAAGAATCTGTGCAAGAGCCGCTTTAAATTTTAGACTGCTCTAAATTGAAAGGAGGTACAGACTACAATTTAAATGTTCATGAAATTCTAGATATTTTCAACTTTCTTGATAGAAAACATTGTTGAAAATGAAAGAAGATCATTATGAAAGCAATTTCTTCATTTTCCACAATGTTTTCTCAATTGATTTTCTTGAGGGGCGTCAAAAAGCATCATTGTTTGGGGATAGGTCAAACAATACAATCAAGATTTGTTTCACATTAGTCTTTTCCTATTACATGTTCATGAAATTTTAGAACGCTTGGAATTCAAAGAAGTTTGAGATGACATTTTCAAGTTGATAAGATATTAGATATCTCTGTCTTTTTGGGTAGAAAACATGGTGGGAAATAAAGGAACTGCTCTTAACCTATTCCCACACAATGGCACCTTTTGATGCCCCTCAAGAAAAACAGTTTAGAAATGCAAAAAAATCTACAATTTCATTAAATTTAAATTGTTATCTGCAATTCCTTTCAATTTGGACCAGTTTAAAAATGCATCTTGTTTGTAAATGGGTTAACAAGTACTTTCTTCATTTTCCACCTTGTGTTTCTGAACTCTTTTCTTTAGGGTCATCAAAGAACAGGGTTTGTTTGGAATGAATATTACACATTGTACAGAAACAGGATAATGGGGGTAAATGGTAAATTATTCTGCATCTAAAGGATCAAGGATTCATATGGCTGTACTCCAAATGTTCTGTAATAAAATGAGAAATTTGTTGTATTTTTATTGTCTTGTATGCTGCAAACATTTACTTTTTCTGTAAAGTGCATGATGTTATTTCAAAGGTATAAGGAAAAAAATATGTCTTTTTTAGGTTGCTTTTCATCTGAAAGCTTATTGATATGTTCAGATTCAACAATTTATTGCGTACAATAGTAATGCAATGCAATGACAATATTTGTTAAAGAGAAAAATATACCTCTTGCTTTAACCCATTACCAGACAACAAATTTTAAACTGGTTGGATTTCAAAGAAGTTGCAGACAACATTTTGTAGATGAAATTTCAAAAATCCCTATCTTTTGAGGTAGAAAACATTGGGGGTAATGAAGAAATTGAAACTAATAATTTCTTCATTTTCCACAATATTTTCCAAAGATTTTTCCTTTTAGGGTGTCAAAAAGTGTCATTGTGTGAGATTAGATTCATCATTATTTAGAAATTTCTTATCATTTGCATCTGGTATCAAATACAATTAACTTGAATGTACATGGAAACATCATTTGCGAAATAGTATTATCTTAATTTATGAAGAAGAAATTGCAGATTTTGTATTGTCATCATTTTACAGTGATAATTTTCACTCTAACCTGCTTAACCCTTTCCTATTTTATGAAATTTTAGCCTGGTCCAATTTGAAAGAGGTTGCAGACAACAATGAAAAATGCATGCAATTTGAAATCTGACCATGTGGTAGAAAATATTTTGGGAAAAGGAGAAATTGCTTGTTACAAGCAATTTCTCCTTTTTCCACAATGTTTTCTCAAACATAAAATCACAGGGACATAAAAACCAGGGATTAACCAGGAAAGGGTTAACCAATTACCACACAATCCTGTATTTTTAAGCACTGAAAAAAGGGGCTTTTGAAAACTATTTGAGTAAAAAGGAAATTGCTTGTTAAAGGCTATTTCTTCTTTTATCACAATGTTTTCTACCTTAGTTGCCCCTAAATTTTCAATTTGAACCATCTATGTTTTGTTGTCTAAAACTTTTTCAATTTATACCAGTCTAAAATGTTGTTGTTTTGAATGGGCTAATGAATCTAGGGCTTTCTGTATATTTTGACAAGTTTGATTTTGTAATTGCATGCATTGATTTATCCAGAGATATTTAAGATTGACAGAAGATAACAACAAAGTATTTGACTTTCATGTCAAAAAAATTCAAATTATAGTTTATGGAATGTAGAATATTAACCCTTGTCATTCTGAATATAACACTGTTTAGAATTGTACTAAAATCAAAGCACCAAAATCTCTGGAGGAACAAGTTGCAGTTAAATATTCTTTTTAGAATTGATTTTATAAACTATAGTTCTGGCTTGAAAGGTGCAAGCAGATGGTGTAGACAAATATCAGACTGCACATTTGTGCAGGCTGATCTTTGTCTATACCTCCTGTCCAAACAGGGATATATCAGGATCAGCATGACGATGGTTAATGTAAAGCAATTTGTAAAAATGTTGATGCTATTGAAAATTATACGAATATTAGCCATCATTCAATAAGGAGAAATCCCAGGATATTGTAGATTTTGTAAACAAATGGAGACTGAGGCCATAGTGGGATGGGCTGCTTGAGGCTTGGAAAGGATGTAGTGGTAGTTCTGGCAGCAAACTCTGATTACGCACTCCAGATGCCATGATTTGACTGAAATACTGTTTAAAATGGTATTTAACCAAATTCAAACAAAAGTAAACAAATTGTTTGATTGATTCAATTGGGTTTAACGTCTCTTTTAACAGTATTTCAGTCATATCAAGGTGGCTGGAACACCTAACAATGGATTCAAAGTTTCTCACACCTGCACTACCATAACATCCTTTCCTAGCCTCCAGCTGCTATTCCACTTAGGATTATGATTATCCACCCATTGGTGAGAGACAAATGTTGGAAAGGATATGTGCGACGCCTGGGATTGAACTCATGACATCCCATGATTGAAGATTAGGAGTCTGGTGCGTTACCAACTGTGCTATGACAGCAACTGTTAACAAGTTGAAAGATAAGCGATCGAGCACAGGTCATCTAGCTAGGATTGGTATTTGAAAACTGTAAGGTACACAGGATGATCATTAATTGACTCCGCCAAAAAGATTTTGCATCATGTTAATCTGTGGCATCCCTGGAGTCTACTTTTAATACATCTCTTCAAGTACAAACCTCCAAGTATGGACCAGTCTTGTACTTGAATCCTGTTTTAAACAATTCCCACACAATAACACTTTTTGACATCACTAAGAAAAAAGGATTTGGAACAAACTGTGAAGGAAATTGTTTGTTCAAAGCAAGTTCATCATTATTCACATTGTTTTCTATTTCAAAAGGGAAAAAAATCATCAACTAAAAATGGTTATCACATCTTTGAATTTGGACCAATCTTAAATTTCGCAGTCTTGTACATGTAATTGGTTTAGCTGGTTTATGCTATCTGACTAATCAAAACATGTACAAATCAATGAAAGGGAGATAATGGATATTAAGATCCCAATTAACTACCCTGCTGTCTTTTCCCTTCTTTTTGTCTGATCAACATCAACAAAGTGGGGTCTCAGGAACTTGACATTTGGATGCTTATAAGGTTAAGGAGTCAAAAAGTTATTGGACATGAACATGTGACTCTTCATAGGGCTGAACTTAACCAATAACCCAATGGCAAAATTTTAGACTGGCCCAAGTTGAAAGAAATTGCAGATGGTAATTTAAAGTTAATGAAATTTTGGATTTTTTCAACTTTCTGGGTAGAAATCATTGTGGAAAATGCAGAAAGTGCATGTAACAAGCAATTTTTTCGTTTTTCACAACATTTTCCAAAGCTTTTTTCTTTAAGGGCGTCTAAAGGCGTCAATGAGAGGGAATGGGTCAAGAAAAAAAATGGAAACTGGAAGCCTCTGGGGCATTCATCACTAAGTGATAGTTACAAGTTCATTGATTGTATTTGTTGGATTACAATCAGACAATTTTACTGGTTGATCTCTGATAATGATCTCTCTGAACCTTGACATGGACATATTAAGAGTGGTTGAGATCTTAAATTTTCTACATTATACATAAAATGACTGGAAAACTAACTAGTAAGTATTGGTATGATTAAAGGTTTTTATGTGAATCCTTTCCTGTACAATTTGCTGCCTGAGTTTTTAAATTGCTGTAATTTTATACTTGAGAAAACATTGTGCAAAAAGAAGAAATTGCTTTACTAATAATGTTTTCTATTGCATAGGTGGTTTCATTTCAAAGTGCATCCAATTTTCATTGTAGTCTGGTATGGAAAGATTGGGCATGTACTTTTACTGTTGTTTGTCTGTCTGTCTTGGACTTAACCAAAATCCTTAACCAAATGAGAAAATTTTCGACATGTCGGATTTCAAAGAAGTTAATTATTAAAAATCTTTGTCTCTTGGTGAAGAAAAAAAATGTGGACAATTTTTATTTGAGGAATTTTAAAAAATCGTTGTCTCTTGGTGAAGAAAAAATTTTGGATAATGAAGAAATTGCTTGCAACAAGCAATTTCTTCATTTTCCACAATGATTTTCCAAAGCTTTTTTCTTGGTGCGTAAAAAGTTAGTATTATGTGGGTATAGGTTAATTGTTACAATTATTTCAAACCTATTCAAGATTATGCTCATATTTGCATGATGATCTCATCAATAAGCATCTACAGATACCAAGGTTGATGTCATGTGTCAAGGTCACTGATTAAGGTCACATTTCTGAAAAAAAAGCAGCTGCTACGAGGACAAAACATCTTATTTTTCCTTGAAATTTGTAAATTTTAGCAATTCTGTTTATATTTAATGACAGACATTAATTCTTTATGATATACCAGACATCAGTCACTAAAATACACAACCTTGCATGTCATGCTACATCTATCAAGGTCAATGTGAAAAGTGGTTGACCCATTCCCACACAATGACGCTTTAAAACACCCCATAGAATTAAAGGTTTGGAAAACATTGTGGAGAATGAAGAAATTTCTTGTTACAAGCAATTTCTTCATTATCCACAATATATTCTACCTCAAAAGACAGATTTTAAAGATTTCATCAACTTTAAATTGTCGTCTGCAACTTCTTTGAATTTCGACTGGTCTGAAATTTTAACATGTGGGAACGGGTTAAAGAATCCGAAATAATTGTGTAGATATTTTGGCATGTTGCATCACTCTGTGAACATGGTTTAGTCAGGTTAGATTTCTGAATGAGTATTATTTAACGCATTCCCACACAATGACACTTGGACACCCGCTATGAAAAACAATGGGAACAACATTGTGGAGATTTAACAATGTTTTCTACACTGAAAGTTGAAAAAATTTGAAATACACAAACTTTAAATGTTAAATGTTTTCAATTTGAACCAGTCTAAAAATTAACGCTTGCTAATTGGTTAACCATTTCCAGATGGCAAAGTTTAGACCGGTCCAAGCATTTCTTCATTTTACATAATGTTTTTCACAGCTTTGTTTTCTTGGAGGCATCAAAAACGTCATTGTGTGGGAATGGGTTAAAGAATCTGAAAATAATTTTGTAGATGTTTTGGCATGTTGCATCATTCTGGGAATATTCAATATTGAAGGTTAGATTCCTGAATTACTATCCTGAATACATTTCTGCACATTCCAAAAGTTATTACAGCACCATTATGAACAAAAGTGCAGCTGTTCTGATTATTCATAAGTATCCAATCATTCTCCCTTAAATTAGCTTGTACATACGTTCCCACTAATAATTCTTAATTTTGCATCAAAGAATTATTGCAACAAGAATTCTTCACACCTGAATCCAATGGTGAACGTTCTCTTTAATTTCTTTGGAACAATTTTCATTTGTAGAATAGTGATTGATGAACCCTTTCACTAATTTCCGGACAACATTTTAGATCAAATTGAAAGAAGATGCAGAGAACAAATAAAAAAACACCAATTCTGAAAAATAACTGTTGAAAAGGGAAGGAAACATAAGAAAAGAAGAAATTACTTGTTACAAGCATTTCTTCTATTCTCACTGTCTTATCCAAAGCAGTATTTCTGCAGTGCTCAAAGTGTGTTGAATGATAATGGGTTAACCAATTCCAAGACAGCAAAATTAAAGACTGATCAAAATTGAAAGCAGATGCAGACAACAATTTATAATTGCAATACTTCAAAATAGAGTATTTTCATTGGCCCAAATCGTATCACGTGATCAAATCAATTGCACTTTATACCTCGATAAAAGACAGATCTATTTTCGACAAAAATAGAAACAAAACAAGGTCAGGGATTTCCGATATTGGGAATTCACTTCCAAGAAATACCAAACTTGTTTTGTTACTATTTATAGTCATCACCCTTTGAATTTGGATTTCCTCGAATTCCTTTATACTTCCAAGGATTTTCAATAAATAGATAAACAAATAGTGTCCTTATAACAATTATAATGTTCGTTTTAAACATGAAGATTTCGATAACTCACCTTTATTAGCCGTAAATCCGAGATGTCGAATCGATTTCACCACATCAGCATGCATCGTGTCCATGTGGTAGGTTTATATTTCTTGTCTATTACAAAGCATCTATTCATAATTCTAACTATTATCGACCCAGATATCATTATTTACAGAGTTTAAAGTTAGTATTTGCTCATAATAATTCCAAATAAATCCAACTAATGTTCGAATTTCCATTTCAAAAAACCCAAGCGACAAAATAAAATGTCCGCCGTTACAATGACTCGAGCGATAAACTGTGTCAATGTATCCATACGCCTGTCAAAGAAAAAGTAACTCCGCCCACAGTTCGTTAATTTGTTTTTATTTTCATCTCTCTATCCGTTTCGGATTTGAAAATAGACGTATTGCAATTATATGGGCTGAGTGTATTTTTCACTGCGTTTATTGGAGTATAAAGTGCAATTGCCTTAGCACATGGCTTAAACATAACGCCCTACGGGCGTTATTTGCCATGGCTTAAACATAACGCCCTACGGGCGTTATTTGCCATGTGATAAGGCAATTGCACTTTATACTCCAATAAACGCAGTGAAAAATACACTCATCCCTATAAAGGATTGTTGAATTTTATATTTTATCATTTTTATGGTTAGTAAACATTGTGAAAAATGAAGAAATTGCTTGTTGGAAGCAAATTCTCCATTTTTAGCTCACCTGAGCACGTAGTGCTCAAGTGAGCTATTGTGATCCCCTTTTGTCTGGCGTCCGTCCGTCGTGCGTCGTCCGTCAACAATTTCTTTAAACGACATCTCCTCCTAAACCTCTGGGCCAATTTAAACCAAATTTGGCAGAAATGTTCCTTAGGTGGTCCCCTTCAAAAATAGCTAAAAGAATTGAAATCTGTTAAATGGCAACAAAAGTGAAATTTTAAATTAATCTTTAAAAAATCTTCTCCTCCTGACCCAAAAGGCGTAAAGCCTTGATATTTTGCATGAAGCATCAGTATATTGACCTCTTTCAAAATAGCTAAAATCATGATCCTCGGGTCCCCAGGGGCTGAGCCCAAGGGGGATGGGGTTTATATAGAAATAAAGAACGATTTTTTAAATGACATCTCCTCTCAAACCTTGGGGCCGATTTGAACCAAATTTGGCAGAAATGTTCCTTAGGTGGTCCCCTTCACAATTAGCTAAAAGAATTGAAATCCGTTTAAAACTCTGGTTGCCATGGCAACAAAAGTGAAATTTTAAAATAATCTTTAAGAATCTTCTCCTCCTGACCCAAAAGGCGTAGAGCCTTGATATTTTGCATGAAGCATCAGTATATTGACCTCTTTCAAAATAGCTAAAATCATGATCCTCGGGTCCCCAGGGGCTGAGCCCCAGGGGGATGGGGTTTATATAGAAATAAAGAACGATTTTTTAAATGACATCTCCTCTCAAACCACTGGGCCGATTTGAACCAAATTTGGCAGAAATGTTCCTTAGGTGGTCCCCTTCACAATTAGCTAAAAGAATTGAAATCCGTTTAAAACTCTGGTTGCCATGGCAACAAAAGTGAAATTTTAAAATAATCTTTAAGAATCTTCTCCTCCTGATCCAAAAGGCATAGAGCCTTGATATTTTGCATGAAGCATCAGTATATTGACCTCTTTCAAAATAGCTAAAATCATGATCCTCGGGTCCCCAGGGGCTGAGCCCCAGGGGGATGGGGTTTATATAGAAATAAAGAACGATTTTTTAAAAGACATCTCCTCCCAATTCACAGGGCCAATTCGAACCAAATTTGCAGAAATGTTCCTTAGGTTGTCCCCCTTAAAATTAGCTAAAAGAAATGAAATCCGTTAAAAACTCTGGTTGCCATGGCAACAAAACTGAAATTTCTAAATAATCTTTAAAAATCTTCTTCTCCTGACCCAGAAGGTGCACAGCCCTGATATTTTGCATAAAGCATCAGTATATTGACCTCTTACAAAATAGCTAAAATCATGATCCTCGGGTCTCCAGGGGCAGACCCAGGGGGGGGGGGTGTATAGGCATGAAGCATCAGTTCACAGACTTCTTTCTTATTTCTGAAATTATAACCCATGGAAAAAGTTTTTTCCTTCTTTCAAATCAGCACTAAAGCCTTGGAATTTGTAAGTTAGACTTTTGGATCCCCAGGTTCATAGTCTTTATATGTAATTGTGGCCCACTTGTTTCATAATCCTAACCTTAACATGAAATTAGACTGTTGAAAGAAAAAGAGCCTTTATCTAAGGTGAGCGCCCCAGGGCCAACGGCCCTCTTGTTCTCAAAGTTTTCCCAAATGTTTTTTTTTGAGGGGTGACAAAAAGCGTCATTGAGTAATAAGGGGTTAACAGATGAGGAATTAGGGATTAATACAGGGATTGTTACAGACTCATGACATCCCATTATTGAAGATTGATGCGCTACTGACTGCACTATGACTGTGGTTTAGGAAGCACCACTTGTAGGTTAATATTTCTTTTGAAAATTTATCTAATAAACAATTCAGGTTTCAAAGGGACAAGTGTAAGCAAAGACCAGACAGCACATATGTGCAGGCTGATCTTTATTTATACCTTCTGCCAAAGCTGTAATATTCGGGGTTCAGCATGACAAGGTTTAGAAAAAAGAAAGACAAGGTGAACAGATGAACACATTTTAGAAAGGTCCAAATCGAAAGAAGTTGCAGACAACATGTCGAAATACAAAAGATTGGGGGAAAAAGCAACCTTAAAGGAAGAAAATATGAGAAAAGGAGAAATTGCTTGCCACAAGCGATTTTTCTTTTCTCTTAAAATTTTCATTAATCATATTCCTTTATAGCACCAAAACATCAGGATTGTGTGTTAATGGGTTCAGTTAATTCCTCTAGGGTTGCCTTAACCCTTTACAACAGGACAAAATTCTGGACTGGTCTGAAGACAATTTTAATTGATTAGAAATTAAGATCTAAGAGCCATTTTCCTAAGTCTTTCTTGACTGGAGTTAAAAAGTGGGATTGTGTGGGAATGGGTTGACTCATATTAGACTAATATTCAACTGGTCAAAAATGAAGCAAAAACAAACAGCATTTTAAATTGTTGTCATACACTTAATGAGAAAAAAAGAAATAGCTTAGTATCAAGTAGGTCTTTTCATTACATAAGGTAGTATTGTTGCACACAAGGTGTAATACTTACTGAGAAAAAGAGAATCAACCTGTATCAAGTAATATTATAGCATTGTATCAAGTAGTTTTGTTGCACAAAGTGAATTATACTTAATGAGGAAAGTAACACACCACTTTAATCAAGTAGTTTCTTCTTTTCCAACCATATTTAACCCATTCCCCTATAACAAAATTTTAGACTTGTCCAAATTGAAAGAAGTTGCAGATGACAATTTCAAGTTGATGGTTTTTTTTTTTGTCTTTTTGGTAAAAAACATTGTGGATACTGACGAAATTGTTTGAAACAAGCAATTTCTTTAATTTCCCCATTATGATATCAAAAGCTTTTTTTCTAGAGGGGTATGAAAACAATGGATATTTAATTGGTTTAAAGTTGTTGTTGACAACCACACAACCATACAAATGATAAGTATTTCATCTTGATTAAATAAGACAAGATTGTTTTGTAAAAGTAAAGAGTTAATGACTGTTAACGCTCATCAAGCAAAGTGCTGATGAGCCCTGAAGATTCAGAGCTCTTAAAAGATCTTTAACAAGATTAGTTGTTAATTACAAACATAATCATTCATATCATTCTCACACTTGATGTAGGAAATATGCCAATTTGAAAACAGTTTTCCCATTAACCTAATATCCTGAATTGGTATAATTCCAAGAAAGAGATCTTTATGCTTTTATTTACAAACTAAACAACTGAACAAAAAACTACAAATGTTACAGCGTAGATTTAAATCCATAAAACAAACTTACTTGAAGGCAAAGAATTATTTATCCTTACTTTCAAAACCATTTAGGACCCTCCAATTTATTTAACTGTTACCAGATGGGAATATTTTAGAAGTTTCCATAATGAAAGGAAATGCAGATGACAATTCAAAGTTGATGAAATTTTAGATTTTTTCAACTTTCTGGTAAAAAATATCATGTAAAATGAAGAAAATGCTTGTTGCAAGCAATTTCTTCATTTTACATACCGTTTCCCAAATATTATTCTTGAGAGACATAATATAGCATCATTATTATACCCCCCACAACGAAGTTATGGGGGGGTAAACTGGAATCAGGTTGTCCGTCCGTCTGTCAGTCTGTCCGTCCGTGGACATAATTTTGTGTCCTCTTCTCCTCCCACATTTTTTGACCAATTTTGCTGAAATTTTATCAGGTTGTTTCCTATCATATGAAGTTGTGCACCTGCAATTTTCATCTTGATCCAGTCGTTAGTTTCAGAGTTATGCCATTTTGAATTTTTTAAGGGGGGGGGTGGAAGTAGTCAACTCAGTAACCATAAGGGGAGTTACCAAATTTGGTAAGTAACATCATCTTGTTTACCTTTACAAAATATCGAACGGTTTATTTCCTGAGGTCAAATTTGACCCCGCCCCCCGGGGGTCAAAAATTTAACATAGGCTCATATTGACTTTTCGTGGATATAATTTTGTGTCATCATCTCCTCACACAGTTTTCTTTAACATAGGCTCATATTGACAAACCTTTCCTAATCAGTCAACTCTAGCAACAAACACAACATCAGAAACAGGTGGAGGGTTGGCAATGTTCATCCACCATGACATGCATGTGATTAAACAGCTTCAAATTCCACTCCTTCATAGAAAAGCCTTTTTAGCGGTGTGGGGGGTATTCTCGTCAGCCCTTGAGGGCGACAGCTCTAGTTTGGGAATGGATTAAAGTGTACATAGGAAAAGGAGAAATAGCTTTACTAATTGTGTAAAGTGGAAATAAATAAACTTTAAAATTTCTTTGTAAATGAAGAGTGGAATGAAAAAGTTATTTATATTTTCAGGCTGTGGATATTTTGTTGTTACCCCAGATACATTTCGTTTCCATGGTGATGAGATGCAGTCGACCTTGATTGCACCCTGGACCCACTTACACCCCATGTACATACCCGCAGTATTTGGGTCAGTATTTCACACAATGCATTACCAGATGACTAAATTTTAGACTTATCCAAATTGACTGAAGTTTTAATTTGGTGAAATTTAAAATTTCTTTGCTTTAGAGTAGAAAAAGTTCTGGATTTTGTAGAGATTGCTACTTCATTTTTATGCTCCCAAAAGGAGGCATATAGTAATAGAACTGTCGGTCCGTCCGTCCGTCCTGCTTTTGTGTCCGCTCTGTAACTTCTACATGCAATAGTTGATTTGAATATAACTTTGCAAAAATGTTCATCGCTATAAGACGATGTGTGACAAAAAAGATCCAGGTTTCTATCTCAAAGGTCAAGGTCACAATCTTGGGTCAAAGGTAAATCATCGGCTCTTTTTGCCTTGTCCACTCTGTAACTTCGATAATCATGCACACAGGTACTAATTTTCTTTCATACAAATGTTCACCACCTTCATAGGACGTGTCGCGAAAAAAGACCCAGGTTCCTATCTCAAAGGTCAAGGTCACAATCTGGGGGTCAAAGGTAATAAATCGGCACCATCTGCTGTCTCGCTCTGTAGCTTCTATAATCATGCATGCAGGTACAAATTTCTTTCATACAAATGTTCAACACCTTCAGAAGGCGTGTCGGGAAAAAGACCGAGGTTCCTATCTCAAAGGTCAAGGTCACAGTCTGGGGTCAAAGGTAAAAAATCAGCACTTTTTGCTGTGTCCGCTCTGTAACTTCTATTATCATGCACGCAGGTACAAATTTTTTTCATACAAATGTTCACCACCTTCATACATTGTGTTTACAAATCAAATCAAAGTGCCACATGCTTGACCCTGTCCTTTGGGGCATTTGTCACAGTGACCAGCTCTTGTCCTTCATGTTTTTCAAGTTTTTTTCTGCAGGGTCATCAATCCATTCCCGATCAATGACAGTTTTAGGCACCTCCAAGAAAAAAAGCTTAAGAAAACATTGTATAAAATGAGAAATTTGCTTGTTACAAACAATTTCGTCATTATTCACAATGTTTTCAGGAGTACAAAAAATTCAAAAGTTCATAAGCTTTAATTTGTCGTCTGCAACTCCTTTCAAATTAGACCGGTCTAAAATTAAGCTGTCTAGTAATGGGTTAAAAGACAAAGTTGGTAGGGAAAAGCATCAAAGAATCCAAGAATTGTCTATACACAGAAATAACAAAGCGTACTATTGGCAATTTAAACTATTCCAACACAATTCTTTTTGACACTCCTTAAGGAATAAGGCTTTGGAAAATATTGTGGAAAACGATGAAGAATTATTTGCCACAATAGATTCCAAAAGGACACACAAAAAACTGAATATCATCAACTAAAAATTGTTGTCTACAGGTTCGTTCATTTAGGACCAGTTATATATTTTGTCGTCTGGTAATAGATTAACCCATTCCCACTCAATGACGCTTTAGAACACCCTCAAGGAAAAAAGCATTAGAAAACATTGTGAAAAAGGAAGAAATTGCTTGTTACAAGCAATTTCTTCATTTTCCACAATGATTTCTACCCAGAGAGGAGAAAAAATAAAAATTTCATGGACTTTAAAGAGAGGTGAAAAAAATCAAAATTTCATAGACTTTAAAATGTCATCTGCAACTTCTTTCAATTTGGGCCAGTCTAAAATTTAGCCGTCTGGGAATGGGTTAAGTAAAGGTTGTATAACAAAGACTATCTACCCTTATATGGAATAAAAACTTTCTAATGATTCTTCCAGATACCAAAACCCCTTCCTCATAGGTTATTCACTTCTAAAAGTATTTATTTGTTAAATCATTGATTAACCCCTTCCCAGGGATGTGGAAATACGGATTTTCTCTACTTGTCCATGGACAAGTAAAATGTGATTTTCTACTTGTCTGGGATCAAAATGGACTTGCCCGTGAAAAGATGAAGAACAGATAAATTTTGAGAAAACATTATTTTTAAAGAAGAAAATGCTGGAACTCAGCATTTTCTTCATTAAAAACAATAGTTTCTAGCCTTAGATACAAACATTGTGCTCATAAATCTCTATTATCTATTTAGTACCATTCCAAGCTTTGCCCTGATATTTACTTGTCCACGGACAAGTAGCCTCGAAAAATGTACTTGCCCGCAAGTAGAAAAGCCCATGTCGGACAAGTCGGGCATGGCAATTCCACACCCCTGCTTCCTACACAATTCTGCTTTTTTACACAAAGGAAAAAGCTTTGAAGACATTTGTGACAATTAAGAAATTGCTCCTAAGGCTAACAACCAATTTTGTGAATGACCACATTAATTTTCTAAATTTCACAAACTGGAAATAGTCTAAAACATGTTTCAATTTAGATTAGTCTAGTCTATATAATTCACATGGTTATGTAAAAAAAAACCTGTTAAAAATATCATGGAAAATGAAGAATTTAATTTGCAATAAGCAATATCTTCAGTTTACAGAAAGTTTTCCTAATTGTTTTTCTTAAGGGGAACCAAAAAAGTGTCATTATGTGGTAATGAGTTAAAAGAAATTTGTAACATCATAACGCACAACATCAGATTTATACTTTTTAGCATTTTGTCTCAACAAAATATTAATTTCTTTTACAATAGGCAACACTTTAGACAGCCTACAAGGTCCATATCTTGTCAAGTAGATGTAGAAGACAATTTCATTGGTCAGAATGAGTTATGTGACAAAGGGGAGTCAATTCTGCAGAACAAAATGGTATGTATTTCAAAAGGGAGATAATTTCATTTGAACTTATAAAAAGGGGAATCAATGCTGCAGAACAAAATGGTATACAGTCGAACCTGTCGTATGCAGCCAGCCAAGGGACAGATCAACCCAGGCCACATACGACAGTTGACTGCTTAACACAGATCAGTTTTGTTTTGATTTTTTACCAACCCAGTCATGATACAATGACATATCTTCTTATCAGAATGGCCACATAAAATGTACAAAAAAAAAAGAGAAAAACAATTGTTGTAATTAACAAAAAATAGTAATACACTAATATTTATGTATTCTTAACAAAGTATTTCCAATCATTTTTTAATTTGCCCAACCCAAACTCATTGGCGACGACCGACTGGGATCAAGAAACAGAAGAACATTGACGTGTTCGTCTAGAGTTAAACACTTATGGGACCTTATGGTCGGTGTACAATAATTTGTTGCAAGATAAAACATTGTACGACTGATGATCGAGACCGATGTTAAGTTGAATTTATTTTCTTGAAAAGTTCTCTGAAAAGTATTTTTTAGATACTGTATTAAGACCATATGTTTTTAGCTCACCTGAGCACAAAGTGCTCAAGGTGAGCTTTAATTTTGTCTGTTGTGCATCGTCAACTTTTACCTTGTATGCACTCTAGGGCTACATTTTTGCCCAATCAACCTGAAAATTGATCAGGTTGATTGTCTTGATGAAATCTTGAACAAGTTCAAAATTGGGTCAACTGGGGTCAAAAACTAGGTCATCATTTTAGAATCTTAAAAAAAACTTGAATGCACTCTAGAGGCCAGATTTTTTGCCCGATCAACCTGAAATAGGTCAGAATGATTGACTTAGTGAAATCTTGTTGAGTTCGAAACAGGGTCAACTGGGGTCAATTACTAGGCCACTTGGTCAAATCTTAGAAAAACCTTTTATGCATTCTAGAGGCAACATTTTTTGTCTGATCAACCTGAAATTTGGTCAGAATGATTGTCTTGATGAAATCTTGTGTGAATTCGAAACTTGGTCAATTGGGGTCAAAAACTAGGTCACAGTTTCAAAACTTAGAAAAACCTTGTATGCACTTTAGAGGCCACATGTTTTGCCTGATCAACCTGAAATTTGGTCAGAATGATTGTCTTGATGAAATCTTTTGTGAGTTCGGAACTGGGTCAACTGGGGTCAAATACTAGGTCACAGGGTCTAACCTTAGAAAAACCTTGCATGCACTCTAAAGGCCACATTTTTTGCCCCATCAACCTGAAATTTGGTCAGAATGATTGTTGTGATAAAATATTTTATGAATTCAAAACTGGGTCAACTAGGGTTAAGAACTAGGTCACAGATTCAAATCTTAGAAAATCCCTGTATGCACTCTAGAGGCAACATTTTTTGCCCAATCAATTGTCATCAATGAAATTTAATAAAAAATTCGAGACTTTCAACTCAGGTGAGCAATTTAGGGCCACTATGGCCCTCTTGTCGAAATACCGGTATGTAATGTCTTCGAAAGAATATTTGGATCAAGCCCGGTATCCATTCATAGGCAATCCCACTTTTTTACACTCCTAAAAATGCTTTGGAAAACATTGTGGGAAACGAACACGTAGCAATTTCTTCATTATCAATAATATTTCCTCCGCAAAAGACAATGATTATTGAGTTTTAATCAAATAAAAAATCCCGTCTACAACGTCTTTGAATTTGGACCGATTTAACATTTTGCTGTGTTGTAAATTACCCATCTATGCAACTTACAAACTGGAAACAGATGAGCCTTTATATTTAATCCATCAAATTTGATTAGTTATTATCAACATTACTCGGCACTTGTTACTTATTGCATTCAACCTAACTAATGTTGATAGAGTACACCTTTAAGTGGCGTGTTCATGTTTATCTCAAGTGTTGAAAAGTTTTTGCACAAGATTAGACAGATGTGTGATTGATTTTTTACACAACACCTGTCAGCAGTTAGTCGGGTCACGTGATCTTTAAGGGATATACATGAAGTGCAAATTAGACAATCTAAAGGTGATCACTGGCCACATATGACAGATTACCGCTATTCACAGTAATTTTAAAGAGCAAATTGCACGGGCAGACCTTAGGGATGGCCATTAAACGCCAATTAGCTGCTATTCTCAGATGACCACTAAAACAGACTGTATATTACAAGAGAGATAAATTAATTTGAACTGTAAATAGAAGCTAATTTATTTGACATTGTATGAATAGGGTTCAATGCCACTTTTAACTGTATTTCAGTCATATCATGGTGGCTGGAGCACCTAACCATGGATTCCTGGTATTTCTCACACCAGTTCTACCACAACATCCCTTTTGAGCTTCCAGCTGCTCATCCCACTTAGGCATATGATTCTCCTCTGATTGGTGAGAGACAAATTTCAGAATGGATATTCATGAATGCTGGGATCGACCTATGGTTGCAACAAACAGAAGCTAATTAAAAAATTCCAAATTTTGATGAAGAATATGTTTTAAGCAAAAATAATATAGAAGAGTAGAGACTTAGCAAAAAAAGCATTGCTGGAATGCATGCAGGCCTTTTCTCCATTAATTAACCATTCCCACTCAGAGACTCTTTTAGACGCCCCCAAGATAAAAAGGTTTGGAAAACATTATGTAAAATGAAAGAATTGCTTATTGAAGCAATTTCTTCATTTTCCATAATGTATTCTACCCAGAAAGTTGAAAAAATCAAAAATTTAATAAACTTTAGATTGTTGTCTGCAGCTGCTTTCAATTTTGACCAGTCTGAAATTATGCCGTCTGGTAACAGGTTAAACAGACTTTTTTGGATTACATACTAATGTTGTACAATTATACCATAAGGTCATGCTGGTTAGAGGTAAATTTTGCCCACATTCTTTTTGCCATTTGATCCAAGTCATTGTGATTAGCGTTATTTGTCTCTTACCAATGGGTGAATGATAAGAATTGCATGTTAGTGGGATGACCAGCTTGTGCCTTAAATTGAGTGTTGTGGTTTTACTGGTGAGAATCACTAGTAAAAGGCTGAGGTATCTGTAGGAATCTTTTTTTTGATAATTTTCCTGAATATTGTACATTGTATCTTAACCCATTCCCACACAATGAGGCTTTTTGAGGCACAGTTGTTCTTCTTGATGAGTGCTAGTGTCATGCCAAACTTTTGTTGTGATACCTCCAAGGTCAAGGTCACAGTTAAAGGTCAAACAACAAAATTGACCTTGCCTGTAGAATAACTGCCTCATTTATGGATGGATTTGAAAATAACTTGGCACTGTTGTTCTTCTTGATGAGTGCTAGTGTCAAGCAAAATGTTTTATGTGATACCACCAAGGTCACAGTTGAAAGTCAAACAATAGAATTGACCTTATCCAGAGCGTAACTTGTACACTTATGGATGGATTTCTGTGCATTACATTCTCTGTGCAAATCAGTGGGCTTGAGTTGTTGCCCATGGACAACCTATTTCTCATTTTATGTTACAGGCATTTTATATGTCATTGCAACTTCTTTCAATGTGGACCAGTCCAATATGTAGATACCATAACTTTTAGACTTATTTTAGATTATTTCAAATGTATAAAACTATGTCATGAATTAATCTCATTTGTGTTTCCAGAAAGATGGTTCATTACCACGTACACAGAGAAGCATGAGCTTCAGTGTCCGACGATCTCGAGACAGGACAAAGAAGGAAGAAACTGGAAATGATGGAAGTTTGAAAAGGAGTTCTTCCCTTAAAGGCAGACATGATAAGGAAAATAAACCAGTTATCAATGATACCAACTCAGAACCAGTAGTTAAAACAGAGAAACTTAAAAAAGGTAAAGAAGTGATCGTGTCTTCCCACTCTGTGGGATACATATAGAATAATTGTTTATTTCAGTGTAAGATCGATTTATCTTTTGTTGAGTAAACAACAAAAGCTATATTTTTTCATGAGTGGCAGAGGCACAAGTGAAAATATGCTTAGTTGTTCAGGAAAAGAAAGATAAATCAATATTACACACAAAAAAAGAACAATTATTCCATGTTTTTGATGCAAAAAATAGATGAAATATGATCTTCTGGGGAGAAAACTTCTCAAAGTGCATCAAGTTGTACATGAATTACATGGCAGACTTTATATTTTTAGGTCACCTGACCGAATGGTCATGGTGACCTATTGCAATCATCGTTTGTCCGTCGTCGTCCGTCGTCGTCCGTTAACTTTTAAACATTTTCTTCTTCTTCTCAAGAACTACTGGGAGGATTTCAACCAAACTTGGTAGAAAGCATCATTGGGGGATGCCAATTCAAGTTTGTGAAAAAAAGGGGTTCTGGGGGTCATAGGGGCCCCAATCGGGGGCAAAAAGGGGTAATTTTTGGTACTTCTTTAAAAATCTTTTTTTAATAAACCGTTAATGCCAGAGCTTAAATATTTTGTGTGCATGACAACTAGGACAGGATTATAATAAATTGTGAAATTCATGCCCCTGGGGTCATGTATGGGGCCACACCAAGAGGTCAAAGTTCTTCATGTTAAAAAATTCACATTTTCATCTTCTTCTGATGAAGTACAAAGCCAATTTCAAACAAACTTGGTGAAAAGCATCATTTGGTAATGGTTATTTGGATTTGTGAAAATTAAAAGGTTGGGGGGTCAGGGGGCCCTAAAATGGGGCCCAAAAGGGGGTAATTTTTGGTTAGTTTTAAATATTTCATTTTCTCCTCAAGAACTACTGGGCGGATTTCAACCAAACTTGGTAGAAATTATCATTGGGGGATGCCAATTCAAGTTTGTGAAAATAGGGGTTCTGGGGGTCAAAGGGGCCCAAATAGGGGCCAAAAAGGGGTAATTTTTGGTACTTCTTTAAAAATCTTTTTCTAACAGACCGTTAATGCCAGAGCTTAAATATTCTGTCAGCATGACAACTAGGACAGGTATATTATAAATTGTGAAATTCATGTCCCTGGGGTCATGTATGGGGCCACACCCAGAGGTCAAAGTTCATCATGTTAAAAAATTCACATTTTCATCTTCTTCTGATAAAGTACTAAGCCAATTTCAAGCAAACTTGGTGAAAAGCATCATTGGGTACTGATTATACAGATTTGTGAAAATTAAAAGGCTGGAGGTCAGGGGGGCCTAAAATGGGGACCAAAAGGGGGTCACTTTTGGTAACTTTTAAACATTTTCATCTTCTTCTCAAGAACTACTGAGGGGATTTCAACCAAACTTGGCCAGGAGCATCATTTAGGGATGCCAATTCCAGTTTGTGAAAAGAGGTGGGGGGCGGGGGGCTTGGGGTAAAAGGGGCCCCAGTCGGGGGCAGAAAGGGGTAAATTTTTGTACTTCTTAAAAAATCTTTTTCTAATAAACCCTAAATCACTTGTCTTGATGCTCTTTTACTCAGGTGACCGTTAAGGCCCACTGGGTCTCTTGTTAGGGTAGAAAACATGGTGGATAATGAAGAAATTGCTTGTAACAAGCAATTTCTTCATTTTCTACAATGTTTTCCAAAGTTTTTTTCCTTGTTCAGCTTGCCTCTTGGTTGTGGAAAAAAAATCATTTGCCTGGAGTTCAAGGTCACTGGTCAAGGTTAAATTCTGTTTAAAAAGAAATATAAAATCTCACTAAATATAGGGATGATCTTGAAGAAATTTCACCACATAGTTGACTACTAATCCTGGTTGTGCATCAAATAGAACTATTATTGACTGAAAGGTCAAGGTCATAGTTCAAGGTCAAAATTGAATTCTTAATCACTTTTTCTGCAATATCCCTACAACTTTGAAGTTGATTTTGTTACGGTTTTGCTCACTTGTCAACATTAATGTACTTGATTGAAAATATCTCTGTAAATACAAGGCAAATATTTTGTAATTTCATTTATCTTTCCAGTCTATTCGTTGTACAGGCTAAAACATAATCATCAGTTTGCTCAAAGTTCAAGATCATGTTTTGAAATTCCACTTTTAGAATTAAGTTGTATTGTTGTTAAATAATCTATCATTGTGAATTCTTACTTCATTAGACAGACTTTTATTGTTAATGTGTAGATAGATTTTTAAAAAAACACAGGGTTTTCCATTGGCATAAGAATTTGGGGGTCATTGTGACCCCTATGCCTTCAGAACTGGGGGTCTTTTCTCCAATTTAGGGGTCAAATCTGAAAGACTGCTAGAGACTACAGGAATTTAAAAAATAACAAAGGAGACATGACAGACAAAAGCTGTACAGCCAGTAGTGAAAGGATTAGTTTTTTTCGTTTTAATACACGGGTCACACAGCATTTCACCATCGGCAAATTTAAGCCAACTGAAGGTTTTAATTATTTCTGACTGGAAAACCTCCGGGTCTTTTTCAAATACAGACCTGGGGTTTCACCATCAGACTCGCTACCAGAGCTCTCTTTGGTAATCTGATGGCTATGACTGCCCGATGCAGACGAGAGGAATTTCGACATATTTGTTTGACGCAACATTTTTACAATTTCTAGTAGTCAGGTAAACGATATGTTTTATCAATGGAAATCGAGTCTGAATTTGATAAAAATCACTGTAACCCGTCTACATATTTTATCTGTCAACTAAAAATAGAACAGTTTATTGCTGTAAATAAATGTTGGAAACCCAAATTACCGACAGTCGCTAATTTGATTGATTGTCGTAACTCAGACTTCTAAAGGATTAATTTCAACATTTTGGCCTTTACCGACGATTCTATTCACAAAGAATTAGGTTTGAAAACTTGCGTCAATTATGACTCACAGGTAAAAATTTTACGGGTCATTTGTTTTGAAATTGCAACAATGACGTGCGAATTTTGCGTCATGGAAAACCCTGAAAACAGTTTTAAGTTTGGTTGTTCTCAGCCAAAACTGAAAACTTCCTGTTTTAAACATGAGCTTACATAATGAATTCAATACATACATATTTTTTAGCTCCAATGGTTGAAAGCCAGGGAGCTATTGTCATGATGTAGTATCTGTTATGCATGCGTGCACGTGTCCGTTCCTTTGTCTGTCCATCCATAAACTTTTCTTTTGAAAATTTGAAAATCTTCTCCTCAATAGAAACTGAACAGATTTCAATCAAATTTCACAGAAATAATACTTGGGCAAGCCTCTATCAGATTCCTTCAAAGAGTTTTGTTGGGATGAAAAACTTGGCTTGAATGAACGGGACTAATCTCTATATATTAAGAAGGCTTTGAAAATCTTCTCAGAATCTGGTGGATGGATTTCAACCATTTTTCACAGAAATGAATCTTTGGTGACCCTCTATCACATTCCTTCAAAGAATTTTGATTGGATTAAAAACATGGCTTTAATGGGCAGTGCTAATTTCCATAAATGGTGAAAGCTTTAAAAAAACTTCTTCTTAGAGCCTAGTGGATGGATTTCAATCAAATTTCACAGAAATGATTGTATGGTGAACCTCTATCAGATTCCTTCAAAGAATTTAGATCGGATGGAAAACTTGGCTGAAATGGGTGGGGCTAATTTCCTTATATGGTGAAAGCTTTCAAAATCTTCTTCTCAGAAACTGGTTGATGGATTTCAACCACATTTCACAGAAATGATCCTTGGGTGACCCTCTATCAGATTCCTATGAAGAATTTTGATTGGATGAAAGACATGGCTCCAATGGGCAGTGCTAATTTCAATATATGGTAAAAGCTTTGAAAATCTTCTTCTTAGAAACTAGTGGATGGATTTCAATCAAATTTCACAGAAATGATCCTATGGTGAACCTCTATCAGATTCCTGTAAAGAATTTAGATCAGACAAAAAACATGCCATTAATAGGCGAGGTTAATTTCCATATATGGTGAAAGCTTTAAAAATCTCCTTCCCAGAAACCAATGGATGGATTTCAACCACATTTCACATAAATGATCCTTTGGTGAATATTTATCCAATTGCTTCAAATTATTTTGATTGGATGAAAAATTTGGCTTTTGTGGGCGGGGCTTATTCCATTTATTGTAAAAGCTTTCAAATTCTTCTTCTCAGAAACCAGTCAATGGATTTCAACCAAATTTGAGCGGATCGATCCTTGGGTGACCTTTCATCAAATTATCAAAAAGAATTTTGATTGGATGAAAAATATGGCTTTAATCGGCAGGGCTAATTTCCATACATGGTATATCGTCGTTGTATTTCTAAAACGTCGTAACTAAGGCTTGAATCAAGCTTTAGTTACGACGTTTTGGAAGGACTACAACGATTTACTGAATACTTTGTAAAATTCTCAGAAACCTGTTGATGGATTTCAACCAAATTTCAAAGGAACGATTCTCAGATGACTGTTTATCAGATTCCTTCATATAATTTAATTGGTTGAAAAACATGTCTATTACAGTGGTGGGTTTTGTCCATATACGGTGTATAGTCAGTGAAATTTTACATAATGAATTTTACATAACCTGACTTTTGTAAAAACAATGAAAAGTTTGAAATGGTTCTCTAGAACTATGTCAAAGATTTCAATGATTTCATTGAATTCATGCAAAAATATGCTTAATCAGTACGTTCATGCTCAAGCGTGTTTTTTGTTAAAAACTGAGTTTCAATAATCTTTTGCAGTATGTTTCCAATACCTTTGTAGTGAAGGTTTGTATTAAAGTGGACCAAATTTAGATATTGTTGTTTAGGTGAGAGTTACTGATAACATTTACAAGCTTTTGAAATATGTTCTTTATTCTTTATTTTCAGATAAAGTATCTTTTTTCTCCAAACTATTTGGTAGAAATAAGAAAAAGGCCGACACAACACCAAAGAAACCTGCTGTAGAGTATGCTTCATTCTCTGCCCAGTTCCCTCCCCCTGAATGGACTTGGTACCAACAGCAGATGGATAAACAAGTTCGCACAGAGACCTGGGTACAACAACAGATTGTCAAGTCAGGCACCTGGCATCATTTAAACAGTCTCCCAACGGAGTTTGGGCCAGGAACCATCAGCTTTGGTGCAAATTCTGTCCCAGATAGGAGCTCACCTGTTGTAAATAACACTGAAACTATAAACCAGAATTTTGGCTTGAATATGAATAGGAGATCTCACCGAAAGTCCAGCCGAAACAAAGTCAGATCCCCATTAGTGATTGTTAATAGTCCATCTGAGGGAGCATCTCCTATAGACTTCAATGATTATCATTCACACAGAAGTGGTATTGGTCAGCCCAGTATTAGATTGAGCTCTCTCCCAACACGTATATCTCAAGGTCATGACATTGTTCACTCTAACTATGTCAGTCATCCAAGACTAAGCTCCACTCCTAGAACTACTGACGAGAGTTATAAAACGGGGGATATTAAGCAAGAGTGGATTACAAAGCATGGGAAGGGTGATAAAGTGAAGTCTCATGGTTCTAAGAAAACTCATAAATCTCGCAAATTAAAAAGTCATGCAAACAGACACTCTAGCTATTATCCTAGTTCACGGCATATTAGTGGCATGAGTGCAAACTCAACTTCACAGTTTTCACCAGGACATGGTACTGGGGATATTAGTATGGAATATCATGGACGCATGCCGGAAAAATACTCCAGTCTAGGTCTGTCTCGTAGCAGTGGTGTTAACTGTATTGATCTGGAAAACGATCATGTTCAACACAAAGTTCATAAGTCACCCAGGTCAAGGTCATATGGACAAAGTTTTAATGAATATGAAGCGAGTGTTAGACAAGATTGTGAAGGTATTGGTACAGAACTATTGTATCAAAATACAGGTCAGGATAGGAAGGTTTGCTTGAGGCATTATAGTGAAGATACAGTTAATGCTCATATTTATGCCAATGTTCATATAACAAACAGTGATGAAGCTAAACCTAAACTACCGGAGAGAACCCATAGAAAGGTGTATACAGACAATGATAGCCTTGATACATATGTTAAAGAGACTGTACCAGACCACTACAGATTGGATGTATCCCTGGCTGACCAAGATGGTCATTCTGAACACAGCAGTGAACAGGGAACCATCCAGTCTGGTTCTAGTCAGGAGCAGAGTTCACAGGATAGTTTTATAGATGGAACAGAGAGTAGTGAACACAGTCTAGGAACAGTCATAGATACACATTCTACAATCAAAACACATGAGGACAGTCAAATGTCATCTTTTGGAGACAGTGGTTTTAGTTCATCTCATCTTACAGATAAGAAAGGGGAACGTAATTTGAGTAAAGAACAGAATGGTTTTATGTGCAATGATTTAAAACTTGAAAAAAATTCAATTAATAACTCCAGGAGTAAACTTGATGAGTTTTCTGATGATTCATTAGGGCGTATAACATCAGACGCAATGTATGATAATGTCCGACATCACCAGCGGGAAGTGTTAAATAACATGAAATATCTACACAAAGAGATAAATGTATCTTCACAAAATTTGAATAACCCTCCCGTTTGCTCAGAATCAAATGTTGGTAAAGGTGACTATAACGCGAAGCAACCAGTTGTCAAAAAGTTCAATTTTGAAGGAGATTTTCATGTTGTTGGAGTTGTGTAGCTCCAACTCTAAAAGTCTCCCATTGGAAGGAAGTAATGTAACAACTGTCTTGTAAATGTAAGACTAAATTGATTCAGCTTAATATAACTGGCTTTTATATTAAATTCATCAAAAGGTCTTTTTAGGTCACCTGACCGAATGGTCATGGTGACCTATTGCAATCATCGTTTGTCCGTCGTCGTGCATCGTCCGTCGTCCGTTAACTTTTAAACATTTTCATCTTCTTCTCAAGAACTACTGGGCGGATTTCAACCAAACTTGGTAGAAAGCATCATTGGGGGATGCTAATTCAAGTTTGTGAAAATAGGGGTTCTGGGGGTCATAGGGGCCCAAATAGGGGCCAAAAAGGGGTAATTTTTGGTACTTCTTTAAAAATCTTCTTCTAATAAACAGTTAATGCCAGAGCTTAAATATTTTGTGTGCATGACAACTAGGACAGGTATATTGTAAATTGTGAAATTCATGCCCCTGGGGTCATGTATGGGGCCACACCCAGAGGTCAAAGTTCATCATATTAAAAAATTCACATTTTCATCTTCTGATGATGAAGTACAAAGCCAATTTCAAACAAACTTGTTGAAAAGCATCATTTGGTAATGGTTATTCAGATTTGTGAAAATTAAAAGGCTGGGGGGTCAGGGGGCCCTAAAATGGGGACCAAAAGGGGGTAATTTTTGGTAACTTTTAAATATTTCATCTTCTTCTCAAGAACTACTGGGCAGATTTCAACCAAATTTGGTAGAAAGCATCATTTGGGGATGCCAATTTAAGTTTGTGAAAATAGGGGTTCTAGGGGTCATAGGGGCCCAAATAGGGGCCAAAAAGGGGTAATTTTTGGTACTTCTTTAAAAATCTTCTTCTAATAAATCGTTAATGCCAGAGCTTAAATATTTTGTGTGCATTACAACTAGGACAGGTATATTATAAATTGTGAAATTCATGCCCCTGGGGTCATGTATGGGGCCACACCCAGAGGTCAAAGTTCATCATGTTAAAAAATTCACATTTTCACCTTCTTCTGATGAAGTACAAAGTCAATTTCAAACTTACTTGGTGAAAAGCATCATTTGGTAATGGTCATTCGGATTTGTGAAAATAAAAAGGCTGGGGGGTCAGGGGGCCCTAAAATGGGGACCAAAAGGGGGTAATTTTTGGTAACTTTTAGGTATTTCATCTTCTTCTCAAGAACTACTGGGCGGATTTCAACCAAACTTGGTAGAAAGCATCATTTGGGGATGCCAATTCAAGTTTGTGAAAATAAGGGTTCTGGGGGTCAAAGGGGCCCAAATAGGGTGCAAAAAGGGGTAATTTTTGGTACTTATTTAAAAATCTTCTTCTAATAAACTGTTAATGCCAGAGCTTAAATATTCTGTGTGCATGACAACTAGGACAGGTATATTATAAATTGTGAAATTCATGCCCCTGGGGTCATGTATGGGGCCACACCCAGAGGTCAAAGTTCATCATGTTAAAAAATTCACATTTTCACCTTCTTCTGATGAAGTACAAAGCCAATTTCAAACTTACTTGGTGAAAAGCATCATTTGGTAATGGTCATTCGGATTTGTGAAAATAAAAAGGCTGGGAGGTCAGGGGTGCCTAAAATGGGGACCAAAAGGGGGTCATTTTTGGTAACTTTTAGGTATTTCATCTTCTTCTCAAGAACTACTGGGCGGATTTCAACCAAACTTGGTAGAAAGCATCATTTGGGGATGCCAATTCAAGTTTGTGAAAATAGGGGTTCTGGGGTCATAGGGGCCCAAATAGGGTGCAAAAAGGGGTAATTTTTGGTACCTATTTAAAAATCTTCTTCTAATAAACTGTTAATGCCAGAGCTTAAATATTCTGTGTGCATGACAACTAGGACAGGTATATTATAAATTGTGAAATTCATGTCCCTGGGGTCATGTATAGGGCCACACCCAGAGGTCAAAGTTCATCATGTTAAAAAATTCACATTTTCACCTTCTTCTGATGAAGTACTAAGCCAATTTCAAACTAACTTGGTGAAAAGCATCATTGGGTACTGATTATACAGATTTGTGAAAATTAAAAGGCTGGAGGTCAGGGGTGCCTAAAATGGAGACCAAAAGGGGGTCATTTTTGGTAACTTTTAAACATTTTTATCTTCTCCTCAAGAACTACTGAGGGGATTTCAACCAAACCTTTTTCTAATTCTTTCAAACAAAATCACTTGTCTTGGTGCTCTTTTACTCAGGTGACCGTTAAGGCCCACTGGGCCTCTTGTCTTTTTTATAGCTTCCCTTTTTAGGGGAATCTTTTTGAATAATTATGCGACCCATCTTGTGAAAATGGACTAGAGTAACACTGCTTATAATGATATCTTTGCATACACCTTTCTGACCCAAATACCATTTGCTAGCAAAAGATTTTGTACTCTTTTTAGTGTAATTATATTCCTTTTTATACGCCCAAAAGATTGTATTTTATCATTACCCTGGTCATCCATCCGTATGTATGTCTGTCTGTCTTTTGGCAATTTTATGTGTGGAACTTCACAGTGTGAAGTAGAATTGAATGAACTTTAAATTGCCACATTAAATCTATGATGTCAAAATTTGCATTAGACAAAAAAGACTTAGATTCTTGAAGAATTACCGGCCCTTGACTTGGCAAATAGCTTAAAATTGCAGTGTTTTTCCCCCCTAATTCGTCTTACATTTTCCAATGGAATGGACTGAAACTTTGCACAATAAATCTCCATGATATCTGGTTGTGCATGAGGCTAAAATTATTTTGATTTCTCAAGTCAGTTTGAAGTTATTGTTATTTGACTTTAATTACAGTGGGTTTTTATTTCACTGATGACCCCCTTTTCACATATTTTTTCTGCTCAGCAAATCTTTGCAACATATCATATCTCAACTATTAACCCTTACAAGATGTTGCAAACGGTAATTCAAATGACACTAAAAATGAAAAATAAATGCCAAATCAGGTAAACCTCTTTTTCTCAGACTCTTTTCCCAATTAATTTTCTTCAGGGCATCAAAAAGCAGGATAGTGTTGGAAATGGTTATAACTTTGCACATGTCCTGAGATATAATACAATTCTTTTGGAAAAGATTCTTTACTTTGACTTTTTAACATTTTGTCCCTTTTTGGATCTCCCAATCATTAAGACAGTTTCAAAAACAGAGTTCTCAGCTTGTCACTTTTCACAAGATGGGTTGTATAGCTATAGTGCAAAAAGTTATGTTTTAAAAGAAAAAATTTTTTTAGTTGTTATCCAGGAAATCCTGCCTAAGTGACAGAAGAAATGATTACTTTTTTTTTCAAACTGTAGATTAAACTATGTATCTTTCTGATATAAAACAATGAAAAATACCATTAACTTAACCCATTTCCACACAGTGACGCTTTTGGATGCCTCTCAAGAAAAACTATTAGGAAAACATTGTGTAAAATGAAGAAATTGCTTGTAGCAAGCAATTTCTTCATTTTAAACAATGTTTTTTACCCAGAAAGCTGCAAAAATCTAAAATTTCATAACCTTTATATTGTCGTCTGCAACTCCTTTCAATTTTGACCAGTCCAAATATTTCTTGTGTGGTAATGGGTTAAAACTGACAGTTTGACTGGTAGTTTAATCCTTACATAAAGAAGTTGAAGACTTGATGAAATTTTTAAATCTGTGTTTTATGTATAGAAAACATTGTGGATAAGGAAGATGTTATTGCTAAATATCTCCAGCTGTGTAACTTTCACATGCAGTTTCTTCAGTTGCCACAATGTTTTCAAAAGATTTTTTTCTTGAGGGGTGTAGCAATAATCAGACACTTGTGACAACATCAAAATATTGAAATTTTCAAAAGTCATTAAACAACGTCATGTAGGCAGGGTTTGCTTTGATAATGGATCATATTTGTTTGAAATAAAATGGAAACCAGCAATAAAAAACATGTATTTCTATAATACATTTGGTGTAGATAAGAACAACATATTTTTTATTAAAAAGTGATGGTGCTATATGTTGATATAATCAAGCAATAATGAATTTATTGTATTATCATAGTGCAAATCAAATATAGGGCAATTAAATCTGTTATATACATATTCCATTAACCCATCATCAGGTGATAACATTTTAGACTGCAGACGACGATTTTATTTTCATTAATAAATATTTTCGTCTTTCAAGGTAGAAAACATTGTTGAATGAAGGAATTTCTTATCAATTTCTTAGAAAACACTGTGAATAATAAAGAAATTGCTTGTAATGAGCTATTTCTTTATTTCTAAAGCTTTCATCTAAAAGGGTGTCAAAAAGTGGTTATGTGTGGGAATGGCATTAATGATTAAAATCACTCAGCTAAAAAATCAGGCTTTGAAAACGACAAAAAGATCTTAAGACTTGCAATCAAAATTACAATGATAGTTTATTTTATTTTTGTATTATGAATTTGGGTACATATTCTTACAACTTAGATAAATTCTACTTAATTCTGCGTCCTTGAGAGTACACAAGTACAAGTTCATGCTAGAATTGTGGTCAAGTTAAGATCAATAGCTATTCCAGGGAATCAAACTTGAGACTTCTTGATCATAAAGCCGACTGTCTATCTCACGACCATAACTAGAAATGTCAGCAGTGTTTTAGGCTGATTTTTCTTTGCTTAGGTATATATATTATACAATTCTGTGTCCATGTTTAGTAAACCCTTTCCTATGCAAACCAAGGATTTTACAACATTGTGATTTTGTTCTTGAGAAAACATTGTGGAAAAAGGAGAAATTAGTTGAAATTAGTTGAAAGCAATTTCTCTTTTCACCTCATTATTTTCAACCACATAGAGTAGTTTTATTTCAAAAAGGAACCAATTTTCATTGTTATCTGCAACCACTTTCAATTTGGACCAGTCTAAAATTTAAAAAAAAGGGGGAAAGGGTTTCCCAGAAGTTCCAATTTCTTAGCTGGGCTGTTTTCCGAGAAATACTGAGTTAGTGCTAAAAACAAGTCATCAACACATCAAAAACTTTGATATTTGTTAATTTCTCTGGTGTTACTGTACACATCCACTTAAACTCAGAATAGATACTCACTATAAAAAAAGCAATCTATTACAACAAGGGAGATAACTAAAGGCATTTTGAATGAATTATGCCCCTTTATCGACTTAAGATTTACCTATTATCAAATACTTGAACTTAACCCTTTCCTGTATTGCAAAATTTTAGACATGTCCAAATTCAAAGGTTTTGCAGAATAAAATGCAAAGTGGATTTAATTTGAAAAATTACCATTTATGTGGGTAGAAAATATTGTGGAAAAAGAAGAAATTGTTTTTTACAAGATAAAAATACTGGACGGAACATATTTGGGGAAAAGGAAATTTTGCTTTTATTATGAAATATCTCCTTTTACAACAATATTTTAACCATTTGAATACTTTTGATTCAAATTAACCCTTTCTGTACCATCCCTAGTTTTTACATCCATGTTAGTTTATGCTTAAGAAAAAAATTATGCAAAAAAGAAGAAATTGCTTGTAACAAACAATTTCTTCTTTTCTGACACAATTTTCTACCACATAGGATGGTTTTGTTTCAAATTTTACTCATTTTTCAATGTCCTCTGCAATGACTTTCCAAATGGACCAATCTACAATAAAACTGCTTTAACACTAACACAATAAGAACAAGTTTCAATATTTTTCTGTCCCCTTAAGAAAAGACATTAGGACAACAAGGTTGAAAATAAAGAAATTGCTTGTTACAATTTTCAACCTTGTTTTCTTCCAAAAAGACTAAGTTACTCAAAATTTTCACAACTTGAACTACTTGTCTGCAACTTCTTTGAATTTGGAGGATTCTAAAATTTTCTTGTGTAGGAATAGGTTATATCGTATGTTTTACATTCTGCTGAGGGAAAGAAATGAGTTAAGATGGCAAAATTTTAAAACTCCAGAATGAAACAAGTTGCAGAGGACAGTTCATAATTGATAAGATATTTAGAAAAAAACCTGTGTCCTTAAGGATAGAAAACACTGTGAATAATAAAGAAATTGCTTGTAATGAGCTATTTCTTTATTTCTAAAGCTTTCATCTAAAAGGGCGTCAAAAAGTGGTTATGTGTGGGAATGGCATTAATGATTAAAATCACTCAGTTAAAAAATCAGGCTTTGAAAACGACAAAAAGATCTTAAGACTTGCAATCAAAATTACAATGATAGTTTATTTTATTTTTGTATTATGAATTTGGGTACATATTCTTACAACTAAGATAAATTCTACTTAATTCTGCGTCCTTGAGAGTACACAAGTACAAGTTCATGCTAGAATTGTGGTCAAGTTAAGATCAATAGCTATTCCAGGGAATCAAACTTGAGACTTCTTGATCATAAAGCCGACTGTCTATCTCACGACCATAACTAGAAATGTCAGCAGTGTTTTAGGCTGATTTTTCTTTGCTTAGGTATATATATTATACAATTCTGTGTCCATGTTTAGTAAACCCTTTCCTATGCAAACCAAGGATTTTACAACATTGTGATTTTGTTCTTGAGAAAACATTGTGGAAAAAGGAGAAATTAGTTGAAATTAGTTGAAAGCAATTTCTCTTTTTACCTCATTATTTTCAACCACATAGAGTAGTTTTATTTCAAAAAGGAACCAATTTTCATTGTTATCTGCAACCACTTTCAATTTGGACCAGTCTAAAATTTAAAAAAAAGGGGGAAAGGGTTTCCCAGAAGTTCCAATTTCTTAGCTGGGCTGTTTTCCGAGAAATACTGAGTTAGTGCTAAAAACAAGTCATCAACACATCAAAAACTTTGATATTTGTTAATTTCTCTGGTGTTACTGAACACATCCACTTAAAACTCAGAATAGATACTCACTATAAAAAAAGCAATCTATTACAACAAGGGAGATAACTAAAGGCATTTTGAATGAATTATGCCCCTTTATCGACTTAAGATTTACCTATTATCAAATACTTGAACTTAACCCTTTCCTGTATTGCAAAATTTTAGACATGTCCAAATTCAAAGGTTTTGCAGAATAAAATGCAAAGTGGATTTAATTTGAAAAATTACCATTTATGTGGGTAGAAAATATTGTGGAAAAAGAAGAAATTGTTTTTTACAAGATAAAAATACTGGACGGAACATATTTGGGGAAAAGGAAATTTTGCTTTTATTATGAAATATCTCCTTTTACAACAATATTTTAACCATTTGAATACTTTTGATTCAAATTAACCCTTTCTGTACCATCCCTAGTTTTTACATCCATGTTAGTTTATGCTTAAGAAAAAAATTGTGCAAAAAAGAAGAAATTGCTTGTAACAAACAATTTCTTCTTTTCTGACACAATTTTCTACCACATAGGATGGTTTTGTTTCAAATTTTACTCATTTTTCAATGTCCTCTGCAATGACTTTCCAAATGGACCAATCTACAATAAAACTGCTTTAACACTAACACAATAAGAACAAGTTTCAATATTTTTCTGTCCCCTTAAGAAAAGACATTAGGACAACAAGGTTGAAAATAAAGAAATTGCTTGTTACAATTTTCAACCTTGTTTTCTTCCAAAAAGACTAAGTTACTCAAAATTTTCACAACTTGAACTACTTGTCTGCAACTTCTTTGAATTTGGAGGATTCTAAAATTTTCTTGTGTAGGAATAGGTTATATCGTATGTTTTACATTCTGCTGAGGGAAAGAAATGAGTTAAGATGGCAAAATTTTAAAACTCCAGAATGAAACAAGTTGCAGAGGACAGTTCATAATTGATAAGATATTTAGAAAAAAACCTGTGTCCTTAAGGATAGAAAACACTGTGAATAATAAAGAAATTGCTTGTAATGAGCTATTTCTTTATTTCTAAAGCTTTCATCTAAAAGGGCGTCAAAAAGTGGTTATGTGTGGGAATGGCATTAATGATTAAAATCACTCATTTAAAAAATCAGGCTTTGAAAACGACAAAAAGATCTTAAGACTTGCAATCAAAATTACAATGATAGTTTATTTTATTTTTGTATTATGAATTTGGGTACATATTCTTACAACTAAGATAAATTCTACTTAATTCTGCGTCCTTGAGAGTACACAAGTACAAGTTCATGCTAGAATTGTGGTCAAGTTAAGATCAATAGCTATTCCAGGGAATCAAACTTGAGACTTCTTGATCATAAAGCCGACTGTCTATCTCACGACCATAACTAGAAATGTCAGCAGTGTTTTAGGCTGATTTTTCTTTGCTTAGGTATATATATTATACAATTCTGTGTCCATGTTTAGTAAACCCTTTCCTATGCAAACCAAGGATTTTACAACATTGTGATTTTGTTCTTGAGAAAACATTGTGGAAAAAGGAGAAATTAGTTGAAATTAGTTGAAAGCAATTTCTCTTTTTACCTCATTATTTTCAACCACATAGAGTAGTTTTATTTCAAAAAGGAACCAATTTTCATTGTTATCTGCAACCACTTTCAATTTGGACCAGTCTAAAATTTAAAAAAAAGGGGGAAAGGGTTTCCCAGAAGTTCCAATTTCTTAGCTGGGCTGTTTTCCGAGAAATACTGAGTTAGTGCTAAAAACAAGTCATCAACACATCAAAAACTTTGATATTTGTTAATTTCTCTGGTGTTACTGAACACATCCACTTAAAACTCAGAATAGATACTCACTATAAAAAAAGCAATCTATTACAACAAGGGAGATAACTAAAGGCATTTTGAATGAATTATGCCCCTTTATCGACTTAAGATTTACCTATTATCAAATACTTGAACTTAACCCTTTCCTGTATTGCAAAATTTTAGACATGTCCAAATTCAAAGGTTTTGCAGAATAAAATGCAAAGTGGATTTAATTTGAAAAATTACCATTTATGTGGGTAGAAAATATTGTGGAAAAAGAAGAAATTGCTTTTTACAAGATAAAAATACTGGACGGAACATATTTGGGGAAAAGGAAATTTTGCTTTTATTATGAAATATCTCCTTTTACAACAATATTTTAACCATTTGAATACTTTTGATTCAAATTAACCCTTTCTGTACCATCCCTAGTTTTTACATCCATGTTAGTTTATGCTTAAGAAAAAAATTGTGCAAAAAAGAAGAAATTGCTTGTAACAAACAATTTCTTCTTTTCTGACACAATTTTCTACCACATAGGATGGTTTTGTTTCAAATTTTACTCATTTTTCAATGTCCTCTGCAATGACTTTCCAAATGGACCAATCTACAATAAAACTGCTTTAACACTAACACAATAAGAACAAGTTTCAATATTTTTCTGTCTTGTGTTAAATTTCAAGAAATCGTGGTCAGGTAAAGGCAATTTCAGATGCTTTTTTGCAGGAATTATGCTCCCCTTGAATCCTTGTGTCAACTTTATTCTATGTAGTGAACAGGGCCTGCCTACTTACTTGTCAACTGTTTTTGTCGGGCCCGTTTGCTGTGAGTGAGACATAGTTGTCACTATGACAAATCTGTGTAAGTGTGTAGTTTGTTAGTCCGTCCGTCCATCCAAATTTTGCCTGGACAATTACTCCTACATTTATGGATGGATTTCAAAATAAATTGCCACAACTATTCTCCATCATGAGTAGATGTGCCATTTGAAATATTTTTGGGATAGTTCTAATGTCAAGGTCACAGCTCAAGGTCAAACACTAAAATTGTGATTGTCAAGAGCATTTCTCCTACAATTATGGATAGATTGCAAAATAAATTGGCACAATTATTCTCCATCATGAGTAGATGTGCCATTTCAAAGAATTTTTTGGATAGCTTCAAGTTCAAGGTCAAAGCTCAAGGTCAAACACTAAAATTGATGATCAAGATCAAGTTGAGGGTCAAAACTTTGCGGGCTCGACAGCAGTTGTCCTGGGACAACCATCTAGTATATCATATTTTAACATATTTTGAGTGCAGTATTACTGTGCTTATAATGATAAAGATTTCAACGTTAAACTATTTTAAGTGCTTATTGATAAATAGGTAGTTACATTAGTTTTAAATAGATCCCTCAATATATTTTGTAGAGTCTAGTAGCAGGACTCGTATTAACCCTTGTCATGCTGAGCCCAGAATATTCCTGTTTAGCTGAAGGTATAGACAAAGATTAGCTGCACTTAAGTGCAGTCTGGTCATAGTCTAAACCAACTGCTTGTCCTTTTCAAGCTGGAGTTGCATATAAAATTATTTTAAAATGAAATCGAACAAAAAAATCCCAACTGAACAACAAAAAGATTTCAGTGCATTTCCTTACATATTTTTCAGCATAACAATGGTTAAAGAAACCTTGCCCTTGTATAGGCTAATGAAAAAGTATTGCATCCACTAGATTACATGTATTTCATGCCCATGACTTTTTATTCTTACTTAAAACCCTATAGTTGCTTATGTTGTTATTTATATGATCACTGCCAAGTAGAAATGTCCGACAATAAACTGTTGAAGTTTTACATTGTGAACTTGAGTATTAATTCCATGCCTACAAGTGATACCTACCAATATACCGGTACATTACATAACTTGACCCTGACATCAGGAAAGAATTTTAGACTAGATTCCAATTAAAAGAGGCATCTGCATCTGAAAGGTTTGAATAGAATGGTAAATGGGGGTCATAATCGGTAAAAACATAAGAGATATTACTTGTCAATTTATTCTTTTGAAACAATGTTGTTGTTTTTTTCATGCAATTCTAAAAGTCATAAAAAGTCATAAATTTGTGGTTATGGGCATTCCCACACAATGATGTATTTGGAGGCCCCTGGAGAAAAACAATTTGGAAAACATGGTATAAATGAAGAAATAGCTTGGAACAAGCAATTTCTTCATTTTCAACCATGTATTCTATCCATAAAGTTGAAAATATCTAAAATTTCATCAACTTTAAATTGTCAACAGCAACTTCTTTCAATTAAGACGAGTCTAAAATTATCTTGTGTGGTAATAGGTTAATCAATTTTGATCAGGTGAATCTAAGGTCAAGAAAATAGCTTAACCCTTTCCTGTTTTGCAAAATTTTAGACCAGTCCAAATTCAAAGGTTTTGCTGATGAAAATTTCAAGTGCATTAAATTTACAAAAAAACCATTCAGTAGGGTAGAAAACATTGTGGAAAAAGAAGAAATTGCTTTTTATAAGCAATTTATTCTTTTTCTACAATGTTTTCTCAATTATAAAATCAACGGGGCGTAAAAACCAGGGATTGAACAGGAAAGGGTTAAGGTAGCAGATTTTCAACTTTTGGACACATTGTGAATAAAGAAGAAATTGCTTGTTACAAGCAATTTATTCATTATCCACATTGCTTTCTACCCAAGATAACAATTTTTAAAATTCCATCAATTAGAAATTGTCATCTACAACTTCTTTGAACTTGGACCAGTCCAAAATGTTGTTGTGTGGTAATGGGTTAACCAGAATGTGGATTTCTGTTTGAAGGAGTTTATAAAAATGATTAACTTATTCCTGATTTATACCAGTTAATAAACAAGTTTGGCGTAATTCAGTTTTTAGGACATTGAAAAACATGTTATATTCACATTCAATAGTGTTACTAAGACAGTCCTGACATAAATCTTTGATCATTTGGGATATTATTTTGTTTCCCAGTTTATATAGCAACATATGAACCTCCACAAGGCAATTCTGTGCTAGTATGGCAATTCAACAAGAAGATATCTCTAAGTATCAAGTAGAGTTTTAAAGCGTTTATAATGTAAATATCTATTTGTTATAACTAAATTCATTTACCAATTTTGTTTGAAGCAGTCAATTAATTGTAGCTTGAACATATTTATGAACATATTTATGAATCATTTCCTATTTCCTGAGCTATCCAAAAAAGGTAAGTTTTTAACCCTTGTCATGCTTAGCCCAGAATATTCCTGCTTTTGTAGGAGGTATAGACTAAGATCAGCCTGCTCATATGTGCAGTCTGATCTCAGTCTATACCATCTATTTGCCCCTTTCAAACAGAATTGTTTTCATAAGAAATTTTGACCTTCAAGAAGTGCCTCCGGGGATTTAGGTGCTTTGGTTATAGTGCAATTCTTTACAGGATTATTTTCAGCATGTCAAGGGTTAATATTAGTAATTCATTTTTGTCAAGCCTGCTTGCGTTGAGCGAGACATAGTTTTCACTATGACAAGAAAGTGTATGTGCGTTAGTCCGTTAGTCCGTCCGTCCATATTTGTCCAGACAATTACTTCTACATTTATGGATGGATCTCAAAATAGATTGCCACAATTATTCTCCATCATGAGTAGATGTGCCATTTGAAATAATTTTTAAGAAAGTACTAATGTCAAGGTCACAGCTCAAGATCAAACACTAAAATTGTGTTTGTCCTGACATTTACTCCCACAATTATGGATGCATTTCAAAATAACTTGGCACAATTATTCTCCATCATGAGTAGATGTGCCATTTGAAAGAATTTTTTGGATAGCTTCAAGTTCAAGGCTCAAGGTCAAACACTAAAATTGTTTTTGTCCTGACAATTACTCCTACAATTATGGATAGATTTCAAAATGATTTGCCACAATTATTCTCCATCATGAGTAGATGTGACATTTGAAATGATTCTTTGGATAGTTCTAATGTCAAGGTCAAAGCTCAAGGTCAAACACTAAAATTGTGCTTGTTCAGAGCATGATACCTACAAAACTTTGCAGGCTCGAGAGCAGTTGTCCAGGGACAACCATCTAGTTCCCTTTAGAAAAGGGTCAGCAGAAAATGATGTATGCAAAAACAAAACCCCGTGGCAAGTGCCAACAGACAAATATCACATACAAAATTTGGAACCTCCAGGTCTCATGACTTCTTGCAAGAGGATTTTTTTAAGATTTTTATCATTTTTGTACGCTGCTGGAGGGGGTCGTAAATTGGCATCATCTTCTCCATCCATGCGTCATCACTAAAAATTGTAGATGTACATGGATCAAGGATTTTATGGTTCATTAATTTCCCTGAATTATGCCCCTTGACTCTTAAAACTAAGTCTCTTGGGCTTATTGAAATTGAAGCCTTGTGAATGCAACTCCTCCTAAGTTTCTGGCTGGATCTAAATGAAACTTGGTGGATGTTATCACCTTAATTGGTAGATTTGCATGAAGTAAGGATTTTATGGTTCATTGATTTTTGCCCAAGTTATGCCCCCTTAAAACATAGTCTCTGGGGCTTATTGAAAGTGCAGCCTTGTGAATGCAACTCCTCCTAAGTTTCTGGCTGGATCTAAATGAAACTTAATTGATGATATAACCTAAATTGGTAGATGTGATGAAGTAAGGATTTTATGGTTCATTAATTTTTCCCTGACTTATGCCCCCTTAAAACTTAGTATCTGGGGATTATTGAAATTGCATTCTTGTGAACGCAACTCCTCCTAACTTTTTGTCTTGATTGGAATGAAACTTGGTCAATGTCATCACCATAATTTTGTAGATGTACATGGATCAAGGATTTTATGGTTCATTGATTTTTGCAAGAATTATGCACCTTGACACTTAGTCTCTGGGTTTTTGAGTGGATATTTATAAATCCTTGTCAATGTCATTTTTGTGTCTCAAGTTTTATAAATGAATCTGTATGAAACTTGCTCAATGTCATGACTATAATTGGTAGACATGCATTTTTTTTTATTCGGCCATTTTGATGTATCCATCAACCTACCAACTTGCTTACACAGATGGCTTGAAGAAAAAGAAAGCGCTCTCCATTTGGTCAACAGCTATAGAATAGGTAACTTTACCACTTTAAGAGTAGTATAGTGTGTGCTTAGCTTTATCTTTTTTTTTTACTTTGGAATGTTTGGCACCATTCAGACCATGTATCTTTTGGTAGATTTGATTATTTATCTTTTTCATTTTAGTAATTGAACAGTTTGAACTTGACAATTTAAAAAGGTAGTCTGCAAATGTTTTGAATTTGGTTCTGTCAAAATAAGTAGTGTCTACTATTATTTTCGTGAAACAGCAGCAAAGTGGTGGCGTATATTGTGACTATTGCACTCTTGTTGGGCCTTATCATGGCAAACATGTTTTCTGTGAAATTCAATTCTCTTAACAACTTTAGTAGGGCTTCATCCAAGGAACACCCCTTACCAGTTTCAGCTTGATTGGACCAGTGGTTCAGTAGGACATGATCCATCTGAATAGCTCAGGATGAGCTAACATTAGTGGTCCATTAAGAGAAGACGATTTTTTAAGTTTTCCTTCTTTGTTTCAATGTAAAATGGGGTGTGCCCAGGTGGAGTCAACAAATGACCGAAGGGTAATCATTTGAAAAAACTTGATAGCTATCCCCTAAAAGGTGCATACCAAATATCAAAGCTCTCAGTCTTCTGGTTTCATTAAAGATTTTAATTGTTAGCTTCACTGGCCAAAGGCCAGCGGGCTATTGTCATGGCGTTGTGTCTGTCTGTCCAGTCGTCCGTAAACTTTTTTCTTTAAGAATCTTCTTCTCAGAAACTACTGGCTGGGATTCAACCAAACTATACAGAAATGATCCTTGGGTGACCCTCTATCAGATTCCTTCAAAGAATTTTGATAGGATGTGAAGACCAAGCTTTTAGGGAGAATTTTACTATATATGGAATACAGCGAATTAACTTAAGGTAGTCTCCTTAGACAGTATCAAATGAATATTTTACATGGATGTGCATGGATCTCTTTTGGATTGCCTTTAATGAGATTTTTCTAAAGAGATTTTGATCAGTTGAAAATGTTTGATCTTATGGGCCCAATTTTGTAAGGCTTATTAAAGGGAGGTAATAATTTCAGCTGATTTAGTCAACTGTAGTGCATATCAATTTTGCATAATCTTTATTACATGTTTGATAGAAAGGTTAATCATTATCCTTTAGCCCTTAACCAGATGAAATATTTTTAAATTGAATTTAATTGAAAAAAAATGCAATTATAACCCATTACCACACCACACAATGCTGTTTTTCTTACATTCTTGGAAATAAATTTATGGAATACTTTTGCATGAAAAGGAGAAATTGCTTGTGGCTGAAAGCCAAGGGACCATTGTCATGGCGTAGTGTCCGTTGTGTGTCTGTCTGTCCGATGACTTTTTCTTTAAAAATCTCCTCAGAAAGTAATAAACAGAATTCAACAAAATTTTGCAGAAATGATCCTTTGGTGACCCTTTATCAGATTTCTTAAGAGAATTTCTATCCAATGAAAAACATGGCTTTAATGGGCAGAGCTATTTCCATATATGGTGAAGCTTTAACAATCTTCTTCTCAGAAAGCAGAGTATGGATTTAAACCAAATTTCACAGAAATAATCTTTGAGTGAACCTTTATCAGACTTCTTGAAAGAATTTTATCTGATGAAAAACATGGCTTTAATGGGGCGTGTGTGTGGGGGGAGGGGGGGAGGCTATTTCCATATATGGTGAAAGCTTTCAAAATCTTCTCAGAAACCAGTGGATAGATTTCAACCAAGTTTTACAGGATTGGTCCTGGGGTGACCCTTTATTAGATTTCTTCAAAGAATTTTGTTGAAAAACATGGCTTAAATAGGTTGGGCCTATTTCCATATATATTATATGCTGAAAACTTTAAAAATATTTTTTTTTTCAGAAACCAGTTGATTGATTTTAACCAAATGTCACTGGAAATATCCATTTTTTAGACCCTTTATTAGATGTATTCAGTTACTTTGATTGGGAAAAAAGCATGGCATTTAGGTGGGGGTATTAATATCCATAAACAGGATATATTCTGAGAACTTTTAAAATCTTCTCAGAATCCTATCAATGGATTTCAACCAAATTTCAAAGGAATAATCCTCAGGGGACTCTTTGCAGATTTCTTCACATATATTTTGATAGGTTGAAAAAAAATGGCTTTTATGGGTGGGGTTTATGTCCATGTATGAAATACGTGAAAATTTTGTAAATACCTTTTCATTTTACTAAATACATGTATATGAATTTCATATAACTCACCTTGACTTTGTAAAACAGTGAATAGTTTGAAATGCTTCACTAGTACTATTTCAAGATCTCAGTGACTAGATTTATTTTCCAGAGATAGCTATAAGATGATTCAGTTTATATTGAATGCTGAAAAGACCATTCGCTTAATCAGTATATTCAGGCCTGTGGAGCAATACAGGCTCTCAAGCGCCTCTAGTTTTCTTTCAATGTAAATTGAATGCAGCTGGATAGAGCCCAAATATGACCTAAAGGGCATCATCTGAACAAACTTGATAGATGTCACCTAGAAAATGCTGCATACATAATATCAAAGCTCTAGGGTTTTCTGGTTTTAGAGAAGAAGAATTTTAAAGATTTCCTTATTTTCCCCGTTTTTTGATGCCATAGCAACCAGAGTTAATCCATTCTGACACAGTGATGCTTTTGGAGGCCCTTCAAGAAAAACTATTAGGAAAAGATTGTGTAAAACTAGAGGCGCTTGCTTGGCTCCACAGGCATTAATGTACTGATTAAGTAATTTTTTTCATAAATTATGAAATAAACTGAATATAATAAAAATAAATATAAATCATTGTAATCTTTCAAATAGTTTTAGGGAACTATTTCAAACTTTTCATTGTTTTTACAAAAGTCAAGTTATGTAAGATTCATTTTCACTGCAAGAAATCTGACAAACAGTCAAATGGTTATCATTCCCATGAAATTTGGATGAAATCAATCAACAGGTTAAGAAGAAGCATTTCAAAGGTTTAACTGTACATGGGAAATAGCCCCGCCCATTAAAAGCTTGTTTTTCATCTGATCAAGTTTCTCGATGGAATCTGATAGAAGTTCACAATAGGATCATCTCTGTGAAATTTTGTTGAAATCTATCTATCCGTTTCTGAGAAGAAGAATTTCAAAGCTTTTACCATATATGGAAATTAGCCCCGCCCATTAAAGCCATGTTTTTCATCCTATCAAAATTCTTTGAAGGAAACTGATAGAGATTCACCATAGGATCATTTTTTTGAAATTTGATTGAAATCCATCTACTGGTTTCTGAGAAGAAGAATTTCAAAACTTTTACCATATATGGAAATTGGCCCCACCCATTTAAGCCATGTTTTTCATCTGATCAAAATTCTTTGAACGAAACTGATAGAGGTTCACCCAAGGATCATTTCTGTGAAATTTGGTTGAAATCCATCCATTGGTTTCTGAGAAGAAGATTTTCAAAGCTTTCACAATATATGGAAATTAGCCCCGCGAATTTAAGCCATGTTTTTTATCCAATCAAAATTCTTTAAAGGAATTTGATAGAGGTTCACCCAAGGATCATTTCTGTGAAATTTGGTTGAAATCCATCCATCGGTTTCTGAGAAGAAGATTTTCAAAGCTTTCACAATATATGGAAATTAGCCCCGCGAATTTAAGCCATGTTTTTTATCCAATCAAAATTCTTTCAAGGGATCTGATAAGGGTTCACCCAAGGATCATTTCTATGAAATTTGGATGAAATCCATCCATAAGTTTCTGAGAAGAAGATTTTCAAAGCTTTCGCCATATATGGAAATTAGCCCCGCGTATTTAAGCCATGTTTTTTATCAGATCAAAATTCTTTCAAGGAATCTGATAAGGGTTCACCCAAGGATCATTTCTATGAAATTTGGTTGAAATCTGTTCAGTACTTTTTGAGGAGAAGATTTTCAGAGTAAAAGTTTACGGATGGACGCATGCATGCAAGACAGACACAACGACATGACAATAGGTCTCTGGCTTTCAGCCAGTGGATTTAATGAAGAAACTGCTTGTAACAAGATCATGTAATCTTCATTTTACACAATGTATTCTTCCTAGAAATAGAAAAAATCTAAAATTTCACCATCTTTAATTTGTTGTCTGCAACTCCTTTCAAATTGGACCCGTCAAAAATTTTGCCTTCTGGTAATGGGTTAAGGGCGGATTTCAACAATTTTGGAAGAGTTTCACCGAAGGAACATCCCAGCCAGGTTTCATCATCTCCTCCTGAACCAGAAAGCCAAAGAAATTGTTGACAGAAGCATGACGCCGACACCGAATGCTGGATATTGGGCAAATACAATAGCTCACCTTGAGCATTTCGTGCTTTAACCCTTTCCTGTTTTATGAAATTTTAGACTGGTCTTATTTCAAACAGGTTGCAGACGACAATGAAAAATGCATGCAATTTGAAATCTGACTATCCTATGTGGTAGAAAATATTGTAGGAAAAGGAGAAATTGCTTGTTACAAGCAATTTCTCCTTTTTCCACAATGGTTTCTCAAGTATAAAATCATAGTGATGTAAAATCCCGGGTTTGTCCAGGAAAGGGTTAATTTAGGTGAGCTAAAAATGACCAAGAAAAAAAGCTTGGTAAAAGTTTTCACCATATGGGTAAAAAGTAAAGGTTACATGATGAAGGTCGTTTTCTAAAATCTTAAATCATTGTCTGTGAAATGAGCTCCCTAGGCCGAAGTATGACAAAAAAAATGTAATTACTTTGGTTTAAGTTTTTATAATGGTTAAATGCCAAGTTCACAAGGTCAAGGTCATTGTCTCAAGTGAAAGAATATCTGCTGAATGCATGTATGAAATATGAGCCCCCTAGCATTAGTTATACATGTAATAGAGATATTCAAACTTTAACCAAGTGGGACGCTGATGCCGGGGGTACAAAAATAGCTCTCTAGGATTGAGAGGAATGGGTTAAATCACATGCTCATGACAAACATATGTTGGGACTAAATCTTTTGACCTTCGGAACATGATGGAAATACACATTCCTTGATGTTAGCTTTACATGGACAGTAGAAAGGACAAAGATCAGAATTTTGATATCGTTTAATGCACTGATACAAAAAAATGTCAACAAATTCAAAGTGATACAAAACAAATGTTAAACAATGCTTTAACTACAATCATTAGTTGTTTTTAACAGATTAACTGTCTGACATTATTAGAAATTGTACATATACCAATTAAAATTAACTGGAGGAAGAAATCTATGGAAAATATAGTTGTAACTGAAGAGATTTGAAGCTTTCCCCCATAATTATGTACACATTTGGATTTGATATTGTATCTACTTCCGTTTTAAACTATCACATTTGTCCTATTTGATCAGGAATATTGTTTATTGACACCGTATATTTGTAATTGCTCAGCAATCAAAAGATTTAGGTCTCATCAATTTAAGTATAAAACACTGAAGTAACAGATCATGTAATCTAGGCTGCTGATATTTTAACTCTTCCACATATGATCCCTGATTTTTATGTTCCTGTGATGGTATGTTTCAGAAAACATTGTAGAAAAAGAAAAAATTGCAACAAACAATATCTTTTTCATCAATAATTTTTCTATCATACAGGATGACTAATTTTTGAATTGCACTTACTTTATAATGTCATCTGCTATACCTTTGAATTAGGTGAAATCTAAAATGTTTACAGTAACGGGTAAACATTTTTAATCAGACAACAAATCTTTACCTGTTCCATACTGATAGACCTATAGAACACAAACAATTATCTTTTAACCCATTCTCACACAACATTATATACTGGTCCAAATTGAAAGAGGTCGCAGACGACAAAACAAAGTTGGTTTAAAATGAAACAAGGGGACCACATGAGGTAGAAAACATCTTTAGCAAAGGAGAAATTGCTTGTTACATGAGCAAGGAAGAAATTGCTTGTTACAAGCAATTTCTTCTTTTCTCACAATGATTTCTACAGCTATATGTCTTAAGCGCGTATAAACGAGTGGCTCTGTGGGAAGAGGTTAAAGGCTTTACACTAACTTGAATTTGAAATCATGACCAATGAATCATGACCAATTATTTTCAAAACCTGTTTACAAACACTGTTCAAATAGCCAATTGACAGAATACTGCTGTAAAAAAACCAATTGACCAATCAAATTGTTCATTTGGACCAAAAGTGATATGTTGAAATTTAACATTTATACACTTAACCCATTCCCAGTCAGTGACGCTTTCAGACGACCCCAAGAAAAATAGCTTTGGAAAACATTGTGGAAAATGGAAGTTTTCTACCCAGAAAGTTGAAAAATCTAAAATTTCATAAACTCTAAATTGTCGTCTGCAACTCCTTCCAATTTGGACCAGTCTAAAATTTTGCCGTCTGGTAATGGGTTAAGAAAGTGGATGACTTAAATGTGATAACTACATGTACATCTTATTCAAGCAGTAGTAACCCCACAACAATTTGTCTTTTATTCTATACTTATATAACAAATGATTGTCCTTTGATACATCAGTCAAGCTGCCATATCAGAGGTCCGTTGGCGCCTCAAGTAAATTGTGAGTCCTACTAATACAAGTTAGACAGGCCCTATGTGATAGTGATTTGAGCTTATGCGTGACATTTCCAACCATTTTGCAGGTGCGTGACTGGCACACATTGAGCACCCTGGACAGCCATTCAGGGCAATTAGAATATTCGTTGATAGTTTAAAGAAGGTTTAGGTCAGTATCTATCTATAGAGCGCAGAGTGAAGACTCTGGTCAGACTGTGCGGATGCACAGGCTGATCTGAGTCTTTACTTTGGGCATAATGTGTAATGGTTGGAAATGTCACGCATGCACTCATTTTATAGTGGATGATCAAATTTTTAAAGAGTATACACAAAATTGATCTTTCATCACAAACCATTTTTACTCATATATAGCTTGTGTTAATATATCTAAACAAATCAATACATTGTATGAATACCTGTCTAATTAACCTATTCCCACAGAGTGACGCTTTTTGATGCCCCTCAAGCAATAAAAAGAAATTGGGAAAACATTGTGAAAATTAAAGAAACTGCATGAAACAAGCAATTTCTTTGTCTTCTATCCAGAAATTTTAAAAAATCTAACATTTCATAAACTCTAAATTGTCGTCTGCAACTCCTTTCAATTTGGAACAGTCTAAAAATTATACATTTACAGATGGTAGGGCCAGTCCGAACTTTTCCTATGGTTGCCATGGGAACAAAAGGAAGCCAATGTCATGATGAGTGCCTGTTTGAAATTTGAGCCCACTTGCTCTATTATACTAAAGATACAAAACTTGAACTAAGTGGGATGCTGAAGCCAAGGGTTTAAGACATTCATCCTGGCTAGGCTTACAAAAAAGGTAATACGTTAATCGTAACAATTATCACAAACTCCACCATACAAACAAAACAACACCGTCTTCATTTTAATATCATTTTCATATTAACCCATTCCCACACAATAGAAATTTAGACTAGTCCAAATTGAAAGGAGTTATGGACTACAATTTTTGAAATCTTTGAAATCTTTGTCTTTTAGGGTAGAAAACATTGTGGATAATGAAAAAATTGCCTGTCACAAGCAATTTCTTCATTTTCCACACTGTTTTCCAAATGCTTCCATATTGAGGGGCGTTTAAAATTATCATTGTGTGGAAATGGTTTAAGCTTCAAGTTCAAATCGATAATAATTTTTTAATTCTACTCTGAACATAATTTTATAATTTTGAGGTAAAGGGTTAAGAACATAGCCCTAACCCTGAACCTATGACCTTGAACTTATGTCATTTGTTATAAGGGTATTGACTGAAAACTGTCTACCTACCAAATAATAGTATGGTAACTTAAATAGCTATGAAGAAACAGGAAAGTGTTGAATACAGTCAAAAATTAAGTTACAAGTTGTTAAACCTCCTTTATGCATAGTATTGCTTATTGGAGTTAGTATATCAAGTAAATAGTGTTTAACCCTTTCCCATTTTAAGAAATTTTAGACTGGTCAAAAGTGAAAGAGTTTGCAGACGACAATGAAAAAATGGATGCGATTGGAAATGAAACCATCCTATATGGTAGAAAATATTGTGGGAAAATGAGTCGTTGTTTGTTACATTGTTTGTTATAAACAACTTCTCCTTTTCCCACATTGTTTTCTAAAGTATAAAATCACAGTGACATAAAATCAAGGGTTTGTAGAAGATTTGTTTGTTTGAATGGGGTTTTACGCCGCTTTCAACAACCTTTCAGTTATATCGCAGCGGCTGGAGCACCTAACAATGGAATCCTGGTATTTCTCACACCAGTAGTACCATTACATCCCTTCCTAGTCTCCAGCTGCTATCCCATATAGATCTACAATTATCGACCCATTGGTGAGAGACAAATAGTCGGAAAGGGTGAGTGCCGCCGTCGAGGATCGAACCCGGGACCTCTAGATTGACTGTCTGATGCGCTACCAACTGCGCTATGACGGCGGCATTTTGTGGAAGAAAGGGTTAAGGCTTTTGATAACCTACATCAGCATATTATCCTGTGAAGCTTCAATTAGTTTGGCTATAAAGTGGAGGAGAAATAACTATGGAATGATGGAATGCTGGCCAGAAAAATGGTCAATGGCTATTTCTAGGGAGAACAAAAATAGTAAAATACACAAAATAACCTAGAAATGTGTCACAGGCACGGATGCCTCAGATTAAGTCCTTGTCATATGACCTTCAATTGTGACCTTGAACTTGAAGTATCCAACAGAACTTAATGCATCAAACTAGTACTCATTAAGGGGACTTTCTATGCCAGGTTGTTTTGATCAATGAATGCAGCAGAAATGCTTTTCACAACAAGAGGGCCTTCGGCCCTGGGGCGCTCACCTGAGATAAAGGCTCTTTTTCTTTCAACAGTCTAATTTCATGTTAAGGTTAGGATTATGAAACAAGTGGGCCACAATTACATATAAAGACTATGAACCTAGGGATCCAAAAGTCTAAATTACAAATTCCAAGGCTTGAGTGCTGATTTGAAAGAAGGAAAAAACTTTTTCCATGGGTTATAATTTCAGAAATAAGAAAGAAGTCTGTGAACTGATGCTTCATGCCTATACCCCCCCCCCCTTGGGTCGGCCCCTGAAAACCCTAGGATCATGATTTAAGCTGTTTTATAATAGGTCAATATACTGATGCTTCATGCAAAATATCAAGGCTCTACGCCTTCTGGATTAGGAGGTAAAGATTCTTAAAGATTATTTTGAAATTTCACTTTTGTTGCCATGGCAACCAGAGTTTTAAACAGATTTCAATTCTTTAAGCTAATTTTAAGGGGGACCACCTACCTAACATTTCTGCAAAATCTGGTTCAAATTGGCCCTGTGAATTGGGAGGAGATGTCATTTAAAAAATCATTCTTTATTTCTATATAACCCCCACCCCCTGGGGCTTCGCCCCTGGGGACCTGAGGATCATGATTTTAGCTATTTTGAAAGAGGTCAATATACTGATGCTTCATGCAAAATATCAAGGCTCTTCGCCTTCTGGGCCAGGAGGAGAAGATTCTTAAAGATTATTTTGAAATTTCACTTTTGTTGCCATGGCAACCAGAGTTTTAAACAGATTTCAATTCTTTTAGCTATTTTTGAAGGGGACCACCTAAGGAACATTTTTGCCAAATTTGGTTCAAATTGGCCCAGTGGTTTAGGAGGAGATGTCGTTTAAAGAAATTGTTGACGGACGGCTCAAGACGCACGACACACGACGCACGACAGACGGACGCCGGACAAAAGGGGATCACAATAGCTCACTTGAGCACTACATGCTCAGGTGAGCTAAAAAGTCAACACAATTTATAGAACCATTGCTGCTATAAAATTGAATACAAAGAGCTGTAAAACAATGATGACATTAATAGTGCACTAGTTAGCAAATAACTATATTACTCATAGATCAAAGAGTTTGCAAACGTAAGATAACCCAATCTTGCAATCCCACTATTTCACATACTTTAGAAAAAATCATAGTGATAAATTTCTCCTTTTCTCTGCTGTTTTCTACCAATATAATTGTTATTTTCAAATTGAATTGTAAATTTCTTTCAATTTGGACCAGTCTAAAATTTTGTTGTTTTGTAATGAATTAAAACTTTTAAGTCTGAAAATGAAAAAAAAAACAAGTTCAATAAAACAAAGGAAATACAGGGGTAAAGAAGGGAATTGTATGTTAGAAGCAATTAATCCATTACTAACAATGCTTTCAACAGCTGCTTTTCCTCAGCCTCTCAAAATACAGGCTTCTTACCCATTTTCAGGCTACAAAATTTTGGAATAATCGAAATTCAAAGAGGATGCAGGCGACAATTTTAAGTAAGTAAAATATACAATATCTTTTATGTAACTTTTATGCCTTTTATGGTAAAACATTGTGGTCATTAAGGTTATTGCTTGTCACATTCATTTTCCTCAATGGTTTTTCAAGTTGTTTTATTAACCCTTGTCATGCTGTATAAATTACCTTACTGAATTGGTGTAAAATCAAAGGGCTGAAAGCACTGATAGAACTTGTTGTTCAAAAATCAACATTTTTTTTAGAATTCAATTTCATAGATAACTCTGACGGGTAAAGTACAAACAGGAAGTGTAGACCAAGATCAGACTGCACTTATGTGCAGGCTGATCTTGGTCTACACCTCCTACCAAAACCGGAATATTCCGGGTTCAGCATGACAAGAGTTAATAAAAAAAAGCTGGCTTGAGTGGAAATGGGTTCAAAATCATTAATGGATTGTCAATTTCCAAACAAAAAAGAATGAATGATGCCCTAATAAAATATAAATGAAATTCATGCAAAAGGAACAACTGGTAGACGTTTACTCCATTAATTTACAATTGAAAACATTACACATAATATACTTATTAAGAGATTTTTCAATACTAGTGGGATAATAGTGACCTAATTGCTTTATTAACCCTTGTCATGCTGTATAAATTATCTTACTGAATTGCTGTCAAATCAAAGGGCTGAGAGTACTGATAGATATTTTTGTTCAAAAATCAATATTTCTTTAAGAAATCAACCTCATAAACAACTCGAAAAGGAAAAGTATGAGCAGGAGGTGTAGACTAAGATCAGCCTGCACATAAGTGCAGTCTGATCTTAGTCTACACCTCCTGTCAAAACCGGAATATTCCGGGTTCAGCATGACAAGGGTTAAAACCACTATTTTCTATCTCTACATGCCTTTGTTTTACCCATTCCAACATGATGCTGCTTTTTGACACCCCTGAAGAAAACCAATTGGGAAAACATTGTGTAATATGAAGAAATTCCTTGACCCGAGCAATTTCTTAGTTTTACACAATGTTTTCAAACCAGAAATTTGAAAAATCTAAAATTGCATTAACTTTGACTTGTCGTATGCAACTCCTTTCGATTTTGGACCTGCCTAAAATTTTGTTGTCTGGTAATGGGTTTGATATTTTTTTAAGGTCCAAATTCAAAGAAGATGCAGACAACAAAATGAGTAATAAGCAATTTCTTCATTTTCTTCAATATTTCTAAATCTCTTTTCTTTGTGAGCTTAAAAATGGGATTGTGAGAAATTGTGTAAAGATAAGCTTTTCAAAATATCTGTATTCATATATCTCTGTTGAATAATGTCAACTAAGTGGGGATAACATATTGTATTCTTATAACCAATTCTTTAATAAATAGCAATAATTTTAAAGATATTTGTCTGTCTGAGTAAATAAATCATTGAGGAAAATGAAGAAATTGCTTGTAATCTGGAATTTCCTTATTTTTCACAAGGGTTTTTTTTTTTTTTTTTAGCTTTCTTATTGATGGGCTTAACCCATTCCATAACTCAACAAAATTTTAGACTGGTCCAAATTGAAAGAAGGTGCAGACGATATTTTCAAGTTGGTGGAATTTAAATTTTCTTAGTCATTTTGGATAGAAAACATTGTTGATAATGAAGAAATTGCTTGGTACAATAAATTTCTTCATTATCCACAATTTTTTCCAAAGCTTTTTTCTTGAAGGGTGTAAAAAGGAGGGCTTGTGAGGGAATGGGTTAAAAAGGCTGTTTTTGTGGAAATAGGTTAAAATAAGCTTTATAAAATATTATTATTCATATTCATGTGCTTATTTTGAATAATGTCAACTAAGTGGGGATGAAATTGTGTGTCATTATGATCCACACTTTAATAAATAACAATAAAACAGTATTTTAACTCTTAACTAGACATCAGAATTTGAGTCTGTTCAATATTGATGCATCCCACATATTGAAGAAGATACAAATTAAAATCAGAAAATATTGAAGTGTAGAAAAGCAGTGATCTCAAAATATAAACTACTTACTACAAGCAATTCCTCCTTTTCTTTCAATTGATCTAAAATTTCATTATAAGTTCATGAAACAGGGGTGTGGAGTTCAAAGTAAACGCATAATTCATGACGATTTTTATGTAACGGGGGGGGGGAGCTAATTTCAAAGGATAAATTCCTCTAAAATTTGGTCACTAAATCTCCAAGTGGTACAAGAAAAATTCTACCTTTAAAACCCTTTCCCACACAATACTGCTTATTTACACCCCTTGAGAATGCAACTCCAGAAAACATTGTGGAAGATGCATCATCAATAAGCAAATTCTTCATTTCCAATAATTTTTTATACCAAAAAAGATGTTTTTTTATAACTTGTCATCTGCAATAAAATTGTCGTCTGCAATTTTTTTTAATTTGGGCCAGTCTTAAAATTTATAGTGTGTGAATTGCTGTCATTCGACACTTCTGCATAAAAGGATGGGTAAAATAGACAATTGTGTCAGGAAGGGTAAAGAAATGCGATTATTTCACAACTAGTGTAACATGACAAATGTGATTGTGTGCTCTCAATTTTCAGGCTTGTAAAGTATAATCAATATATTTCCTAGTCACAATGATTTTAATGATAGGTCAAGGATTTATGCAAAGGGGGTTCAAACTTGCCAATGGGGGGATGTCTTTTTCCTAAATTACAAAATTTCCATTGTATTTCCCTATGAATATGAAATAATAAGGTTACAGAGAGGGGTTCAAAAGACCCCCCTGAACCCCTTCTTAATCTATCACTGATTTTATGTCAACATTTTCAAATCATTTGTGGTATTTTCAACATTTTAGCAATCCACTGACAATGCAATGTATACAACTACCATTTCCTTTAGTCCGGCAGTGTTTTTTAACCCATTACCCCACAACAAAATCAACATACATTTCACACAATGTTTTCCAAGTTGATTTTCTTGATTTGCCTCACTAAGCGTCATTGTGTGGGAATGGGTTAAAGTCTTTAAGCATGACAATTAATTTTAATAAAATTCATTTAAAAACTAGCCTAAGTGCGTTTATTCACCAATGTTTAAATAAGAGAAAGGGACAATAATAAAAAAACACAGACTATCTCATTACCACTCAAAAATCTCAAAACATTGTTTTGAAATGTTATCTGCAACTTCTTCAAATTTGGACCAGTCTAAAATTTTGTTTGGGTATGGGTTATGTGTATCAAAAACCAACAGCATAACCCAATATAGTCAACAGTCACAAGAATTGTCTTAACATGTAAAATTTGACTAGAACCCTCTCCCTAGGATAAATGACAGAACACCAATATAAATAGAAAAATAATGGACCAATCAAATCATAGACACAAAGTGAACTTTGAACTCCCAACATTGATAAAAGCCCTTTTTGTTAGTTTGGCGGCTTCAACCCATTTCCAGATAGCAAAATTTTAGATTGGTCAAAACTGAAAGGAATTACAGACAAGAATTTATATTTTATGAAATTTCAGATTGTTCCACTTTTCTGGATAAAAAACATGTGGAAAACGCAGAAATCATCCCTTTCTCTTACCTAGACTTCTGATATTGATGATAAATGATGGTGAAATAAACAAATTAGATGCTAAAAGTCCCTAGTATTTTGGCTGGAATCGGACTTCTTTAGTTAACATGGATGTAATACACGGAATCTGTTTCTTCTGATTCATGAACTCCTTCCCCGTTCTGGATTCAAACTCGTACGCCACTTTTTTATTCACACGGGTCATCATTGTCAACAAGTCCATTTTGTCCCAGTTTTTAGCCAGGATTTCAGATAACGCTTGCACAAACCACGATCCATTGGCACTATTCCTCCATGAGAAAAAACCTGAAAAGTAAAGCTAGTTATAAGCAAACTAAGGCATATGAAAAGTGGAACATATATCCCTTGTCATGCTGAGCCCAGAATATCCCTGTCTTGGCAGGTGGAATAGAGAAAGATCAGCCGGCACAAAATGGGCAGTCTTATCTTCTTCAACACAACCTGTCTGTCGCCTTAATGCGTAAGTTGTATAGAATTGATTTTAGAAATAAATTTTGATCCATAAATAGTAGTTTTAGTATTTGATTCCTATGTTTTAATTGAAATTTTGAAATAGGGTTTTATTCATCATGACAGAGGTTAAGCCATTCAATTAATTTACCAGACAACAAAATTTTCAACTGGTCTTAAATGAAAAAAGTTGCAGGTGACAATTAGCCATGTCAATTTAGATGAAATAGTTTGCCTAACTATTCCTTATTTATTGATAGGACTTACTTATCCCTTGGGACCCAAAGTCAAGATTTTAGAAATGTTCAGAGGTCCATGAATAGATTTTTTATCACAAATATCAAATCAAGGTTCTAGGCCTTTGTGATCAGATTTTTTTTTTCCATGAAATCTTGAACAGGTCCTTATTCAAAGAGGTTTCAGACAACAATTTCAAATTTATAGAATTTCTGTTTAATAAAACAATTCCTTCATTTTCTGCAATGTTTATCCAAGCTTTTTTTCATTAGGGGTGTAAAAATGCAGGGATGTGCAGGAATGTCTTAACCCATTACCAGACAGCAAAATTTTAGACTGGTCCAAATTGAAGGGAGTTGCAGACCAAAATTTTAAATTTATGAAATTTTAGATTTTTTCAAGTTTCTGGGTAGAAAACATTGTGTAAAATGAAGAAATTGCTTGTCACAAGCAATTTCTTCATTTTACACAATGTTTTCCCAATTATTGTTCTTGAGGTGCATCCAAAAGCGTCACTGTGTGGGAATGGGTTAAGATAAGCTTTCAAAATATCTATTACATTTTTTCACATACTATATATATTGTTTATTTGTGTATTTTTTGTTTTTTTCCATTCTGGCAACATTGGTGGTCAAGCATAGTTGTGACAAATTTAATCAACCACCAAATTTTATATGTTTTGTTATTCGATATATATTTCTTTTCAATATTGAGAAAGCTCCATGTTGTGATTGAGCATGACCAATTTGATTTGAGCATGACCAATTTGATTTGAGCATGACCAATTTGATTTGAGCATGACCAATTTGATTTGAGCATGACCAATTTGATTTGAACTTGACCAATAGACCTTTTCACGGTCTCACAGCGCATGCGTCAAATCGAATCTCGTTAAAGGCGATATTTACTCGAGACTTTGTCACGTGATCGATTGCGGGGAGTCGATAATTCATCACTATATAATCCTATATAAATTGTTTATTTTGAACGAGCAAAAATAAAGGTTAAAAATCAAAATTTTGGTGCAGAAAGGGTTTCAATATGTGGGCAGATATATGCAGACTAGTTGTAGCGAGTAATATTGATGATATTATCGTGTATTAATAACAAAATTAAGTTTAAAACGACCTGGTGTCTAGGCCATATGAAACATTACGTACCTCGAGTTGTGCGAAAATTACCCTTTCATACAATAATATCTCCTACGAAATAAGATATTTTGGACATATTTTTAACTCCCCCCTCACACACATACAAGGAAGGAAAAGTAAATAGTTATAGTTTGACACTCGACGCAAACACTGAATGATTACGTTGATGAATGGAAAATCCCGCCTTGCAGTATACGGACAAGTGTCAAACATCTTGACAGATATAATATTGACTAAAATAACATTCCAATATTAATCCATTCCCAATGAATGAATTTTTTGACTGGTTCAAAAGATGCTGCAGACGACATTTTAGAGCTAATGGAATTTAATTGTTTATTTATTTACTTTTTTTCCTTATGGGACAGGAAAAATATTGTGGTTACCGAAGAAATTTCTTTATCCAAGCAATTTCTTCATTTTCCACAATGTTTTCATATGCTTCTTCTCAAATCGACATTCGCAGCGTTCTGGTAATAGAAGTGTTGGAGGAAAGGAGAAAATATATTCTTTGATTTATATAATCTGCTTTTCGTCTAGATATGCCATATACCGATTAAAATGTGTATATGGAAATTCAAAATTGAGAGCAAAATTGAGAGCACTATATATTAACGAAAAAAGGATTATTACAGAAATCATAATAGTATGATGACGATGTCAATAGTGCGAAGAAAAGAATGAAAAATAGAAATAATCAAATGTAATGATTATAATGGAGTGCTGTTCGGTAAACAGTCTTGATGTAAAGGGTTCCCTTTGGTATATGACATATCTATATGGTGTTATGTGTAGACGGCAACATGTCACCAAGCATCTAATAAACAACACCGCACACTCTTTATGTATATTAGTAAAATTTAGGAATTGATGAAACAATCTGTCTTTTTATGTTTCAACCGATATGCCGCCAAGTACTGGGCCCTGATCGACGAATCAAAGAATCCAACCAGACGTCGTTTTCAATCGGCACGAGAATATTATTGCATGGTGTTTATTTATTTATCATTATCATTTCAATCTTTTACCAAAATAAAAATAAATTGAATACGAAACAACTTTGAGTGGATACTTTTTGCTGTGGGATATATATTATCCTAAAAAGATGGGTGGAAATGACAATTGTTGCGTGGCAGATTGTAGATCGACAAGGCATAACTTTATATATCCTTCCATAGAATTCGAAAGAATCCGGAGTCTAGAAGAAAATTATGGATAAAGGCAACTGGAAGAGTCCTCCATAGAAGAAATAAATTTGCACCAACGAATAATTCTTTATTTTGTGGTCGACATTTTGTGAATGGGAAGAGAAGTGATGATCCAACGTCTGTGGACTTCATACTGACAATGAATCTTCCGGTGACTTTGCCAGTAACATTGAGGAAAAGGAGAGCTACTGTTTCCAGTATGAAATCGTCCAAATATGATGGAGCAGTAGAAACCCTTGTGAAAGAAAACTGTAGCGTGTGTTACACCAAGAAACGTGTTTTGTTGCCAGAAATTGATCTTAGAAATGTGCAGAACGAAGTTCAGATTTCACATGAGCAGTCAGATGAAATGACAGAATGCGAAATGCTGCATTGCCAAATCCCCTGCAAGGTACGATTTCAATTAAAATGTAACGTAAGTTTGGTAGGATTTTCCCTGGTATGAAGCAAGGACACGGGAACTGATTAAATACAAGCTGGTATTTTCCACAGTTTTTTTCAATAGGACTGAGTCTCTGGACAAATCCCTCTTCAAAGTATTTAAACGCCTTCAACGACTTGTAGGCCCGTACGCTTTCTTTGTCAAACAATTTGTACCGCGATTCCACTAAATATTTTTTTAATTTTGATATGTCAAAGGCTGGAACATTTTTCAAACCATTTTCCCATCTATTGTTCGGATTTCTAAACACTGACTTCACAAAAAGAAACTTGTTTACTGACATTTTAACACTGTTAAAGTTCGGGGTCGTATCGAGCCTTCTTATTTTCTATTAAGTTTTTCAAACCGGAAGTAAAAACTCCCCGCAACGGGAAAATGTTGTTGTTGTTATTTTTTGAAAGCGTCTAATGGATGTAGACTTTTTAGTCATCTGGCGCTTTGCGTGAAAAGGTCTATTTGATAATGGCTAATTGTTTGAGATTATATCTTAACGTTGATATGAAATATTGTATTTAAACTTGTAAGGGAGAAATCTTCAAATGATTCCCACACAATGACACTTTTTGACGCCCCAAAGAATATAAGGTTTTGGAAAATTTTATATTGCAGTAGAAAACATTGTAGATAATGAAGAAATTACATGTAACAAGCAATTTCTTCATTCTACATAATTGTTTTCCAAAGCTTTTTTTCTTAGGGGCATCAAAGAGCACTGTCATTTAATTTCATTAGCTGACAAGGTGCCAAATTTTCACAAGATACGCCCGTCACACTGCTTAATTTTAACTGGGGGTTTGAATAGAACTTATGTTATTTTGAATGAATATTTTTTGTCAACAAAGTGTGAAAAACAACAAAGGGCAATAACTCAAAATATACGCTAGGTAGAGTTATGGTTCTTGTACACTGCACTCCCACTTGGTGAGCTCTATCCATCCATGAAATTTCATGATTCTAGCTATTATACTTTTAGAGATATACTCCGGACAAGATTCAAGTATGAAAAACAACAAAGGGCAATAACTAAAAAAATAGGCCAGGTAGAGTTATGGTTCTTGTGCACTGCACTCCCCCTTGGTGAGATCTATACACCCATGAAGTTTCATAATCCTAGCTATAATACTTTTAGAGATATACTCCAGACAAGATTCAAGTATGAAAAACAACAAAGGGCAATAACTCAAAAAATAGACCAGGTAGAGTTATGGTTCTTGTACACTGCACTCCTACTTGGTGAGCTCTATCCATCTATGAAATTTCATGATTCTAGCTATTATAATTTTAGAGATATACTCTGGACAAGATTCAAGTATGAAAAACAACAAAGGGCAATAACTCAAAAAATAGCCCAGGTAGAGTTATGGTTCTTGTGCAGTGCACTCCCCCTTGGTGAGATCTATACACCCATGTGGTTTCATGATCCTAGCTATAATCCTTTTTAGAGATATACTCTGGACAAGATTCAAGTATGAAAAACAACAAAGTGCAATAACTCAAAAAATAGACCAGGTAGAGTTATGGTTCTTGTGCACTGCACTCCCCCTTGGTTAGATCTATACACCCATGAAGTTTCATAATCCTAGCTATTATACTTTTAGAGATATACTCCAGACAAGATTCAAGTATGAAAAACAACAAAGGGCAATAACTCAAAAAAAGGCCAGGTAGAGTTATGGTTCTTGTGCACTGCACTCCCCCTTGGTGAGATCTATACACCCATGAAGTTTCATGATCCTAGCTATAATCCTTTTTAGAGATATACTCCGGACAAGATTTAAGTATGAAAACAACAAAGTGCAATAACTCAAAAAATAGACCAGGTAGAGTTATGGTTCTTGTGCACTGCACTCCCCCTTGGTGAGATCTATACACCCATGAAGTTTCATGATCCTAGCTAGAATACTTTAAGAGATATACTCCGGACAAGATTCAAGTATGAAAAACAACAAAGGGCAATAACTCAAAAAAATAGGCCAGGTAGAGGCATGGTTCTTGTGCACTGCACTCCGTATTGATGAGAAGAATATAACTGCCAATTTTAAAGTCAATCGGACTTACGGTGACAGAGTTATGCTCCAGGGAAAGAAGTGGAAACCGCCCGGACTCCTGGACAACCGGACACCCGGACGCCCGGACACCACGGGTGATCCCATAATACGTTCTGTCTTCGACGGGCGTATAAAATTTGTTGCCTTCAACATCTTTGACTTTGGACTAATTTAAAATTTTGTTGTCTGGTTATGGGTTTAGACATGCAGAGGTTATGATTGCTATCATAAAACAGTAAGACAAGATGAAGTGTAAATGCATTTTTTCTATTCTACATGTATGCGGTAGACTAATTAACTCTTTCATGTTCAATTCCTGGTTTTTACATCCATGTTAATCTATACTTGAGAAAAAATTTTGGAAAAAAAAGAATTTGCTTGTAACAAGCAACTTCTTCCTTTCCCACAATATTTTCTACCCTGTTGGTTGGTTACATTTAACTACACTCAATTTTGGTTGTCGTCTGCAACTTCTTTCAAATTGGAAAAGTCTAAAATTTTGCAAAACAGGAAAGGGTTCACTGCATGAAAAATGTGAAAACTGCCCATTGTTGGAACTATTGAAGATGTTGACTCAAAACAATATTGAAAGAGGTATGAAATACTGTTATAACTTTTAATATTAATTTTTCCAATAAACTATTTATCAATTATTAGCATTGGGTCCCAAACCTAACAAAGACAATTATTTTGAAGGGATGTATGATATAACAGTCAATATGAAAAAAAAGTAAACACCAAATGTGAACACTGGCAAAATAAAGAATATCACCAAATTTATTTTTTAGATAATTTGAAAGACTACCAGTCAAATAAAGGACTGTTTGTTTCAGTGTAAGATCAATTAATATTTCAATGGGTGAACAACAAAACTTTTATTTTCATGAGTGGTGAAGCCACAAGTGAAAATGTAGCTTTTGTTGTTCACAAAATGAAATATCAATCGATCTTACTTGAAAAACAAACGATTGTTCTATTTCTTTAATGCGAAAATTAGACAAAAAGCAAAAATTTTATGATAATCTTTCTTGAAGCGCCTCATTTTGCACATGACTGCTATGCAACCCTTATGATGACATCACTTATTTGGCTCTGCTTAGATAACGTCAGATAGGGTGAAATGAATGAAAGCGGGGCATAAGTTTTTGATAATTTCACTGGATAGGCTGTGAGTTTATCGAATGAAAATCTACCATTATTTCTCGATAATCCACCTGAAAGCATTAAAGAAATTTGACTAATTCTTTGCCAAATAGCTTGGAAGGATATGGTGTTTAAATAAATCTCACTGTATTTCTTTTTAGGCCTGATTCCCTCTTAGATTTTTCAAAGTTTTTTCGTTTCTTCAAATCCTGCAATTATTCCCTTAGCTTACTGTTTTCCAATTTTCTAAAAAATTGAAAGGCAGCATTCCATTCAACTTTGTGTAATTTAATTACATATTGACTCTATAACAAAATATGCACAAAAAATTAAGCTCAAAATAAGATTAATTTCTGTGAATGTAAACTCCGCCAACACAATGCAGAATTCGTGAGATAAGTTGAATTTTACTCCTCCCATACTTTACAAAGCCTATTGAAATTCACACACAAGCAGCCTTAAACTGGTTGGGAACTCGTTTTGTATCGACAGATTACTGTCCAAAGGCGACTTGAACCCTTTTCCTTGTGATTTTAACCCTTTTCATGCTGTATAAATTACCTTACTGAATTGCTGTAAAATCAAAGGGATGAAATTACTGATAGAACTTATTGTTCAAAAATCAATATTTCTTTCCAAAATCAACTTCATAAACAACTCGGACAGGAAAAGTACAAGCAGGAGATGTAGACCAAGATCAGACCGCACTTATGTGCAGGCTGATCTTGGTCTACACCTCCTGCCAATACCAGAGTATTCCGGGTTCAGCATGACAAGGGTCAAGGTTACCGACCAGTAAATTTGTATTATAAGTATCGAACATTTGACATAGTTTTGTAGTGTTTTATCATTTAAACGCCCAGCAAATAAATATCATTAAAAGCAGTTAGCACATGACAAAATTCTGGATTGACCTTATTCAGAAAGATCACAAACATGTAATGCCACTTTTGAAATTATTTCTTAGGGAATATTCCAACTTTTGAAAATCAAAAACCTTCTGGAAACAATCCTTTCTTCACTACCCGACTCAACATTTCTGAAATAATTTTCTGCAACTCCTTTAAATTTCATTATCCTTAAATTTTGTTTCGTATAACAAACATAGTCAGAAAATAAGAAATTGCTTATTTATTTTGCTCAATGTGTCTCCAAAACAACATATTTCAGAGGACAGGAGAAGTTAGGCTTGGTAAATCAGCAGCCTGGTTTCTAGGTAAATCGAGTCTGTCTAAACAGTTACTGGGATCTGTCTGTAAAGCACACTGAATTCTGGGGCTTTCTATGTTATACATATATAGCGCAGAAATGATGAAATTCCTTATTGTTTTCAATACTTTTAGATAACTACAGTGTAGAAATAGACAGTAAACAGCAAATCATTAATTGGGTGATAACTGGAATATCAAGATTAGCCTCATTAACTTGAAATAAATATCCTTATAAAATGTAACGAAAAATTCAAACCTGTAGCCATTGGCTGTTTGAATGTATTTGAAAGTGGGATGTGTTTATATCATAATTCAAGACATGCCCCTGCCAATGAAGGTTTGACTACAAATACTTTTAACATTGTATGGATAAGAAGGCAATCTTTAATTTCATTATAGATTGGAAATCTAAAAAAACTAATTTGCAAGTCGCTTTGCTCCCTACAAACCAATTTCTTTATCATGAGATTTCTAATCTATAAGTAATACTTATTTAAAAGAGGTTCCCATAAGGAACATTTCTACCAAATTTGGTTCAAATCAGCCTAGAGGTTTGGGAGCAGTTTCTGCTCAGGTAAATTAAAAATCATACCTGGAACTACTGAATATGCTATCAAAAAGTCTGCCTCTGATGGAATTTTATGAACCTGAACTTCCATATCTGGTGGCATGAAACCTTTAGCATCAGTTGTGTTCACACCAACACCACCATCAAAATTACCTCCCTGACATGCCTGATTGGAAAAGAAAGAGAAATGGTAATTCATTTGATCTTCCTCCAGCAACCACCTGTATCAAGTGACCACTTACATTAATCCATTACCACATGCCAAAATTTTTATACTGGCCCAAATTGAAAGAAGTTGCAGATGACAATTTAAGGCTTATGAAATTTTGGATTTTTTCAACTTTTTGGTTAGAAAACATTGTGGAAAATGAAGATATTGCTTGCAACAAGCAATTTCTTCATTTTCCACAATGTTTTCCAAAGCTTTTTTTCTTGGGGGCATCTAAAAGCGTTACTGAATGGGAATGGGTTAAGTAACCTCAATCTGAATCCCCTTTTCAAAATCAAACTCTCTCATAGAGAGGTACTTGTATTTGCTATAAACATATCATGGCTAAAACCTATGTTTTTGGAACTCATTTGACTCGTATAGACTAGTATTTAGCAAAAATTTTGTGATAATTTATGTATGCAATTGAATTAATCCTTCATGTAATTTGAAGATCTACTATACCAATATCACATTTTAGCATAATACGAGATGATGAAATTTTAGACTGGTAAAAATTCAAAGAATTTGCTGATGATAATAAAAAGTGCATAATATCTTCTTTTCTTGTTAGAAAATATTGTGGCAAACTGGTATTCACAAGCAATTTCATTTTCTACATTCTTTTCTTGAACTCATTTCTTTGGAGTAATAAAGATGTAACTATGCGTAGATAGAAAAGAATTTTTGTCTGCAAAAGCTTTGAATTTGGATAGGTCTAAAATTTTGCAAAATAGGAAAGGGTGAACAGTGTAAATGGACCTAGAAAGATTGCTGAATGGTTCTCCACCAAATGCTATATAAGTTCACTATTTAGTTACTTTTTGCTACAATTTTAAATTTGAGTACATAAATTTTATTAATTAATAAATAGACAACATCTCAGATTTCTTTACTTACTTGTATAAAAAATATTTTAGGTTTCCCTACCAGACCAGCACATGTATTGCCTTTAAATGGCTTTAACAGTTCTTGTATTTCTATTTTCGAGTCTGTACCAAATACCACCCCCTCCTCTCCATGTGAAAGTATCGCACAAATAAAGGCATCTGATTGGTGATTGTATTCATCATCGCTAGCAGCTGTCAGATAAAAAGAAGAAAAATTGAAACTTTACTTTACACATTCCCACTCAACAAAACTTAAGACCAGTTAAAAGTCAAAGAATTTGCAGACAACAGTTTCAGGCTAATAAAATCTTAATATTTTGTTGTTTGGGAAGAAATATTGTTGATAATGGAGAAATAGCTTTAAAACAAGCAATATCTTAATTTCCCACAATTTTTTCTAAAGCTAATTTTGCTATTGGTGTAGAAAAGGGAATTTGTGTGGAAATGGTTTAATAAACCCTTGTGTGATATTTCCAACCATTTCATGTGTATGAGAAATGCAGACACAAAGCAGCCTTCAGGCTTGACAAATTTAGAATATCAACTGTTCATATAAACAAGCTTTGGGTCAGTACCTCTCTGTAGAGTGCACAATGAAGACTCTGATCAGATTGTTAGTGTGTATGAATAGGCTGATCTAAAGCTTTGTAATGGTTGGAAATATCATGGACAGGTTAAAATGATGACTTCAGACCGATTGAAATTTATGGGGTTTGCTGTTGATAATCTGACTACCTACTGTAGCTGGTGCTCAGCTTTTTGATACAAGATAGAGGATGAAATATCTAAGTTGAAAAAGAGGCTTACTTCTTACAAAAGTGCATTTAGAGTTAGTTAGCATATATTTCAAGTTCCATATGAATACCTTCAGTAATACAAGATATATTTTCAAAATGTCACAGTTTTAGCATAACAACAAAGATAACAAAAAAGACACAAAAATAAGGCTATTGCAATAATTAGAGTTTTCTCTGAAAACAGCCAAGGTTAAAAATCTAAGAATTCAATCCCTTCCTTTATGCTCAATGTTTTCTATTGTCTAAGAGAAACAAAAAAATGCTTTAACCCATGAAAAGAGACAAAATTTTAGACAGATCTGAATTGAAAGGAGTTGCAGACGAAATTTTTAGTTTATTTTTAATTTTTTCAACATTATGGGTAGAAAACATTGTATAAAATGAAGAAATTGCTTGTTACAAGCAATTTCTTCATTTCACACAATGTTTTCCTAATGGGCCCCTACCGATATCCAGGGTTACTCCGCTTTGTTTTAGTATTAGAGTGACCTCCCTTAAATCTTTGGGTAGTTCAAGTGAAAAAATCGATGAAATCGGTATTGAAAACATTAACAGGTTGTTGCCAGCTCTTACTATGCGTCATCAATGTTGAAACCCTAGATGATCTAGAGACTACTTTATTTTAACAGCTGAGCTTAATTTTTAAAACTAAGTGACGTTTCACGTGTTTATAATCGTAAATGAGCTGGTATGAAAGTGTATTTTTCGGATATACCCTAATTCCGGATATACGTATTAATTTCCATAAAAAGAGCTTTTTTGATCGAAATAAATAAAATGATACTCACGGAAATACACTCCGTTATTTCCTTTTTTAAAAAATGGTTTCACATGTCAAGCGGGGCTTTGAATTTATAAGATATCTGTCATTTTACCAACAGGAACTGTTACAAAGAAGCTCTCAATATGTCTTCATTTCATAACCATGGGAATTTACCAAATACCCTTTTCATTGATGAATATGAAATAAATTTAATCAGAATTTCACTGCATGATCCTTAACAAGCTTTGTAAAGTGTCTGGAGGCTTGTGGAAATGAGTGTTGCCTCTGTAGGTCCTCTCAAGATATATCATTCGTTTCTTACCAATGGCAAGTAAGATATATCATTAATTTCCTACCAATCAGCAAATGATAAGGTCTAAGTAGGGTGAGAAGCTGGTGGCTCAGATGAAATGTCAGTCATGCTTAGTAACTGATTTAATGTTGAAAGTGGTGTTAAACCGATAACCGGAGGGCAACATATTAGACTGTGCCAAATTTAAAGGAGTTGCACATGACAACTTTCAGTTTATGAATTTGTAGATATTTTCATCTTTCTGGGCAGAAAACATTCTGCAAAATGAAGAAATTGCTTGTTACAAGCAATTTTGTCAATTTGTACAATGTTTTCCCAATTATTTTTCTTAAGGGGCGCCTAAAACCGTCATTGTGTGGGAATGGGTAAACCAATTTAAATCAATCAACCTGCACAAGCTTTAGCATCTGATATTAGATGTGTGCACAAATTTATATTTTTCATATAAAATTTATTCTGGTTAACCCTGGTTTATACGTCCCTGTGGCTTTCAAATCGAGAATGCATTGTAGAAAAAGAATATGCTTGTTGCAATTTTTTCCTTTTCCACAGTATGTCTACCCTGCTGAATGTTTGTTGTTTTTAAATTTATTGTTTTATATATCATTTCATGTATTTAAGTATTTGAGAAAAAGTGAGAAATAAAAAAGTGGAAATATAAAAGAGATGACCGTAAGAAGTGTTACAAAGATCAAACTAAGACAATCTTTTTGATTTGTTTGTTTGTTTGAATGGGGTTTTACGCCGCTTTCAACAATCTTTCAGTTATATCGCGGCGGCTGGAGCACCTAACAATGGAATCCTGGTATTTCTCACACCAGTACTACCATTACATCCTTTCCTAGCCTCCAGCTGCTATCCCACATAGGCCTACGATTATCGACCCATTGGTGAGAGACAAATAGTCGGAAAGGATGAGTGCCGCCGTCGGACAATCTTTTTGAACGTTTTAATCCATTTAGCTGATACCAAATTCTTATTACTATATTGAGATATATCATGCAATGACATATATGATACAATGTATATATACTAAGTATTCAAATCTTTTTGTTGTAAAAAAAGTGGACTTAAACATGTTTTGTTTTTTTTTCATATTTTTCTTACTTAAACATTCTTTCCAAATTTTTCTAAATGAGAAACGTTTTAAGATAGATTTCCTTTACCTCTTGCATACATAATCCAATGTAAAATGTACAAACTTTTAATTTCCTTAGAATTAGAGGGAATAGCAAACGACTTCCTTTGTTACTTGTAATAAGGGGATATCGGGTGTAAATCAAAAGCAAATAACCCATCAGTATGAGATATATCCAGTGTATATCTAAAATACCACCCGTGGTCTATTACGCAATCAGAGATACTGATCAGAAGTGTGTAAGTTACTTGGATTAAAACAGCAGTTTATGAGAGGACATATTCTAGGTTGTTGTTGTGTGGTTTGCTTGTTTTAATAAGACTTTTTAAGTTAAAGAAGTAAACGCAATTATTTCCTACAAAGGACGCCTTTGCTATTTTTTTTATTTTTTTTTTTTTTGAAAATGAGAAGTAAAATATGAAAACTGGACGAGAATGAAATTGGTTCCTAGGTCGGGAGAGAAAAACGATTAAAACGTGTGAACGTTAATATATAATAACTACGACAACAATTCCATATTCTAAGAGTATTTTAAGAGTACTCAACATTCCTCTGTATCAAACTTTGAAAAAATATCTGATTCAAAATATAGGCATTTAACCTCTGATAGTGTTCTTTTACTTAGGGACAAAACCACATCATTTTGCATATAATATATGGACAGAAAGATAAAACATTAATCAATCTTTAGAACTAGATAAATTCCAAATAATAAAAGTCAACCGATTCCCTTGTTAATTAGTCAAAAGAAGGACATCTGGGCAGTTGTGTGAAAATCAAAGCAAATAGCTGATCGTTATGAGATATATCCGGATACCATCCGTGGACTATTGCGTAATCAAAGATACCGATTCAAAACGTGTAAGTTACTTAGATTAAAACAGGAGTTTATGGACGGACATCGATAATTCTTAAGATTAACTTACCATTTAAACCTTTGTAGATGAAAAAAATCTCAGAACGAAATAGGATACAGATGAAATATTAAAATCCATTTGTGTCAAAAATAACGGATCGCTCAGATTTGGATAAATTCCTTGTAAAAATACTCCTTTTATCGCAATACTTTTGTTCCCCCCGTTGTTGTTTTGTCTGTTAGCATGTTTCAATAGATATTCTCAAGCCAAGGAAATAAAAGCAACAATTCACCATGAAGGACACTTTTGCTAATTTTGCTTCGAATTTTGCACCTGCCAGTAATACCCGAAAGGGGAGTTGGGCAGTATATATAGATAGATAGATAAAATGAGAAGTAGAATATGAAAACTGGATGATACTCGGACGGGAAGACGATTATAACGTGTCAACGTAAATAAAAACTACCAAAATATTTTAATAATCTATAAGTATTACAAAAGTACTCAATATTCTTATGTGTGAAATACCGAAAAAATAATTATTTCTCTCCAAAACAGACGCTTTTAGTCTCAGCCCTTATATACTCTTTGTTGAAATTTAAACCAGAACTACCCAGTAGAATCAAGGGAGTTAATTAAAGGGCAATTTGCAGGAGAACTCCGTATATCGGTAGGGGCCTATTGATTATCTTTAGGGGTGTCCAAAGGTGTCATCGTGTTGGAGTGGGATAAATTTTCTGGAGAAATAGTTCATATCCTGTAGACAGCACTTACCTTTTTTAAGAACTTGCACCATATCCATAACTTTAAAATCTTGACAGCCAACAACATCAAACCCCATTTCTGAGAATCTCTGTGATAGAGCTACAGCATCATTATCTGTCCCCGTTCTCTCCCCTAAACCAAGTGTTCGATCAAATGTCTTGTTGTTTATTATCACAGCACGTCCCCGTTTAGGGTGGTTCATTTTGTACTCGTCTGCATAAAACTCTTCTTTCGTCATAGTGACCCTGTCACCACTGTCAAAAAAGTATAATGATAAAATGTTAACCCTTGCCATTCTGACCCCGGAATATTCCTGATTTAAAATTGGACGTGCAGAGTAAACTTAGCTTACACTACCTGCTTGTTCTTGTTGTGTTGAGAAAAATCTTTGAACATTACATCAATCTTCTTATGTCATATTTTTAAAAAAATAATGAAGAGAGGATAAATAATCAGCATGACGAAGGTTATATTTACAAACAACTAGAGCAATCATCAAATGTGATAATACTAGCAATGTCTTGTCAAAAAATGCCTTTATCTTTTTCCAGACGGCAAAATATTAGACTGGTCCAAATTAAAAGAAGTTGCAGCCGAAAATTCAAAGTTTATAAAATTTTAGATTTTTTCGACTTTCTGGGTAGAAATCATTGCTTAAAAGAAGAAACTGCTTGTGACAAGCAATTTCTTCATTTTACACTATGTTTTACAATCGCTTTGCTTAAGAGGTGTCCAAAAGTGTCACTGTGTGGGAATGGGCTAATCAAAGAAAACAGTATAATTGAATAAATCAAGTTGATGTAAGAACAGTGGATAGATCTCTGCTGTAAATCAAAGAACCAATTGACCAATAAGATGATCCATTTAGACTTGAAGTAAACTTTGAACTCTGACATTGGACAACATTTATATGAAGTATTTTTGTTAGTCTGATGACTTAAACAACATAACAACAGCTTTGATAAGCTTTAGTTACAATGTTTGGGTCAGCAATGGCAACCAACCATTTTCCTTTTTTCATACATGTAACTGGGTATAAATTTTTCACAATAAAACTGTTTAATATTTTCCTGTCAGAGATCAGTGGGAGTGCCCAGCAATCCTTTTTATTGGAAACAAATTGGCATGTCAATGCCTATATGTTTATTGGCAGGTTACACCCGTTTTGCACTGACCCATAGATCTGAGCAACACCTAGGTAAAGTTCCATCATTCTATGTTTGTTGGCTGTTCAGATAATTTGACTGGTTGATTGAATGGGGTCTTATGCCACTTTTAACAGTATTTCAGACATATTGCTACAGCTGGAGCACCTTACCATGGGTTCCTGGTATTTCTCAAACCAGAACTACCACTACATTCTTTCTGAGCCTCCAGCTGCTCATCCCTCTTAGGTTTACGATTATCCACTTATTGATGGGAGACTAATGTCTGAAAGGATATTTTGCCATGGCTGAAAAATCGAACCTTGTACCCCTTGATTAGGAGTCCTACACACTACCAGTGTGCTATGGCCTCAGCCTATGTTGAGATAGAGATAATTAACTGTCTTCAAACAAATTAAATTTGTGAAACTGTAACCATGACCTTTGAGTCTTAACCCATTCCCACACAATTCCGCATTAAGACCCCCCCCCCCCCCCTCCATAAAAAAAAACACTACTGAAGAAATTGTTTGAAATGAGGAAATTGGTTGTCACAAGCAATTTCTTCATTATCAACACTTTTTTCCGTCGAAAATAAAAAGAAATCCAAACTTTCATTAACTAAGATTTGTTGTCTGCAACATCTTTGTTTTTGAACCGATCTTAAATTTTGTTGTGTGTTAATGGGTTAATTATCAACAATATTTTCTTCCCTCAAAGACTTGTGAAATTTCATCAACTAAAAGGTGTAGGCTGCACCTTTGAATTTGGGTCTGTCTAGGATTGTGTCATCAGGTATTGGGTTGAACAAGATGGTAGAATTTTAGACTGTTCCAAATTGAAAGAAGTTGCAGATGACAATTTAAAGTTTTTGTAATTTTAGATTTTGTCAACTTTCTGAGTATAAAATATTGTGTAAAATGAAGAAATTGCTTGTGACAAGCACTTTCTTCATTTTATACAATGTTTTCCTAGTTGCTTTTCTTGAGAGGCATTCAGAAGCATCACTATGTGGGAATGGGTTAAATGTTTGTGGATTACAATAATTTTTCTGTCATCTAAATCTACAGTATTGGTTAAAACTTTGTTGGCACCAACACTCTTATCTTCCTACATTGATATCAAACTACCATCAAAGTTTTTTTCAAAAGTTATAAAATCAGTATAAACAAAAGCATAAAACTTACCTCATGTGTCCCCCACCAATACCTGGTTCCCCCTTTTGCATAGGTTTTGCATCTACACTATCCATTGAGCTGCTTACTTCTGAAATGGAACAAAATTGAGTATAAAATTTTACTCTGTTATGCTTTATCATCTAATAATCTACAGAATTGCATTAAAATCAAAGGGCTCAAAACATAAGGTACATTGATTCTTAACCCTTGGCATGCTGAACCCAGAATATTCTGCTTTGGCACATATGTGCAGTCTGTTCTTAGTCTATACCCCTCTCTTGTCCTTTTAAGCAAGAACTGGTTATAAGATAAATTTTCATAATTTGGTGCTTCCAGTGCTGTTAGCTCTTTGATTTTGATGCGATTCTCTTGTAGATTTATAATTCAGCATGGCAAGGGTAAAAATTCACCTCACAATCAGCTCTGGCTTAAAAGGCAAAAGCAGGTGGTGTACACTAAGATCAGACTGCACAAATGTGCAAGCTGATCTTTGTTTATACCCCTGCAAAAGCAGGAATATTCTTGATTCAGCATGACAAGGGTCAAGCCATTACCAGACAAATGCATGATTGTTGGGAAATGAGGTAGATATTTAAAATGCCTGAGAAAAAATTTTCTTTAACATGCACAAAATTTCATATCAACTCTTGTTTTTCTACTGGACCTACTATGAAAAATTTTATAATGCATGACAGAAAAAATACAAAAGTAGATGGCCAAGTGAAAAAAGTTTAAACCAGTCAAAAAGTGGCCACTGTTAAATTGGTGGCTGTACAATTTCCGGCAGACTGCATGGAAATCTCATTCAGCCATCACCAGATGACAAAGTTTTAGACTTGTCCAAATTGAAAGATATTGCTTATGGCTATTTCTAATTATTTGAATTAAAAGAATAAGATGTATTTTAGGGTAGAAAACATTGGGGATAATGAAGAAATTACTTGTTATAAGTAATTTCTTCATTTTCTACAATGTTTTCCAAAGTTTTCTTTCTTGGGGGAAGTAAAAAAGCGGAATTGTGCAGGAATGATTTAATAGCCAGCCCCAGTCTACCCAGGGGTAAAATTGGGTGGCCACGAATATGAAAACATCTGGAGTGTAGGTATTCAAGAGCAAGTCTCTAATCTTTAGGCTGTCATCACAACCAAACTTAACCCTTTCCTGTACACTCCAAGCTTTTAATGCTCTTATGATCTTATACTTAGAAAACATTGTGTGAAAAGAAGAAATTGCTTGTTACAAGCAATTTCTTCTTTCCCCACCATATTTTCTACCCTATAGGATAGTAAAATTTTCAATAAAGTTCACTTTAAATTGCTATTTGCAACATCTTTCAATTTGGACAAGTCTAAAATTTCGTAAAGCAGGAAAAGGTTAAATAAATCAGTATTAACTTAGGTAATTCAAAAATGTTCTATAACACATCAAATTTTCAAGTTTAAAACACTCTATATATATTATTGAATATAAATACAATTGTTTTCTAACAAAATATTCTTCTAGAGTGGTTGATTGGTCATTGACCGGTCATTCTCTCTGTTATGAAGAACTGACCAGTGTATTTGTTGATTACAAAATTAACACCTACTCATGGGTTACTAATCAGTTTATTTTTAAGGTCTCTGACCTAGAGCATGTACTGTGAAATAACTTAAGAATAAATTGAGAAATCTCAATAAACTGTTCTAAATTAAGCTGAAAGCAATGGTTTAAAAGAGAGCCAATTACAATTATACCTCCTCTAACTGGAATGCTAGTTTGCATTAATCTATTCCCACATAATGACAATTTTTGATGCTCCTGAAGAAAAACAATAGAGTAAATGAAGAAAATGCTTGTTTCAAACAATTTCTTCATTTCCAACAATTTTTTCTACCCTGTAAATTGAAAATAACCCTAAAATTTAATTAACTTTAAAAATATTGTCTACAACTCCTTTCAATTTGGACAAATCTAAAATTTTGAGTCAATTAGCCTTCCAATAACCTTTCAATTGACCAGTTGTAGCTGTCAATCAAATCCCAAGCTGACCAATGGAAACTTCCATAAGACCAGAATTGAATTTTGAACTCAGACATTGGCCACCATTTCTTTAAACCTTTTTTGATGGATTTGTGACTTAAATGTTGTAACTACAGCTTATCAAAACTGTAGTTACAATTTTTAGGTTGCCAACCAACAGGAGATATAGACAAAGATCAGCATGCACATAAGAGCAGTCTGATCTTAGTCTACACCTCCTGTCTGACTCCTTCAACACAGAATTATTTATAAATTGAAACTTCAAAATAATTGTTTGCCATTAACTAGTGCTTCCAGTGCTTTCAGTCCTTTGGCATTATTTCAAGGATTATATCCAGCATGACAAGGGTTAATATGGAAGTGAAACTGTGTTTTCTGTCCGTAAAGACGAAAAATATAAAATTTCACAAACTTTTATAATATTGTCAGATACTACTTTCAGTTTAGACCATCCTAAAATTCTGCTGTCTGGTAATGGGTAAATTTCAAATGCAATATGGAACAAAGCATGTAACCTCTTCAATTTGGAACACTCTAAGATTTTGTTGTCTGGTAATGGGCTCAGAATTGCAAGCCATATGCTGAGAATGACAAGTCTTGCTCCAGAAATTTAGTAAGATTCTTACCTTATTTTGCACTTATTTTCTAATTTTAAAGCAATTTAAAATGTCCTCTGTAACTTCTTTCAAATTGATTAAGTCTTAAATTTAATTATGTGGCAACAGGTCATAAAAATCATGTATGAAAAAAAGCACCCTGTCTGTGTGATATGTTTCACCTGGGACAGTTTATTAGAAGAAACAATTTAACCCCTTCCCAGTAGGCAAAATTTTACACTTGTCCAAATTGGAAGGAGTTGAAGACCACTATTTGAAGTTTATATGAAATTTTATTTTTTCAAATTTATGGATAGAAAACATTGTGTACAAGCAATTTCTTTATTTTACACAATGTTTCCAAATTGTGTTTTTTCTTGAGGGGGGTCCAAAAGTGTCATGGGTTGGAACGGGTAATTCAAATATATCAAGGTAATCACAGAGATAAGATTTTAAAGATTTATAGGCTTATATTATTTCATTTTTAAGTGGATCCCACTTTTTAATGTTTGTTTGAATAGAGTTTAACACAACTGTAAACTGTAAACAGTATTTCTGACATATTGCGGCAGCTGGAGCACCTAACCATGGTTCCTGGTATTCCTCACACCAGTCCTACCCCTTCATCCTTTCCAAGCCTCAAGCTGCTCATCCAACCGAGGCTTAGTATTATCCATCTAATGGTGGGAGACAATTGTCAGAAAGGATATTTGCAGTAAACGAGGAGTGTCACCTTGATCTCATGACAGAGTCAGGCGCACTATCAACAGGGGTATGGTCATGGCTGGGGTTAACCCATTCCAACACAGTGACGCCTTTATGTTACACAATGTTTTCTACCCTTAAAGTTGAGAAAACCTAAAATTTCATAAACCTTCAACAGTTAGACTTCATGTTAAGGTTAGGATTATGGTACAAGTGGGCCTAACCATACTTTTTACATATATAGGCTCTGTACCTAGGGTCCATCCATAAGTGAAGATTTTAGCAATGTACATAGAATTCCATAAACTGATTCTTAACCAATTTGCACTCATTGCCCTTTTGATGCCCCTCTAGAAAAATTTAAGCTTCCAAAAATGTGGACTATGAAGAAATTGCTTGTAAAAAACAATTTCTTCAATGTTCATATTTTTTTCTACCATAAAAGGCAAAGATTTTCTTAATCCCACCAACTTTAATTTGTTGTCTGCAACTCCTTTGACTTTGAGCCAGTCTAAAATATAGTTGTGTCGTAATGGGTTAATGACAAATTTCAAGGTTTTAGGACTTACATATAAGGAGGAGAACTCCTTTTCCTCCCCTCTGGATCAATGAATAATAATTTTAGAATTATGAAAGAAGTCAATGAATTGATGCTTCACCCAAAAAATCAACTCTGAAAGTCAACTGGGACTGAAGAAGATTTTAAAGATTTAACTTTCGTTGCCATGGCAACAAAGGTTCTCCCACTGGATTCTATAAACCTAGCTATTGTGAAAGAGGATCATCAAGGGAACAGTTCTACCTAATTTGGTTAAAATTTGCCCATTAGTTTGGGAGGTGTTGTCATTCAGAAATCCTTTTTCATTTCACTTTAGACCCCGGCCCCCCAGGGTTCCGTCCCTAGGGACATGAGGGTAATGATTTTTAAAAAAGAAAGAGGTTAATATACTGATGTTCCAAAGCTATACGCTGTCTGGGTCAGGAGGAGAAGATCATTAATTTAAAGATTTTTTTCATCAAAATTTTTATTTTGTCCCTATGGCAACCATTGTTTTAAACACATTTCAATTCTTTTAGCTTTTTAGCTTTTTAAAGTGGGCATTCTAAGTAACATTATTACCAAATTTGGTTCAAATTGGCCCAGTGGTTTGGGAGGAGATGTCATTTGAAAATCTTGCTTGGTTTCTACATAGACATTGGCCCAACCTTGGGCTCTGCCCCTGGAACCCAAAAGTAATGATTCAAGTAATTTTGAAAGAGGTCAATATACTGATGTTTCAAGCAAAATACCAAGGCTCTATGCCTTTTGGGTCAGGAGGAAAAGATTTGAAAATTTCACTTTTGCCATGACAACTAGAGTTTTCAAAATATTTAAATTCTTTTAACTATTTTTAGAGGGGGCCAACATAATAACATTAGTTTGGGAAAAGATGTCGTTTAAAAATTCTTCTTTTGATTCCATCTATTGCAATGGGTATGGTTTAAACTTATCAATAATAATATAATGGGTAAATGTTTAAGTGTGATTCGCTTATTATATAACGAAGTCAAATTATGTGTTAAACATATGAACTCTATTTCAGAGCTATATAATTACGACATTGGATTATTGCAAGGTTGATTGATTGATTGATTGAATGGGGTTTAACGCCGCTTTTAACAGTATTTCAGTCATATCGCGGCGGCTGGAGCACCTAACAATGGATTCCTGGTATTTCTCACACCAGTACTACCACTAAATCCTTTCCTAGCCTCCAGCTGCTATCCCACTTAGGTTTACGATTATCCACCCATTGGTGAGAGACAATTGTCGGAAAGAATATTTGCCGCCGCCGGGGATCGAACCCATGACACCCATGATTGAAGATTAGGAGTCTGGCGCGCTACCGACTGCGCTATGGCGGCGGCTATTATTGCAAGGGGAATCGCTTTCATGTTTTTATTTCCTCTCTTAAATCTTTATCAGGAAAAGCAACAAATTCAATGAGCTGTACATTACCAAGAACAAGGACATACCTTTAAGAATAATGCTTGATCTATTTGACTCTTTTGTCGCATCTATTCTATATTATGCTAGCGAAGTCTGGGGTTTTATGACCAGTGAGCTCATAGAATGTATACACAGAAATTATTTAAAAAGATTATTAAATGTCAAACAATCAACTTGCAATTCAGCGATTTATGGTGAACTAGGAAGGAATCCACTCCATATAAACATAAAAACCAGATTCTTACTTCATTATTTCCGCAATCTACATCTTTTATATGTCATTGTTTTTTCCGTCCATACACATACATGTTTTTTCATTCATTATGTATGTACATGTTTTATTTTGATGATGAACCATACGTGTTCAAGTCAAATTATTGAATAAAGAATCTGTTCTGTTCTGTTTATTTCTATAGAGACCACACACACGCCCATGGGGTTCTGCCCTGAGGGTAAAGATTTAAGCAATTTCAAAAGAGGTTAATATAATGATGTTTCATGCAAATTAACAAGGCTCTTATGACTTCTGGATCAAGCAAAGCTTTTTTTTAGATATTTCTTAGAATTATACTTTTGTTGGCAACCAGAGTTTTCAACAAATTTCAATTTTTTTTAGCTTTTTTTTGATTGGGGCTACTAACAACCATTTCTGTCAAATTTTGTTGAAATTAGCATAATGGTTTTGTGCTCAGGTGAGCTCTTAAACACACACAAAAAAGCTTTTATAGAATTTGATTCAGCTGGAATATTGTACAAGCTTTGTACACCCAACTGTTGATTATTGTCTAAAACTTGTTGATCTAATAATTGAACCCATTACAAATGACAAAATTTTAGACAGGTCCAAATTAAAAGGAGTTACAAACAACAATTTTAAGGTGATGAAATCTCAAAAATCTTTATCAGTAGGGTAGAAAATATTAGGATAATGACGAAATTCATTTCCACAATGTTTTCAAAAGCATCTAACAGCAGGATTGTGCAGGAATGGGTTAATAGATGTCTGCGGTAAGTCAAAAATAACATGAGACAATGTGATGACATCATTCGTGGCTGAATGCCATTGTGCTTGCAGCAGAGGTAAATCAGTAAAGACTAGTCGTTTCTAATGTACAAACATTACATTTTCATGTGACTTAAGCAATTCCAATTGTTGACCTTGAACACCACATGCCCTACTTTGATATTTACGGCATTTATTTCTTGATTGTTGCAATTAGTTTAAAATTCGTCATTATTTTGTGCTTGAATTGATTTTACAATGACAAAGCAATAATCAGAGTAATGCAAGATCATTTTTGTGTTAATATACACAGACCTTTGTACATACTACCTTATTAACCCTTGTCATGCTGAACCCGGAATATTCCGGTTTTGGCAGGAGGTGTAGACAAAGATCAGACTGCACATAAATGCAGTCTGATCTTGGTCTAGACCTCCTGCATGTATTTTTCTTGCCAGAGTTGTTTATGAAAATGATTTCTAAAAGAAATATTGATTTTTGAACAACAAGTTCTGTCATCACTTTCAGCCCTTTGATTTTATAGCAATTCAACGAGGTAATTTATACAGCATGACAAGGGTTAATCCAGGACTTACTTGAGCAAGGTCGGTTTGGTAACCAATATGAAGTATATTTTAACCCATTCCCACACAATCCCTTCTTTTTACACCCCCACCTTAAGAAAAAGGCTTTTGAAAACATTGTGGAAAATGAAGAAATTGCTCGTAACAAGCAATTTCTTCATTATCAACAATATTTTCTGTCCCAAATGATAAAGATTTTTGAAATTTCAACAACTTGAGATTTTTCGCATTTAACTTCTTTCAATTTGGACCAGTTTAAATTTTTCTTGTGTGGTAATGGATTAAACAGTAATATTTTGGACACTGAAATATTAGGTGCTTAACCCTTGACATGCTGTATAAATTACCTTACTGAATTGCTGTCAAATCAAAGGGCTGAAAGAACTGAACTTAGTTGTTCAAAAACAAATATTTCTTTTAGAAATCAACATCATGAATAACTCGGGTAGGAAAAGCACAAGCAGGAGGTGTAGACTAAGATCAGCCTGCACATACATGCAGTCTGATCTTAGTCTACACATCCTGCTAAAACCGGAATATTCCAGGTTCAGCGTGACAAGGGTTAAGGAATATAAGATTTGGATGACTATCATAGACTGACATAGGATATAGGATTAACAAATTACTGGACAGTAAAATTTCAGACTGATCCAAATTCAAAGAGGGTCTAGGTGAAAATTTAAGAAGTTTATGAAATTAAAATCTTTGGGCATTTGGGGTTGAAAACAATTGGAGTAATGAAGAAATTGCTTGTAACAAACAATTTCTTCATTTTTCAAAATGTTTTCCCAAGCTCTTTTCTTGAGGGGTATTAAAAAGCAATCTTTTCTTTGTTGTGTAATGATAAATTGTAATGATAAATAATCTATAAATAATATGAACTGTTTAATTTCTATGATTCATAAGGGATAATCCCTTTTATTTCCCTAAAGTTTCTCTCAGTAACAAAAAGGGTATACTTGTTTTCATTTACTTTTTTTAAACCCTTCACATTTTGCATATTTTAGACCCGTTCAAATAAAAGGTTTTGAAGACAAAATTAAAAGTTGGTTTTATTTTGTGTAACATTCCATGCTTGTAGACAAAGCCTATTTATTCAGAGAAAAGGATCCTCAACCCTAAATGGGTCAACCTTGTCTATTTATCACTCCAAATAGTCACTTGACATTCAGAAGGTCCCCTTATTTGCATATCACAGAAAATAACCTCCTCTGAAACCGTTACATTTGCAAAATAACCATTCAATGGGGTTTAAAACATTGTGGAACATGATGTGTTTGTAAAACACCATGCCCCCGAAACAGGAATTCTTTAGAAATGGGTGATTTTTATTGGGTTTTTTTCTTTGTTTAAGGGAAAAGGGTAAAAAAATTTCACCTTGACCTTGATGAAATGACCATCCCCAGTTGCGCCTCTCTATAACAAATGTTCACAAGGTCGTGAAGTCGCCATTTTTTAAGGTAACAGATATTGTTTATAAGTACATCTAGTTTCCTACACAAAAATTGTTTGGCTTGTAGGGATACAAACCAACACTTTTTGTAAAAACATCCGTTGCGTATATTAGAAATTTATATTAGAGATATCTTTTGTAAGTTGTTATACATTTCAGAATTCAAGAGCCCATGGTCTTTACAAACAAATGAACTTTGCCTCTGTAATACTGTTATATTTTCTATTCAATATCTCTGTGAATACAGTAGTTTTGAATTACTTTGTATTGTTGATCTTGATTTTCTTTATAAAAATCTGAAGAAAAAATTAATTGCCTAATTGGCTTTAAAAAATTTGAAAGAATTGAAATAGAATTAAAGGTTAGATTAACACTTAGATTTTTGTTAAAAACAATAACTTTTAAACCCATTCCAACACAGTGATGCTTTTGGACACCCCTGAAAAAAAACAATGGCGAAAACTTTGAGTAAAATGGAGAAATTGCTTGTAACAAGCAATTTCTTTATTTTACGCAATGTTTTCTATCCATTAAGTTGAAAAAATCTAAAATTTTATGAACTTTAAATTGTTGTCTGCAACTCCTTTGAATTTGGTAACCCATTACAACACTGCAAAACTTTAAACTGGTCCAAATTCAAAGAAGTTTCAGACAACAAATTTCAGTTGATGAAAAACATTTCTTTGCCTTTTGAGGTCAAAAACATTGTCGATAATGAAGAAATTGCTTGTTCCAAAAGCTCTTTACTTGAGGGGCATCAGAAATTGTCATTGTGTGGGAATGGGTTGAGTTGTTAGATGATCAATAGAGAAATTAAGATGCTGAGCATTGTTGATGGAAAGCTTGCCTCCCTCACTTTACTCTCGGCCCGAGTTTATAAAACATTTTTTGTACTCAACTGAGAATTTACTCAAACTTCAAATTTTAATAATTGTGTTTTTCTATGTTAACTGTAGATTTCTTTGTTGTAAATTATAATTAACCAATAAAATGTTTCATTTTCAAGCACTTGCTGTAGAAGTTAACATAATATACATCTGTATTTCGAATCGAATTTTGGGTAAATTCTCAATTGAGTACGAAAAAAGATTTATAACCTCGGTCCCAGATATGGATACTTGTAATAAATAAATCTAATTGATCAATTTGCTACCATTATCATTTAAATTCTATTAACAGAAGTATTAGTATGAATCTTTGTTTGAGGAAAAAATATTAGAAATTAACCATTTTAAGCGCTTACATTCAACATTTTACCAAAAGGAACGCCATAGTTTTTACGACTTGATCACCAGAGTTCAGAAACGATATGTTAAGAATCAACAATTTCTGAAACAAGTTCAATATTTAACTCTTTCTCCCATTACAGTTTTTTACCTATTTGGAGGGGTTTTTTTTTGTTCATGGACGTCAAAGTTTTTCTTCACTAGTAGACACATGTTTCGCAGTTTTTGTCCTGAGGACTTTCAGGCCACATCTTTTTTCCTTGATCACTGATTAGATAATTTTTTCGAGTCAGCCTGCTTCCATATAGAGGCTGTTTTAGCAACAAGAGGACCATGATGGTCCTAAATCGCTTACCTAAGGCATCTGCAAATTACAGTACTTTTTAGTATAAAAAAGACACAACTGGAGCAAAATAAATAAAACAAATATAAGATTTTGGGCTTTGTACAAAACAATCCAGTAATACTTTACAATAAGAATGAATTCCTTTGGCTTTATAGTTTAATCCATTACCAAACTATCCAAGAATTTGTCACTCTCAGGGAAAATAGGTTCGAAAAAAAGCATAGTGAGAAAGGGAGTGACAAGCAATTTATCCATTTCTCTACCTGAAATTCTTTGTATTTAGATTTCAATCAAACTCTAATTACTGTCTGATACTTCAATGGGTGTAATTTTAGCAACCTTGGTAGAGAACAATCTGGATGTACTATAAATCAAAATATGAATGCATTACAACTTATACATGAGGAGTGGAAGATATTTGAACATGCTCTTATTGAGCGTTTTTCATATCTTTGGATGCCCTGGGAAGGGCCATGTTTGTCCAAAGGATATAAACATGGTAGATAACAATAATGTTATCCTTTGTTTGTAATGTAAATGCTCTGGAACCTATATTTAACCCGTTCCCACTCAATCCCTCCTTTTTACGCCCCCTCACGAAAAAACCTTTGAAAAACATTGTGTATAATGAAGAAATTGCTTGTATCAAGCAATTTCTTCATTATCCACAATGTTTTCTATCCAAAAAGACGAAAAAATTCAAAATTCCATCAACTTAAAATTGTCGTCTGCAGCTTCTTTCAATTTGGACCAGTCTAAAATTTTGCTGTGTTGGAATGGGTTAAAATTCTTTCATTGTGATTTACACAATTTTCGACCCCAGGAGCAGAGACATTATTTATCCTAAGAGTATTTTTTCTTGTTACATAGTACAAAATTATTTAGTCATGATACATACCAATTATTATGCCCAACAGCTTATATTTCAGGAAAAGAAGACTTTTGATGTTGCTCTAATTGGGTGTATTCCTAAATTTTTGACCTCTGGGGCAATGCCATGTTTTATCCCAGGGCTAAGATATTAGCTAACATGGTAGAGATCCATCTGGATATGCTACATACCAAATATGAGTGCCTTAGACTTTGTAGATTGGGAGGAAAAGACTATCGAACATGGTTTAATTGAGCATTTTTACAAACTTTGGACACCCAGGGAAGGGCTGATTATTAACCTACAGGCATAATTTAATCAAAACTGATAGATAATAGCCAGGCTATGCTACACTCAATATATAAATGCCCTCCTCCTTAAAATGAAGAATTTTTTTTGCATACTCAAATTTTGTGTTTTTCCCAATTTTGGACCCCTAGTGCAGGGCAGTTTTTCACCCGAGGAAAACAACTTTTAGTGATATAGTACAAAACCATCTAGTTATGCTTCATACCAAATATGAGTATCCTGGACCTTATAGTTAAAGAGGAGAAGTCTTTTGAAATTGCTCTAGTTAAGTATTTTTCAAAACTTCGGACCTCAGGGGCAGGGCCATTTTTTACCCAGAAATTAAATATTTAAAAATTTGGTAGAGAACCATATGATTAAGCTCTATATAAAATATAAATGCCTTTGGCCTCGTAGTCTGTGAGAAAAAAGACAACAAAGTTTTCTAAAATTTCCCATTTTCATATGCCGTGGTTACAAGAATTTTTCACAGAATGAAATTCTTTTGACAACTTTTGAAGAGCTTCACCCAAGGAACACTCCTTCAAAAATTAAGCTTGATTGGCCTACTGGTTTAGGAGGAGAAGATTTTTAAAGATTTAATAAAGATTCCTATTTTCAAATGCTGCAGAACCAGAGTTTTTGACAGAATTAAATTCTTTACAGCTTTTGTAGAACTTCACCCAAGGAACATCCCTGCAAAGTTTCAGCTTGATTGGCCTACTGGATTAGGAGGAGAAGATTTTTAAAGATTTACTTAAGATTCCAATTTTCAAATGCCGCGGAACCAGAGTTTTTGACAGAATTAAATTCTTTTAACAACTTTTGAAGAGCTTCACCCAAGGAACACTCCTTCAAAAATTAAGCTTGATTGGCCTACTGGTTTAGGAGGAGAAGATTTTTAAAGATTTACTAAAGATTCCTATTTTCAAATGCCGCGGCAACCAGAGTTTTTGACAGAATTAAATTCTTTACAGCTTTTGTAGAACTTCACCCAAGGAACATCCCTGCAAAGTTTCAGCTTGATTGGCCTACTGGATTAGGAGGAGAAGATTTTTAAAGATTTACTAAAGATTCCAATTTTCAAATGCCGCGGAACCAGAGTTTTTGACAGAATTAAATTCTTTTAACAACTTTTGAAGAGCTTCACCCAAGGAACACTCCTTCAAAAATTAAGCTTGATTGGCCTACTGGTTTAGGAGGAGAAGATTTTTAAAGATTTTTAAAGATTTCCTTCAGATTCCCATTTTCAAATGCCGCAGAACCAGAGTTTTTGACAGAATTAAATTCTTTTAACAACTTTCATAGAACTTCACCCAAGGAACATCCCTGCAAAGTTTCAGCTTGATTGGCCTACTGGTTTAGGCGGAGAAGATTTTTAAAAATTTCCTTCAGATTCCCATTTTCAAATGCCACGGCAACCAGAGTTTTTTAATGGAATTAAATTCTATAAACAAGTTTTGTAGAACTTCACCCAAGGAACATCCCTGCAAAGTTTCAGCTTGATTGGCCTACTGGTTTAGGAAGAGAAGATTTTAAAAGAAATTGTGGATGGACAGACAGACGGACTACGGACAACGACTGATCACAATAGCTCACCTCGCACTTTGTGCTCAGGTGAGCTAAAAAGGAATGATATTTATTTATTCTATTTGCGATGAAACATCTGTAAAATGATTTTGAGTAGAGCTATAACGATACACTCCAATATTCAGTGAATTGAATATTTTTTTACTGGCGAGTATGTATCGTATTCTTCTGTCTGAGAACCTAATATTGGCGAATACAAAATGTGAAATATTTTTCCGGGATGCCAAGTGCAAAAAATATCAAAGAGTTTGTAGATATCCAACATGCACAAACTATAACTGCAGTTTCATCAAATTTATGAAGAAAGACGTAAATCCTTAATTTCTATTTCACTGGTGACAGCTATTTATTTGTTGTCTATAAGTTGGATTTTGGGTAGTGAATGATAGATCAACTTCTAATAAAAAGGACAATCAACGCATGACTTTGACTCTATTAATACTAACAATCATAAATTATCTTTTTTTATGTCTAAGTCTTAGATCTACTAAACCTTTTAAATCAAGATTTTCAATTCAAATTCTAGTATTTATTGCCTAATTTTTTTTATCTTATTGACCATTGAGTGTAGACTCTGAAGAAATTGAATGACATAATCTCTCCAAGCAAAGACCGTTGACCTCAATTATGCAACTTAAAAATTACCTTCCTTTAAAAAAATAAAAAGGTAAGCTATGGTTGCGTGTCCAATATACCTTGAATGTTGGCTAAAATTTAAATATTTCATCTTTTCATTATAAGTGATGAATTTCTGGTGACTATAATTTTCATATTAATTGATAAGTTTGTAATAGATAGAAGTCTACAACATAATTTAAAATATACAAATTTAAAAGTACAAATACGTGAAAGTCATAATAGAGATGAGTAAATTGAAATGATCCAACATCATACTATGACAGATCTTGATTTCGTCTTTTGTTAGGCTTGAATTCACGTGACACCTTTGATTGTTATTGCAGAAACAATAGAATAGATAACTTATAACAGATGTCTGTATCAATAGGATCATAGATAAGTTTGTTTCCTTCTTTACTCAAAAGAAATATATAAATAAATATGTTTATTCCTAGAAAAAAGTTGTATTCATGAATAAATATTCATATTCATGACCCTGTATCCTGATCTGTATTCGTATTTGTCACTTTCTGTATCGTTACAGCCCTAATTTTGAGAATCACTTTCGATTTAAACACGCTTGTATTATGAACAAACTAGCAATGGCAAGCAACTTTTTGATAGATAGTGAATGTTATTTTCATTCATGCGTAAGATCTGCCACCATTATAACTGTTATGTCTTTCAACTTGCGAAAAATAGGACCTATAACTATTTCAATCGCTTGATTTCACATTTTGCAAGTTAGCAAGTGCTACTGCTAATTTTAATCCCTGGTGATAGGACATTCTGGTCGTGTTGACATTTTTCCTAAAGGATTTTACTACTCTTTAACCCTTTCCTGTTCAAATACGGGATTTTATGTTCCTGTGATTTTATACTTAAGAAAACATCATGGAAAAAGAAGAAATTGCTTGTAACAAGCAATTTCTCCTTTTTCCACAATATTTTCTACCACATAGGATGGGTTCATTTCAAAATGCATCCAGTTGTCATTGTCATCTGCAACCTCTTTCAATTTGGACTCGTCTAAAATTTCCAAAAACAGGAAAGGGTTAAAGGAAAGAAGACAGTCTTAACTGTTGTAAACAAAGAGTATGTACAGAATCTTATCAGAACTGACAGTCACAATGACCATGTTTTACTACCCTGTCCTAGTATTAGGGTGGAGAACCCAAAAATAACTATAAGCCTGTCCTATAAATCTGTGGTCAAAGGATTGTTTAACTTGAAAAAAATCCCCTAGCCGCTTATCTGCTTATTCCCAATGTCTATTCTCTGATTCTTGCACCAGGTTAATACCAACAAAAAAGAACTGACTATTCTTTGCCATGCTTGTCAACTATGACACGATATTTAAACTTACCTTTCTCAGACATTATTTTATTATGTTGGTATGTTCTATCGATGTTTTCACGGAAATGATATCATCAAAAGTTATTTTCGTTTCAATGGGAAAAACTTTGTTTATTTCTAGCGGGGAACCAGGTGTAAATGTAACGTCCAATTTGTATTCGCACCTTTGATCGATCATTTGCAAAATCTTTTATTTTTCAGGGTTTTTTAGATATTCTTTTAGGTAAATTACTACTTTTTTATGTTCAAAAATATCAAAATATTTTTCAATTCAAAATATCTCTACATTCATTATCATTTTGAGCATTAACTATTTCAACCATATATGATGACGATGATCAGCGGCGGCAAGCGTCTAGTGACACATGATCTCAAAGTCAAATGGTGAGATGGATAACAAAAAGAAAACCTTTTCTAGGTTTTATTTGTTTAGTGAATTAGTTTCATTCTTTCATATAAATCATTTTGACTAGAAAAAAATCCAGATTTCAAGTTCAAGGCATTTATTTCATGTAATTATGTTTCGCCCCCTGGTATGAACGTACTCTTTTTCGACTGTAGCTTATTTCCGATCGAAGACATCAGTTGAAACTGAATTTTGATCGGTAGTTTTCGCCGGAACTTAAAAAATATTGGTCGTGTTTTTTTTACAAAATAGATCTTGAATGCGATAGAAGTTTTACTGCAACATCGGTGAGATTTTACCACACCACCAGTTTATTTACTGCGACAGTTGTCTAATTTGCTTATGAATGTTGCGAGGCCTATCATTGGATACTTTAAATCAGACATCCTTTCACATACAATGGTACTTAATTGTTTTCACATGTTGATAAACATGGATGCCAAACTAAAAAGAAAATAGCCTCGGCTGAGGACAATCATGGTTCATTCGACTTTGGATTTAAAAAGTCCAAAAGGGACGATGATTTTGATAAGTTTAATTTGACATATAATCATTTATGAACTTTGAAGCGGATAGTTTGGGTTGTAGTGTAATTTGGGTCAATAAATGCATCTTATAGACTTGGTATTTTCACCCTCGAAACTTAATTTCTATCACATTTTGTCGCGATAAACTGGAGAACAGGATAAAAAAGACCATAACATAAAAATGGTATATTAACCCTTGTCATGCTGAACCCGGAATATTCCGGTTTTGGCAGGAGGTGTAGACCAAGATCAGTCTGCACATAAGTGCAGTCTGATCTTGGTCTACACCCCCTGCTTGTACTTTTCTTACCAGAGTTGTTTATTGGCAGTATAAGTAAGTATTATCTTTCAGAGAAAAAGACTGATAATTCAAATTTAGTGGCCCAGCTGCCAATTATACAATAATTAGAATTAGGGGTTTGGGCATTTTCTGCAAAATTTCAGGGGCCCAGCCCAAAAGTTAGGGGCAATGGGCGACTGGTAGGGGTGTAACGATAGATCGATAGGTCGATGTATTGTGATAGTGACAGTCACGATATCGATGTATCGATTGCAATTTCCTGACATCGATAACTATCGCGATTGTTTGTTCAAATATCGATAGTTTCGATAGTAAATATTCAGAGCTTGCTTACACCGAAATTCAATGTTTTCTTGGTCTCTTGGGTTAAAAAAGAGAGAGAGAGAAAGAGAGAACGAGTTTTCTGTGTAACTTATCCTACTTTCACTTTCTGAAACCACGTGATAGGCACATATGATTTGTGTTTCTTTCGTACTCCGTTTTGGTTTAGGAATTGATTGTCAACTTTCAATTTATGAAGTGAAAAGGTCCTCAAAAATTCCAAAGCAGGTTTAGTTAAAGCTTGTTATCAATGTTTTATTAATTTGCAATGCTAAAATTGCCGAAAAATGAAAATAAGTCATTCATAATTGATATTCGATTAATTACGATAATTAATTACTTATTTCGAGCACACTAATCGAGTTATTTTGTTTTACGTATTTTTGGCGTCTGACATGGCTGCAAATTTCGAGATTGTGAAAAAAACAAAGTCGCTAAGGCCCGTGTTGGGACCATTTTGGCTTCGTAAAGAAAGGTGAAAATATAGATAAAAAAAGAGTCGCCTGTAGACTATGCTATTTATAGAGATTAACATAGAAAATAAACAAAGTAACATATACCGATAGTATCGTGATATATCACGATTGATTTCTGACGATAGTGATAGTATCACGATATCAAAACTGCGATTGTAAAACTATCGCAATAGTGATTTTCTAAGCCGATAGTCAGCCCTAGCGACTGGGCCCCTGTTAGTCTTTTTCCCTGTCTTTTTATTACATAAACCTAATTAAATGAGCTAAAAATGTAAGAAAATCTGCAATGTAAAACACAAGCTTTCCCCCCCTCCCCCTGAGTCCCCTACCAGGGCATTGCCCTGGACCTACAAGGGGGCCTAAGGCGGCCCCCTTCACCCATGGCCAATTTGTTGGTTTCCACATTATATCTGTTGTCCCAATACTTATTGAAAACCCTGCAAATTTCTTGACCACGTGCGGGATGATTACCCCATTTCAAATGAAGTTGCAAAACTCAAGATTGGGTTCCATTACATACTCACAACTTGGAATTCAATTTTTATCTCTAATGAGCTATTGCGATGGCTTTTTTTTAACGTCCGTGCGTCCATCTGTCGTACATCCGTTAAACTTTTCCTTGTTAACACTCTAGAGTCCACAGTTTTCATTGGATTCCCTTTAAACTTTCACAGAATGATTGTACATCATAAGGATGGTTCCTTTAAAAATTGGGTCAGATCCGTCTAGAAACATGGGAAAAGGGGCCTTATGAAAGTATTATTAAAAATTATTGTTAACACTTTAAAGTCCACAGTTTTCATCAGATTCTATTCAAACTTTCACAGAATGATTGCAAAATCATAAGGATTGTTCCTTTAGGTATCGGATATGGTCTGTCAAGGAACACAAGAAAAGGAGCCATTTTAAAATTTAATGGAAAAATCTATTAAGGAAACCTCGTTAACACTCTAGTCTCCACAGTTTTCATTGGATTCTCTTCAAACTTCCACAGGATGATTGTACTATCATAAAGATTGTTCCTTTTGAAATTGGGTATGATCCGTCAAGAAACATAGGTAAAGGAGACTTTGGAAAATCTAATAAAAAATCCTCATTAATAATCTAGAGTCAACAGTTTTCATCAGACTCTATTCAAATATTCAAAGAATGATTACACCATCATAAGGTTCGTTCCTTTAAAATTGTGTATGATCTGTGAAGAAACATGGGAAAAGGGGCCTAATAAGAATTTAATTTAAAGATCTTCGTTAACACTCTAGAGTCTACAGTTTTCATCGGATTTTCTTCAAACTTTCACAGAATGATTGTACTATCATAAGGATTGTTCCTTTCAAAATTGGGTATGATCAGTCAAGGACCACGGAAAAAGGGGCCTTATGAAAATTTGATATAAAAAAAATCCTCATAAACACAATAGAGTCCATAGTTTTCAACAAATTATCTTCAAACATTCACAGAATGATAATTACTTTAAATGCATTGTTATATATAGAAGTGGGTTTGATCCATCAAGTTTCATGGGAAAAGGGGCTCTATGAAAATTTAATTAAAAAAATCTTAGTTAACACATCATGGCCCTTGATTTCACCTGATCGACTTCAAACTTTCACAGAATGATTGTACTATCATAAGGGTTGTTCCTTTCAAATTGGGTCTGATCCATTGAGAAACATAGGAAAAGGATTCCTTAGAAAAATTCAATTAAAAAAATCTTAATTTATGCTTTTGAGTCCATAGATTTCATGGGGTTGTCTTGATACTCAAACAGAATAATCATACTTTTGTAAGTATAATTCCCTTTGAAATTGGTTCAGATCCATCAAGTAACATGGGAAAAGAGGCTAAAAGAAAATTCAATTAAAAAATCCCGGTTAACACAATGAAGCCCACAGCTTTGATCAGATTTTGTTGAACCTTTCACAGAACGAGTGTTAGGTCATAATGATCATTCTTTTCATAACAGGGTTTGAACTGCCAAGAAACACGGGAAAAGGGGCCTTATGAAAATTTCATTTATAAACCCTTGTTACCAAGTCCAGAGCTTTCATTGGATTTTCTTCAAACATTCATAGAATAATTGTACAATAAAAATGATTGTTGATGTTGACATTAGACCTAAAATGTCAAGTATCACAGAAAAAGGAGGATTATGAAATTTAATTTAAAAATCCTTGTAACACAATAAAGTCAACAGTTTTCATCAGATTCTGTTTAAACTTTCACAGAATGGTTTTTCCATCATGAGGATTCTTTCTTATCAAATAAGGCCTGATAAGTGTATTATCCTCGGAAAAGGGGCCTTTGAGAATTTTATCTATAATCCTTGTAACCAAGTCCATTCATTGGATTTTTCTCAAACCTTCACAGAATCATACAATAATTACGATTCTTGACGCTGACATGAGACCTGATCCTTCAAGTATCACAGGAAAAGGAGCCTTATGAAAATTTTATTTTAAAATCTTTATACCAAGATTAAGTCCACAGTTTTCATCGGATTATGTTCAAACTTTCACAGAATGTTTGTACCATCATTAGGATTGTTTCTTTCCAAATTGGGCCTGATCTGTCTAGTATCATAGGAAAAGTGGCTATATGAAAAATTATTACCAAATCTTCATTAACACAAGAATGTCCTCAGTCTTTATCAGAATCTTTTCAAACTTTAATAGAATGATTGTACCATCATTTGGATTGTTCCTTTGTAAATTGGGTCTGATTTTAAGTAACACAAGAAAAGGGGCCTTAAGAAAATTTTTTTAAAAAACATCATTATCACAATAAAGTCCTCAGTCTTTATCATTTTCTTCAAACTATCTATCATTAGGATTGTTCCTTTGTGCATTTGGTCTGATTTGTTAAGTTTCACAAGGAATGGGGCCATATGAAAATTTTATTACAAAAAATTCTTGACACAATTCAGTCCACTGTTTTCATTGATTCTCTTTAACTTTAAAAGAATGATTGTACCTTCATTAGAATTGTTCCTTTTGAAATTTGGTTTTTCTGTAAAGTATCATGAGAAAGGGGGCCCTATGAAAATTTCACTATAAACTCATTAACACAATAAATTCCACAGATTACACAGATTGATTGTACCATCATTCCAATTGTTGATTTTGACAGTGGATATGATTATGGCAAGTGTCACATAAAAAGGGGCCTTATGAAAAACATTCTTAAATATTCTTGTTAACACAATGATGTCCCTTGATTTCACCGGATTCACTTCAAAATTTCACAGAATGATTGTACAATCACTTAAATAATTCTTCTCAGAAGTGGGTACAATCAATATAGTATCATGTAAAAAGGAGCACTATGATTTTTTTTTTTTTTTAAATATTCTAATAAACATGATGAAGTCCCCATATTTCATTGGATTCAGTTAACTTTCACAGAATGATAAAACCAACAGTAAAATATCACGGGAAAAGGGGGCTAATGAGAACTTGATCTTAATATCTTTGGTAACACAATAAAGTCAACAGTTTTATCGGATTCTCTTTAAAGATGTATGGAATAATTGTGGCATTCGAAACACAGGAAAAGGGGTCTTACACATTTATTCTGATGAAAATTTCACAGGATGATTATAGGGTCATAAGGTAACTTCTTTTTGGAAATGGAGTGGATCTGTCATGGGAAAAGGGGCCCTAAGGATTAATGCTAAAAATAATGAAGGGGATTAAGTCCATTTTTTTCCTTTATGCATTCTTCTTTAAGTAATTAACTTCCTAAAACATCAGATTTCTTTAATGGAAAACTTAATAACCAGTAGAGCGTCTCAGGCCCTCATGGGCCTCTTGTTAAAATGTCCCATTGCAGCTGTATAAAAAACACTGACCTGTTATGACAATAATGTTCTGTCGTCTGAAATTGTATTTGAATTCAAGATTTCTCACTGCGTTCATGTCTAAATGCAAAATTAGTGTCATCTAATATCTAGGCGATAGATGCACAAGCTGAAAAAGTGTCAATGGTCAGAGAGGAAGAGTCTGTCACGTCAGGCAATGCCACTGAAGGGGTTGGCCCTCATCAGTCGGTAAACGGGAACGTTATCCAGCAGTCATGACTTAAAGACTGGCCGTGGATGTTAGGCTGTTATTTACGGCTATAAGTTTGTATTATTTTAAATATTTGTAACTTGATGTTTGAAATGATATTTTGAACTTGTGCCTCAACAAAGGCTTGATTTATTATAGACCCTTGATACAGTTGATAAAAAATATTCTTAGTCTTCTTCAATGGTTTTTGATAAGGCGGACATTGTGCTCCTCCTAAATTTAAAATAGCGGACATAAGCCCCTTCGTAATTCTGACAGGGCAAAAAAAATCCCCATACAAATATTGACAGAGTGGACATTATCCCCTTGATGAGCGGACATCATCTCTTTTGTCAAATTGTTACAGTAAACTGAATTCCCTCGCACTAAAGTAACGAAATGGACAATATACCCTTCCATTCATATCCTTCATGAAGAACTACAATTTACTCTTTTCTATTAATTATATCAGGTGCCTTACTGTTAGTGAAACGATAGTGAAAGTGAAATTCATGATACCAGCCATTCACTTTCTTTGAACTTTCACAGAGAACCACACTGTAAATCATCATAGTCTAAAAAATCAAAGGAGCATTACCAACCAAATATTGATTAAAGGTGTGGTTTCTTGATGTGCAGTCTGCTCTAAGTCTACACCTCCTGCTTGTCCTTTTTAAGCCAAATTTGTTAATAAGATAATTTTCCAAAGAATTATGAACCCATAAAACTTGTATGTCAGTCTTTTGATTTTGATCTTTTTCTGTTTCGCAAAATAATAGACCTGACCAATTTCAAAGGTTTTGCAGACAACAATTAGAAGTGGATTTAATTTGCAAAATAACCATTTAATAAGTTAGAAAATATTGTGGAAAAAGAAGAAATTGCTTATAACAAGCAATTTCTTCTTTTTCTACAATATTTTCTCGAATACAAAATTGCAGGGACGTAAAAACCATGGTATGAACAGGAAAGGGTTAATGCAATTTTTTAGAGGATTTTATTCAGTATGACAAAGGTTAAGACAGACCTTATTCATCTTTGAGATTGAACAGCTTCTATTTCCACTAGAAAATAATGTGATTTCAAAATCTTTCCAAATCTGATAGTTCTTAAAATTGGTAACTACTTGGCTCTGCAGACTGTGCAACTGTGGCAAAAATGTTGTTTCTGAAACTTGGCTGGACAAAGCAAAATTGAAATTGTCTTTGGAGGAAATACTGAAAGTTGCCTTGTTTCTTACATTAGCCAAGAGGCATTCAAATTAGGAATTTGACAAATAATCATTCATTAAGGTAGAAAATATTGTGGAAACAGAAGAAATTGCTTGTTACAAGCAATTTCTTCTTTTTCCAGAATATTTTCTTCAGTATAAAACCACAGGCACGTAAAAACCAGGGATTGAACAGGAAAGGGTTAAATCATTGGACTGTAAGCACTGGAAACTCTAGCGGAGAATTAATATTTCTTTACATAATTAATTTTATGAACCACTCCTACTCAACAGTGGCAAGCATGTAATTTATGTGTAGGCTGATCTTTGTCTATGCCTCCTGCCAAAACAAGAATACTATCTCGTCTTTATAGATGAACTGCTACAGGAATTACAGAATTCTCAATCAAGCTTACGTTTGTACAAAACTATCGACGTTAATTGTGGCAATCCTGCTTTCGCTGACGATTTGGCTATAATATCGTTAACTCCCAATCATCCACTACCCTTCCAGGTATAGTTTATAGATAAACATACAAATGGAGGTTTGAAGTGAATTGCAAAAAGTCGAATATCATTGTTTTTAACAATGATAAATATAGTCAGCCCCGACAATATATATTGGGAGATGCATTTATATAACAGTCTGAATCAACTCTACATATTGGAATTTGTCAGGACTCTAACCTGAGACTATCTAGTCGTATTTCGGAACGATGCAAAAAAAAAAGAATGCTTTCTATGCAATGTCCGGTCTACGACTATGATCAGATATACTTAATCCATTAATATGAGCAAAACTGTATATGTCCGTGATTATTCCTATTCTACTTTATGGGTGCGAATTGTGGAATACCATGAGTAAATCTGACATTGAAAGCCTAAATAGTATTCAACACTATATTGTTAAGAAAATACAGTGTTTTCACGTATGAGTAAGATCGGACATGACTGTGTGAGTCAATGCTGGGACTTTCCCGAATTACAGTTATAATTGAGAAAAAGAAGCTTATGTTTTTACACAAAATTCTTAGCCTCAATAATACTGCTATTTGTAAGATAATGTTTATTAGGAAATTGTTGAATTATATTTATAACCCTACCAGACCTACTCAAGGATTCATCCCAGATATTTGCTATTTGCTTAACAAATACAATATAATGTTCCTAATAAATATGATTCTAAGTGATCACTTTTTTTTGCCACCAAAGTGTGTATGGAAGCATTTTGTTTATACGTCTGTACATTCTAGTGAAACAAGCGATTTTTTGGCTAGAATACGGGAAAAGGACTTTTACAGGTTTATCAACCTACATAGAGACATATCTCCGTGTTCACTATATTGTTTATATGGTAGTGGTTTACCTCCCCATAAACTGGCCTTTATGGCTAAAATATGGGTAACTATTTCCTTCCATGAACCTAGGAGATGCATGATATGTGATCATTTATTTATCGATGAAGTGAAACACAATATCTTCGATTGTCGAACTATTTCAGAAATTAAGACACATTTTCTTGATTCGCTAGCCTCAACGATACATAGAGATGCAGTAATCGAGCTGATGCTGGCCCCGAGTGCCGATTTTTTTGGTGCTTGGAACTAGCCTCAGCTCTGAAATGTCCGAATCAGAAGAATTATTCTTGCGTATGAAATGCGTTCATTTTTTATACCGATGTTATCATGGACCTTATTAACTGAATCAAAGTTGAAATGTAGCTATGAATCATTTGTAGTATATATACTCTGTGTTAAGATATGTTCTAGTTTATGATTTAATGTAATACCTTGATTTGTCGATGTTCAATTAATCTTCACAAGGAGGAAATAAAGAGAATGAATGAATTAATTTTATGAACAACTCCTACTCAACCGTTGCAAGCAGGTAATTTATGTGTAGGCTGATCTTTGTCTATGCCTTCTTCCAAAACAGGAATATTTTGGGTTCAGCATTACAAGGGCTTAAGGAACTTTTGAAATACTAACTCTTTAGGTTTCTTCAACTTGTTCATGCTAAATAAAATCCTATGGAAAATTACTTAAATATCAAACATCAGACAGCACTGGAAGCCCTTATAGTGGGTTAATGATTATTTAAGAAATATGCCTTATAAACATCTCTTACTCAAAAGAGACAAGCAGGTTACTGGTAGTGTAGACTAAGATCAGACTGCACATATGTGCAAGCTGATCATTGTCTATACCTCCTGCCAAACAATATGCGGTTTTTATACCCCCACAAAACAAATGTTTAAGGGGGTATACTGGAATCAGCTTGTCTGTCTGTCTGTCTGTGTGTCTGTCTGTCTGTGTACAAAATACTACTAATTTTGTGTCGCGAACTCCTCCTTCAGTTTTGCTTTATACAAAGATTAACCACATGTTGAAGTTTTACAAGACGCAATTTTTGAAGTCTTAATTCCCCCTGGTTCAAGAATTATTTCCCCTTGAACTTAGACATTATTTATGCTTTGTAGGCGTATACATTTAATTATACTACCAATTTTGTGTTGCGAACTCCTCCTTTCTAGAAAAGCAAAGTCAGTAGCTATGACCTTGTATTGTTAAAGCTCTCATTACACTGAAAGCACTTGCGGGTGTATTAAGTCACATACTGTGACAAGTTCTAGTTTTATTTGGACCTGTCAAAACTATTGTTGATTGTAATGGGTTAAAGTAAATTTCAAAAAACAGAATTCTACTAAAATGAGTGGCCCTCTGTGTGGGAGAAAACTGAACTTATTTGATTAATAAGTAAATTCAGACCAGTGAAGCAAATTAGGCAATCAAGTGCCTCCATTTATTATTAAATAATTTAATTCTTAGTTTCATCTATCAAAAACAGGTGTTCTGATTGGTAAAAAAAATAATCAAATCTCTATGAATAGAATTTTGAGGATGCAGCTATTTTGTGTGCTTCCACACAAAAAGTTCCATACAAAAAAGTTTCAAATTTGTAAATTTTTTGCTTTTTTCTGTTCTAAGCTTTGCGTATTCATACAGTGTGATTAGGTTTTTGGGTTCGTACCTCCATGTAAACAAAAAATATTCTCTTCATCTCTTTACCCATTCCCACTCAGAGATGCTTTTAAACGCCCCCAAGAAAAAAAGCATGGGAAAACATTGTGGATAATGCTTGTTACAAGCAATTTCTTCATTTTCCACAATGTTTTCCACCCAGAAAGTGGAAATCCATAATTTTTGATTTGCCGTCTGCAACACCTTTTATTTTGGGCCAGTTTAGTACATTGTAATTGGTTAAAGATAGTAGTATCTAACCCAATACACAATGACAAACATTTAGCCCAGTCTAAAGTCAAAGAATTTGCAGATGATTATTCCAAGTGGGTAAAGTTTCAAATATATCTGTCTTTCTTGGTATAAAAAACATGTGGAAAATGAGGAAATTCCTTGAGGCAATTCCCTAATTTCTTTTGTTTCCTGAACTCCTGTTTTTTTTCTTTGTTGAGAGAAAGAACTTTGTTAAAAGTAAGGAATAGGTTAACTCATTTGGTAAGGAACTAGCTCTTTTCAATGGAAATTGAAGAAACTGCTTGTGACAAGAAATTTCTTCAATATCCTCTATGTTTTTACCTTAAGAGACAAAGGTACTAACAATTTCATCAACTACAGTTTGTTTTTAGGCTAAACTAGGGATTATCATAATACTATTGTTAATCTGTGCCTATCTCTCAATTTTCTTTTATAGATGAACTGTGGAAGGCATTTAAGTCGAGACATTGTTGTAAAAAGTCTACTGCTTCAACTTAGTAGAAATATTCATAAAGGTAGTGGGCGGACATTTTGTTATTTGAGGCATTTGAAGACACAGTTCAACTCTCAGGAATTACGATGTTTTGGTACCAGCCAGTTCTGTGCAAGTAATGACGATAATGAAAGATCACTAGACACAAAGGAAACGGAATTTTTTGATAGATTTTACAAAGCTGTAAAGGAAGGTGCTCAAAATGAAAATTATGCAATACAAAAGATTCAGAAAGCTAAACTAAGTGAAGCAGATAAAAAGAGAGCAATTCAAAGATGGACATTTGAACAAGTGGTTGATATTTACGTTAAACAGAATTTGAACCGAAGAAGACATGTAGAGTTCATTTATGAAGCACTTGATAGAATCATTGACCTTGGGCTTCAGAGGGACAAGCACGCATATAAAAAGTTACTAATGGTAGGTGCTTTTCCCCTCTCCCCTTTACCCTTTTCCTGTTCATCAAAATTTTATGCTCATCCAATTTGAAAGAGGTTTCAGATGACTATAAAAAGTAAGTCCAGTTTGAATAGAAACCATCCCACGTGATAAAAATTATTTAAAGAAAACAATAAATTGCCTGTCACAAGCAATTTCTTCTTTTTCCACAATGTTTTTACAAACTATTTAATTAGCTTTAGCCCCTGTCTTTCAGTGTGACCATCTTGATTTCTTAGGTCAAATTTGATGAAACTTCACATGAGAATTCCTTAAGATGCTTTTTCTCCAGTGTTTGGATAGCTCCAAGGTCTGGGTCACAGCTCAAGGTGGAACATTAAAATTAGCATTATGGATGGATATAAGATGACTTAGCACAATTTTTTTCCATCATGAGTAAATGTACCATTTGAAAAAAAAAATTCAGATAGCTCCAAAGTCAAGGTCACAGCTATTACCATAACCCATTACCAAATAACAAAACTTTAGACTGGTCCAAACCAAAAGGAGCTGCAGACGTCAATTTCAAGTTGATGGAATTTAGATTTTTTCAACTTTCTGGGAGGAACATTATGGATAATGAAGAAATTGCTTGATTTCTTTCAATTTGGACCAGTCTTAAATTTTATTGTGTGGGAAAGAGCTAAATGACAGGGGTCAGGATCAAGTTAAATTGCATTCACTATAGCTCTGGTGTACAAAGTATTATGGAAAAATCACAAATCAATTGTTGCTTCCAATTTTTTTCATACCTGTTTTAGCAGATTCCCACATAGTATTGCTTTTTGATGCCCCACAACAAAAACAATTGAGAAAACATTGTGTAAAATGAAGACATTGCTTGTAACAAGCAATTTTTTTCATTTTACACAATGTTTTCTATTAAGAAAGTTAAAAAAAATCAGAATAAACTTTAAATTGTCGTCTGCAACTCCCTCAATTTGGACCAGTCTACAATTTTGTCGTGTGGGAATGAGTTAAACTTAATTGCTCCTATACCAGAGTCATGAAAATCAGTGATTAATCCATTTCCAGATGGTAAAATTTCAGACTGGTCCTAATTTTAAAGAGTTGCAGACAATATTTTAGAATTTATGAACTTTACGACTTTTCTAATTTCTTGGGTAGAAAACATTGTGGAAAATGAAGAAAATACTTACAACAAGCAATTTCTTCATTTTCCACAATGTTTTCCAATTTGTTTTTCTTGATGAGCGTCCAAAAAGTCATTGTTGGGGGATGGGTTAAATGAGAAAGAGCTAATTCTTTCCATTGATGTTATTATACAGGCATTCCCACAAGATGGAACAATGGTGGCTAAACGTCCATGGTTGGTTGAGATGAAGTATCACCCAAAACAACAAGATTGTGCAATAGATCTCATGGACCAGATGGAAGAAAATGGTGAGAAATATTTATACCATCAATCTTTACATTCTTTTTATGCCCTGCATCGGAAGATCGGCATATTGTTTTACCTCTGTCCGTCTGTCCGTCTGTCTGTCTATCTGCAAAACTTAACCAAAAAACTTAACATTGCCAGTTACTACCAGCCTATTCAAGATACAATTCTCATATTTGGCATGATGATACATCTCTATAATACCCATCTCCTCATGTCAAGGTAATGTGATAAGGTCACATACCAAGATCAAATGCCAAACAAAAAACTCATGTAGGGCGGGGGCTTTGTTTTTCACAAACACATCTTGTTCAAACTGAATATTTGTAGCATCATTGTAGGCTTGATTGTGTCTCAGCATGAAAATTTCAAGAGACCTATATCTTTCAACAGGACTGTGAAAACCAGTAGGGAAATTTTGCCATTTCCTTCAAACTTTGAAATTCTGAGTGACAAATATGTTCTTTTATTTGCATTACACATCTGCTGATATAACAGTTCAAGGTCAATATTATGAGGGTTAGTTGCAATACTGTTTTAAGTGTCTATGTATAGACACTTAATAATGTTTTGCAATTAACCCTTTCCAACTCAATGACGCCTTTAGATGCCCTGATGGAAAAAGCTTGGGTAAAACATTGTAGAAAATGAAGAAATTGCTTGTTACAAGCAATTTCTTCATCATCCACCATTTTTTCTACCCCAAAGGTAGAAATTTTTTTAATAAACTTTAAATTGTTGTCTGCAACTCCATTCAGACAAGTCTAAAATTTTGCTGTCTGGTAATGGGTTAACCCTTGAAATTTGTCTCATTTGTAACTAGATTTAATCACCAGATATGATAAATAAAAGATAATTCAGTTTATATTTAATTCCTGAAAAACACCATTTGCTTAACTCATTCCCACTCAGTGACGCCTTTAGACGCCCCAAGGAAAAATGCTTTGGAAAACAATGTTGAAAATGAAGAAATTGCTTGTTACAAGCAATCTCTTCATTTTCCACAATGTTTTATACCCAGAAATTGAAAAAATCAAACAATTCATTAACTTTAGATTGTTGTCTGCAGCTTCTTTCAATTTGGGCCAGTCTGAAATTTTGCCGTCTGGTAATGAGTTAATCAGTACATTCAGGCCTGTTGAGCAATACAGGCGCTCCAGGGTGTATTGTAAGTGTATTTTAGTCTTACCATTTATTTTCATTTCAAATTTACATAAATTGAACTGTCAAAGACATGGATAATGAATTCCTGTCACTGTATAGAAGAATAGCATGTCACCTATCACCAGATGACAAAAAGTAAGTCTACATTGCAAGATGATGCAGATGAGAATGTCAAATTGGTAAAATTGTAAAAATGTTTGCTATTTAGGGAAGAAAACATTTTGGAAAAAAGATATTGCTTGTTACAAGCAATTTTCACATTGTACCCAATTTTTTCCAAAGCTCTTTTCTTATGAGTGTGAAAAGCAGAATTTCTATGAGAATGGGAAAAGTTTTGATAGAGTACCTTAACCACAACAGTCTGTATATTTTGTTTATGTTGTAGGTCTTATTCCGGATGAAGAATTCTGTACGCAGATTGCTGAGTTGTTTGGTGATAGATCACATGCCTTTAGAAAGATCCGTAGAATGTTATACTGGGGTCGAAAGTTCAACAATGCGAATCCTTATCAGTTACCGTTTTTGCTCCCGGATGATCCAATAGAATTAGCTGTTTTAGCCCTTAGAAAAATGGTGGTAGACTTTCAAAATGAGATCAAAGTTTGGCATGTAAGTAGAGTAAGTTGTTGTTACGACTCCTAACCCATTGCAAAATTTTAGACCTTCCCAAATTCATTTTTTTTGCAAATGACAATGAAAATTTAGAGTTGATTTTATTAGCTTGACTATTTGGAGACAATGATATCACCTTCCAGGCAAAGATTCATTACAATTACATTCATTTTAGTGGAGTTTTAACCCTTTTCTGACTTAGAAATTCTTGGTTAAACCTTGTGTGCAACGGTCATACATTTTTAATAACCCTCTTTCTACCAATGCTATTGCTTTGAAACTTTGCACATGTTTTTATGACAATAATATCAGCCTCTAGACACAGTTTCATTACTCTGACAATCATTTAAGTAGAATTTTAACCCTCTTTGGGCTTAGAATTTCTTGGTTAAACCTAATGTGCAGCTGTCATATATTTTAATAACTCTCTTTCTACTAATGCTATTGTTTTGAAACTTTGCACTTGCTTTTGTTACCATCATATCATCTTCTACGCAAAGATCCATTACAATTATATTTATTAAAGTGGATTTTTAACCCTCTTTGGACTTAAAAAACTTTTGCTTGACTTTAAATATTATTTGAAAGATTTTTTATCTCTAATACTACTTAGGTATTATGCCTTATGTCGACATTGAATTGCTGTTACTATCCAGCACTCAGAGTTGTCGAATATTGCTCCAAAAGCGTCACTCTGTGGGGATGGGTTAAAAAGCTTTGATAATAAAGCTTAATAGGATTGGCCAAATTTCAGGTTGAGATCATGTGGTGATACAAGGGAAATAATTCCTTAAAAGAAAGTTTCCTCCCCAAAAGTCTATCGATATACAAAAGTTATTCAATAAGATGAAAGAATAGTTGACCAAATCAATGTTGAAATACTTCTGGATGACAACAAAACTTGTTTAATTATTCAAAAAATACCAGACGACAAAGTTTAGACTGGTAAAAATTCAAAGAAGATGCAGAATACAAAGTAGAGAGAATATTTGAATAGCTCTGATTTCTTCATTTGGAACATTGTTTTTTTTTAACCCTTTCCTGTTCAATCCCTGGTATATGGTTATTTTCCACATTAAATCCAGTTTAAATTTTTCATCTGCAAAACCTTTGAGTTTGGACAGGTCTAAAATTTTGTCAAACAGGAAAGGGTTCAAGGGATATCAAAAAGCAGGATTGTGCGGCTTAATCTTTGAATATATAGAAAAAATGTTAACCCTTGCCATGCTGCATAAATTACCTTACTGAATTGCAGTAAAATCAAAGGGCTGAAAGCACTGAAAGAACTTGTGGTTCAAAAATCAGTATTTCTTTTAGAAGTCAATTTCATAAACAATTCTGGCAGGAAAAGTACAAGCAGGAATTGTAGACAAAGATCAGACTGCACTTATGTGCAGTCTGATCTTGGTCTACAACTCCTGCCAAAACCGGAATAATCCGCATGACAAAGGTTAAAATGACAAAAAGACATATTTCAAAGTATTTTCAGAGTATTTTTCTGCATTAAGTTGTGCCATAAAACACGAGACTTAGAATTACTCTCTCATTTTTCCCTATCAGGAACAGTTTAGAATTTTAGGATGAAATGATCAGAGAACACATTTTTGTTCCTTCCAGAGTAAAGAGTCAGAGGAGACGTATATTGTGTCGGCACAAAGTTGCAATCAGAGAGCCCTCATAAATAAGCATGACTGTGATAAACCGATGTATGTAGAGGGCGGTTTTAGTGTGTGGTTACGGGATATGTCGTTGACCTACTTTGTACTGCGATCAGACACAGATCAGTCACTGTTTCCGGACCCAGTTCTCGATGAAGAGGATGAAGGTAAAATTATGAGTATATTGCAAGATGACATAATATATGACAGGTCTTAAATGATCAAGATAATCAATTTGAAGTGTTTAAATCCATGCCCACACAATCCCTTTTTTTTTACTTCACTCCAAACACTCCTATATCAAGCAATTTCTTCATTATCCACAATGTTTTCTGAAAAATAGAAACTGCATCAACTTGAAATTGTGGTCTGCAGCTTCTTTCAGTTTGGAGCAGTTTATATTTTGTTCTTTGGGAAAGGGTAAATTGGAAAGAAATCTTCTCCTGTGGATGGAAAACATTGAAGTAGAAGAAGAAAAAAGTTCTCCTCTTGCTTGAATGTTTTCATGAAATATCCTTTCAGGTTCATACAAAGCTTTGTATGTTTTGGAAAGTGTATATTATCAGATCTCTAGTGTCAATAACAAAACTGATTATCCCACTCACACAATGACGCCTTTAACCCATTCCCTCACAATTTTTTTTTAGACCAGTCCAAATTCAAAGAAGCTGCAGACGTCAATTTTAAGTTAATGAAATATTTAAAATCTTTGTCATTTTGGATGGAAAACATTGTGGATAATGAAGAACTTGCTTGTAACAAGCAATTTCTTCATTTTCCACAATGTTTTGAGTGCTTTATATTGAGGAGGCGTTTTAAAGCGTCACCATGTGGAAATGGGTTAAACGCCTTGCAATATAAAAGCTTTGGGATTTACTGCTCATCATTTAACACTGTCTGTCTGGCCTGTATCTAGCCAGACTACCTTAATCCATTCCCACTCAATGATGCTTTTAGACGCCCCCTAGAAAAAAACATTGGGAAACATTGTGAAAAATGAAGAAATTGCTTGTTACAAGCAATTTCTTCATTATCCACAATGTTTTCTAACCCAAAGGTAAAAAAATCCAAAATTTTATAAGTTTTAAATTGTCGTCTGTAACTCCTTTCAATTTGGACTAAAATTTTGCGGTCTGGTAACGGGTCAATTCTCCTCTGTCTTTTCAACTCTGAAGGGGATCTTAACCCTTTCCTTTTTTAATGCATGTTTGTTATGTCCCTGTGATTTCATGATTGAGAAAATATTGTTGAAAACAAGAAATGGCTTGAAACAAGCACTTCCTTCTTTTTGGACAATATTTTCTACCCTACTGCATGGTTAATTTTCAAATTAAAACCAAATTAAATTTTCATCTGCAAAACCTTTGAATTTGGAAAGGAAAAACAGGAAAAGGTTAAATCACTGAAGAAACTTGTTGTCCAGAATGCTGGTCTATAAAGACTGTAGTCTGTCAGGCATTGTGACGTTAACCAATCACCATACATCAAAATTTAGAATAGACTGAAGCTGAAAAAAGTTGCACACAAAAATTTTTTGCACTCATGATATTTCTTCTGGGAAGAAAATATAGTGAGTAATGAATTAATTGCTTGCTACTACCAATAATTTCCAAAGCGTTTTACTCAAGGGTAAGATAAGAAAAGGGTTGTGTTGGAAAGGGTCATTCTCACATTTATTATCAAAACTGCTCTTTCTTGTGTTGAATAATGATTTGCTAGGCTCTGGAACAGACCCATCACGAAAACCAAGATGATAATAGACTGCTTATTTTTATTGAAAAAGAAATCATTTATCTTTCCCTTTTCCTGTACAGTACCTTGTATTTACGTCTCTGTAATTTTATAATTGACAAACTATTTCTTCTTTTAAGCAATTTTGTCTACCAAATAGGATTGCTTCTTTTCAAATAGCACTCACTTTCCATCGTCTCCTGCAGCCTCTTTCAATTTGGACCAGTCTAAAGTGTTAAAAATCAGGAAAGGGTTAAGTGTAGATGTTTGGATATAGTAGTAGTATCTAAGGTTTTTTCGTTTCAAATTGATAGAATGGATATAGACATGGGTTTTCATGTTATTTCTTTCATGTAGGCTTGTTTCATTTTGAAACAGTGTTTGAATCAGAAAACCCAACCACTGTAATGCCACGCCCCAGTGAACATCAGCAAGAAGATGGAACCATCCTGGCCATGTGTATAACGGGTACCAGTTCTAAAGACTCATTAATTCAGTGGATACGAAATCTACAAGAAGCCAATCCTATTTTAGAACAGACATCGATTGTGTTCAGACTGAAATCTCTTGTTGAAGATGAGGAAGTATTAACGATAGAACATAAAGGGGGAGAACTAGAGACTGTTTGACAGCAGTTTTGGTTAGAGTTACAGTCTCAGGAGACAACGAAGTTATCTCAATGGGGAATATCAGCTCAACAAAATCACCTGTTGGCTCTTATTCACCACTGTTACCTTTTACCACGCAACCAGACTTTTTATGTCCCCACATTAATAGGATTGGTGGCATATTGTTTTACAGATATCTGTCTGTCTATGTGTCTGCGATTTCTAAACTTACCATAAAAACGTAACATTTTGCTCCTCTTCATTACAGATACATGGCTCATATTTGGGATATAGCTTCCTTGCATTGATAGGCATCAGTTAGTTGTAAGGTCATCCATGAAGGACAAGGTTTCTTATTAAGTCACATTTCTTAAATAGGCTGTTACAGTGGCATAGTGTTTTACAAATGTATCTTGTTATTTCCTTTACCCATTATCACACAATGACACTCTTTGATTCAACTCAAGAAAAGCTTTGAAAAACGTTGTGGAAAATAAAGAAATTGCTTGTTACAAGCAACTTCTTCATTATTCACAATGTTTTCTGCCCTACAATACAATTTTAAGATTTTATTAACTTAAAATTGTCATCTTCAACTTCTTGTGTGGGGTGGGGTTGAAATAATGGATTGTCGTGTAACAGTGGAAGGTATGAGTTTTAAGTCATTTCAAATAATAAAGAAGTGGTAGAAAATCTTGTGTGAAAAGGAGAAATTGCTTGTCACAATCAATTTCTTCTTTTTCCAAAATGTTTTCTCAAGTATATAATCATGGCAACGTAAAATCTCAGGTTTCATACAGGAAAGGGTTAAGCCTTTTATGACTATCAGTACTTCAAGTTATTTTTATTGCACTTCCTGAGGGCCACTCATTCTCCTTGAAAATATGAAGGTTGCTGAGATTTTTTATTTCAATGCTGATATTTCCAAATATACTTGAACATAGTGAGGTTAGTGACAGGGTCTATTGAAATGATAGCATCAACAAGGCTTCAAGGTGCAACAAAGTTGTTCAGGGACACCTAATAAAACTGATAACTTTAAATCATCTGTGCCTCATATAATATTTACCTCACATGAGCACAATACCCATTCCCAAGCAGTGACACTTTTTGACGCCCCTGAAAAAAAAACACTTCGAAAAAAATTCTTTAAAATGAAGAACTTGCTTGTAACAAGCAATATCTTCATTTTACACTATGTTTTCTATTCAGAAAGTTTAAAAAATCTACAATTTTATTAACTTCAAATCGTCGTCTGCAACTCCTTTCAATTTGGACCGGTCTAATATTTTACCATTTGGGAATGGGTGAAGGTGAAGTTTTTTGGTTGTTTGATATCCCTTGCCAGTCATTCATCAACATTTTCCTTGTAGACACTTTAGAGGCCAGCTGAAAATTTGAAGAATGTTTGTTTTCATGAAATCTTGGACACGATCCAGATTTGGTCACTTGGGGGTCAAAAACTAAGTCACCAGGTCAATTCTTAGAAGAAACATATTGACGTCTACAGACCACACACAGTTTGTACTTAATTAACCTGAAAATAGATCAGAATGTTCATATTGAAAAATTCTTGCACAAGTTCAAAATAGTTTCACTTTGGGTGGAAAACTAGTTTGTAAGGTCACTTCTTAGAAAAACTCCATAGACACTCTTGAGGTCTCAATATGCTCAATCAAATGTGCTGAAAATTAATCAGAATGTTTGTATTGATGTAATCTTGGACAAGTTTGAAATTTGGTCACTTGGGGTCATAAACTTAATTGTAAATTCAGGTGAGCTATTTATGGCCATTATGGCCCTCTTGTTAAGGACATTTGTTCTATCGATATTTTTTCATCTGTTAGGATTGGAATGAAAATAGTTAAATTTTTTGACAAAAACAATTTTAGCATTCAAAGATTGGATTTTATTAAATAAATAGGCTTGATATCACTTAAATAATATCACTTTCAGATAAGATTATTTTGTTGTTATTATGTCCCCCAATTTTAAGTGGTCTGTGTAGACATTAATTTGACCAAAGCTTATGTAGTAAAGTATTTCAGGTACTGATTTGAAATTCACACAAATAGTGTATTAGATCATTGAAATTGTGAAAGTACAGTTTTCTCGATCCTATCATTTCCTAATTGTTGGTTGCCAAATTTTCTCCCCTTGAACTTGTAAATTGTACAGAATGGATGTTGTTTTGAGCATTACTTCTATAGTATTGCATGCTGTTAGCTCAGATTTACTCAGATCACTGTTTAACCCATTCCCACACAATGATGCTTTTAGACCCCGACCCATCCACCCACCCCCAAGAAAAAAGCTTTGGAAAGCATTGTGGACAAAGAAGAAATTACTTGTAACAAGCAATTTCTTCAATGTCCACGATGTTTTCACTCTACTTTTTAAATTGAACCAACTTCAAATTCTTGTCTGCCACTTCTTTCAGTTTGGACCAGTCTAAAATATTGTTGTCTAGTAATGGGTTGTAAATGTGCAGTTTTCATGATCCTACTCTGACTTCAAAGAAGCTATTTGGTATGAGACCCCAATATTAGCACAGAATTTCTTTAAGTTCACCTTAGCACAACACGCTCATGCTGAGCTTTTGGGATACTTGATTGTCAATTGTCAGTAACCAACAATTCATGACCACTCTAGAGGTCACAATTTTGGCTCAACATTTCTCAAACTTGCTGAAAATGTTTGTTTAGTCATGAGGAAGAACCTTATTTAATATGGAGACATTCTGACTAATATCAAGGTAAAAGCCTTATTGACAATTTTCTTGTTACCATTCTAGAGGTCACAACTTTGGATCAATCTCTTTCAAACTTGCTCAATTTTTTTATGGTCATGAAAAAGATCCCTTCTGAATAATGAGACAATCTGACTTATGTCATGGGAAAAGGAGCTTTAATAAGTTTAGAAAATCTTTTATAGTGTTGTCTGCACCTCCTTTCAATATGGACCAGTCTAAAATTTAGCTTTATGCTAATGGGTTACCATGATTTTCAAATCTAAATTTGTAAGGGGTGCTCTTATTGGAGACGGGGGCACTTATGGGAAGGTGTACGAAACATGTGCTTTGCCTAGATCTATTAGTCCTCCAACATCAGAGCCAGAGCTAAAGAGGACTTTAGGTTTCCACTCTGTCCGGCTGTCTGTCTAAATGCTGACAGATTAAGCTGACTTTTCGGTGTTAGTCAGCAATACTGATTTACAGATAAAGTTAGAGATAAGGTTGAGACTTTAGGAAGACAGATGCTGGACTTTTTCCAGTAAAACAGTTTTCTTGTCTTTTTGGTTTCCCCCTGACAGATTTTAACCCAAATCAGAAATTCCAGTTTTCCTTATTTTCGGATCCTCTACTTAACCCTTGTCATGCTGGAACCAGAATATTCCTGTTTTGGCAGAAGGTAAAGACAAAGATCAGCCTGCACAGATGTAAATAATTATCAACCTAAAATAAGTGCATCTAGTGCTGTCCGCCCTTTGATTTTAATCCAGTTCTGTAGAGGATCTTTGTTCAGCATGACAAAGGTTAAGATAGGGGTATATTGGTTTCACAATGTCTATCTGTCTCAAAAGATCTACAACAATGAAACTTTATACAGCTGTTGCCAATAATTGAAGGAAGTGTCCTATTGCTTTGGGGTCACGTAAGTCAAGGTCACATCTAAGATTGAGTTGAAAACTATTTACATGCTCTAGTTCATATGCCATTTGACCTAGGGCTTTGAAAATTTATACAAATGTTATCTGTGACACGATGAGGTGCCTTGTTGATTTTGGTAAGAGTAGGTCAAAGGTCAGATGCGCTACTTGAATGACAAAATGTTTGCGACTTTTCAACTACTCAAGTTCAATTTTTACCCAAATGAAATTTGTGGTTCCTACATTATTGACAAAGTTCCACAAAAATATATTTCTGAAAAATGCTAACCCACAGAAATCTCTTTTAGTACCTTTTTGTGGGAATGGGTTAAATGAACTAGGCAGTAGGAAGGAATGGTCTAACGTAATTATCTCGTATGTCATAACTTACATGATTAATACATTTTTCATGAAAATTACAAGGTTTTAATTGAGTCTCACGGTTCATATGAAGGCTGTCAATCTTCTTGATGATTTAAGAATTAGATTCATTTCTATTCATAACCTGTCAAAGATAGACTATCTAATTATATGTTTGTTTCAATCAGCTGAACTTAACAAAGAAACCCTGAAACCCGTTACCATACAATCGTCAATCTTGATAAAATGATGCAATCATACTAACAGCCTAGTTACCAGGGGTTTTGGAATGATAAGGGAACGGGGTGCCAATCTTTGACCTTTGGCCTACATATGAGAACATATTCTCATATAAGTTTATTAGTTTACATTTATTATTATAAGTGTACCAAAATGTATTTCATATACTCATACTTAAATCAAATTTATGTTCTAGCTATATAAATTATTTCTTTTTTCTTGATAAAGGCAATTTGCTAAAATTTTAAAAAATAAGAGTGTTTGTTAAGACATTTTCAGTTGAGTTCATTTTATATTCACAAAATAAAGCGAATTACTGGATTGAGAGTAACAAATAAGGTTACAAAGACATAAAACATATTTATCCAATACAGCATAGTTATACAGTAACCTATATATGAGAATACTTTTATCCCTGTTTTCAATAAGGGTGGAGTAAGATGATATACGGAAATTCTCCCTCATTTGCGTGGAAAGGTATCCTAACTTTTTGCAGAAAGCCTAGGTCAAGGTCTAAGAAATATTTCAAAATAAAAATTCATTAGGATAACTTTTAGAAATTCAGAAATAAGTCTTACAAAATTCATTCAACATGTTGCGTCATTTAGCTTTGACATGATCACCATTTCAGCCGTTCAGACTATGTCAACTTGCACGAAATGAGTCTATACATCATTTAACCCTTTCCTGTTTTTTTTTTTAGATTCGTCCAAATTTAAAGGTTTTACAGACGACATTTATTTTTAGTTGAATTTATTTGAAAAATAAGCATTCAATAGAGGAGAAAATATTGTGGATATTGAAGGAATTGCTTGTTACAATCAATTTCTCCTCTTTCGCCAATGCTTTCTCAAGTATAAATACATAGGGAGTTAAAAACCAGGGATTAAACAAGAAAGGGTTAACAATTTTTCAAGGGCAAATGTCGAAATTAACGTGATTCCCATATACTCGTTTTCACTGAAAGTATTATAGACTAGTCATTGGCAAATAACTCTGAACGAAAAAACGAAGAGAAGAGATATGTGCCTACAACTCTGCGACATGTTATTCCGCAACATATGTTGAAAAGAAAAAAAAATGCGGAAAAATAGGTCTGTGATGCAGTAGTGACATTTAGAGCGAAATTCTAATCCAGCGTTGCTTCTATATATAATAGATTGACTATGCCGCAGTGTCTGCTGAAAGTCATGGGTTTGGTGATGGTGGTTCGTGAAATTTGCATTCGCGTTTCGATCACACCATAACTGCTAATTTAAATAGATTTGTTGCACTGTAAATCAAAAATTCATTAACCAATTACCAGACCCCAAACTTTTTGACTGGTCCAAATTTAAAGGGGTTGCAACCGACATTTCAAACTGCACTAAATGAGAAAATAATTTCCAAATAGGGTTTAAAACATTGTGAGAAAAGAAGAAATCGCGTGTTACAATCCATATCTCCTTTTCTCACAAAAAATGTTCATGATAGTATTTCTGTAGAGCATCAGAAGGCGTCATTGTGTGGTAATGGGTTATGGTTGTTCGTCTCCACTCTCCTAGATATTGGACGTTGGGATGTCATTGGTTTGATCTCCGGCGAAGGCACATATTCCTTCCGACATTTGTCTCTCACCAATGGGTGGATAATCGTAAACCAAGGAAAGGATGTAGTGGTAGTACTGGTGTTAGAAATACAAGGAATCCCTTGTTAGGTGCTCCAGCCGCCCGCGATATGACTGAAATACTGTTAAAAGTGGCGTTAAACCCCGTTCAATCAACCAATCAGGTCTTTTTACATGCTAGTGCAGAAAGGCTGTCTTTATTGGTCAAATGTTCGAGCCTTCGACCTCCCATTCCAGCTCAACTCGCGTAACCTCTGAAACGGTCTAAGAACTACATTTATAAATATCTAATTAATGTTCTTAATAATATAGTAAAAAGATGTCATTAAAAATCTATTTATCTCATTTTGTTTTAGTTTGACATGATGGTCATCTGTCATTGTTAATAAACGAAGCGAGTCAACTTAACTCAATCTATCATTAAAACTCTGTTGGATATTTTGAATGTTGCTAACGTATCATGTTTGTGTTTTTAAGAGAATTATTTCATCTCGTTTTATGTTTTTTATTCCAAGAAATGGGAACTTAACACATTGCCATAAATGTCGCTTCATGACACATTTAAGAAAATGATGTGTAACAAGGATTTTCTCATTTTCTCACAATGTTTCTATCTGTTTGGGACATTCGTTTTCCAATTTTAGCGTTATTCGAAAAGTCGTCTACACTTTCTTTGAATTCGGACCAGTCTACAATTTAGTCGTCTGGTTTTACATCACCTGATAATTCACGGATCGCGATTGTGAATCAAAGAATCAATTGACCAATCAAATGATCAATTTAATCGAGCTGTAGTTACGGCATTTAGGTGGCAAACCAACCACGGTACTTTTTTGTTCCATGACACATGATCATAAATTTTACAAGATAACTCTGTTTAATATCGAAGTGGAACTTCCTGCCCCTTATGGAAATCGGTTGTTAACATTAAAAAGTCAAACAGAAATCTTCAGTTCGGTGGTTCGAGTTAAAGGAGAAAATAAACAAGGAATATGGGACGGGTATACAGAAGAGATGCTGCTGTTGTGTGCAGGTTGGTACAAACTGTTAGTATATGTGAACTACAGTGCGAAAAAGGACCATCCCTGAGAAAATTTGCAAAATCGATTCTAGTCGGGCTTCGCCGGCCGCTTTCAGTCGAAATTCTTTGCTCTTCCATGATATTCTGAATTTAGAATGTTCGTTATAAACAATTATGTGTTCATTTAAAAAAAAATATCCCCGATTGACTGTTCGTTTCGTTTGTCCGCCCATCCATCATTCCGCCCGAACGTCCGCCTCGTTATCTCCACGACCCTTGTGTCAAATTGGATGCAACTTCACATGTGGATTCATTATAAAAATGCCCCGACGCATGGTTCACGTTTTCCTGGTTAAGGTCAAGATCACAGTTCAAAGTCATTAAAATTGATATTGTCCAGAACATAGCTCTTTCGTTTATAGATTCAAAATAGATTGGTACAATTATTCTCTATCATGAGTACAAGTACCATATGAAAAAATCAGATAGCTCAAAGCTCAAGGTCAAATATCTAAATTAAGCATGTCCGTGGCATAACATCTAAAATTATGGATGAATTCCGATAAACTTTAAACATTTGTTAAGTACAATGAGAAGATGTACCATTAGAAAAAAATCAGATACCTACAAGATCAAGTTTACAGCTCAAGGTCGAACGTTAAAATTAAGAATTTCTGGAGCATAACTCCTAAAATTATGGATGGATTTCGAAATAACTTTGCACAATAACTATTGTTCTTTACCATTAGTTGATGTGCCATTTAAATAAAATCAAATAGCTATAAGGTCAAGATCGAAGCTCAAGGTTGTAGGTTAAAATTTAGCATGTCTGGACTAGGGCGAGCGTAAAGCCGCATCTTAGTCTGTTGATCCGTCCGAACCTTTTCCCCCGTTTATTTTATGCTTCTTGTAACAGGGCTATAATCGGGGAATACCGTCCGTCTTTGACGTCTCTTTTTCTAATATTTGTTTTCTGGCGCTCTTATGATGTCCCTTTTCGCTTTACATAACTAATGGGCGGATCTTACATAACTTATGAGCGGATATCACATAACTAATTGGCGAATCACTGGTCCCGCCTACTGACTTCTGACATGCAGTTCGTCTAAGAAAATCTACGACATTACTTTATGAAATATGTAGCATGGCACATAAAATAACACGAAAGTCGCTGGTTGACGACCTAAAGGTTGCAATTACAGCTCTATTAGGCTATAGTTACTACGTTTAAGTTACCAAGCCAACTCTGAAAAATGTTTAAATAGAAGTCTCAGATCAATGATCTCTTCTGGTCTCAAATAATAATTTGATTGGTCAATCGATCTCTGGTTGACAGCAGCGATCCATCAATTGACCATTCAACAAATAAACTGACCAATCAAATCATTTATTCAGCCCGGAGCTGAGTTTTCAACTCCAACATTGGCCGCCATTTTTGTTAACCTTTTTTGTTGGTTTGACGACATAAACATCGTAACTACAGCTTATTCAAGCTGTAGTTACGTCGTTTATGTCGCCAACCAACCATTTTACTTTTTTGTTACATACAAAATAACGCCGTTTAAAATCGAGGTGGAACTTTCTGTCGGAGTCAATGGGCGGGGCAAACAGAGTAAGTGAGTCGGACCAGCGATCCGTCAATTTCACGTAAATCGATAGGAAATATAGACTGATGAATAACTCAAGGTAGTATGTTTTGTTATACCGTTTTAGAGATACCGTGAGCCGCCGTCATAGCGCAGTTGGTAGCGCATCGGACTGTCAATCTAGAGGTCCCGGGTTCGATCCCCGACGGCGGCACTCGTCCTTTCCGACTATTTGTCTCCCACCAATGGGTCGATAATCGTAGACCTATGTGGGATAGCAGCTGGAGGCTAGGAGAGGATGTGATGGTGTACTGGTGTGAGAAATACCAGGAATCCATTGTTAGGTGCTTCAGCCGCCGCGATATAACTGAAAGATTGTTGAAAGCGGCGTAAAACCCCATTCAAACAAACAAATTAGAGATACCATGACAACTGACCAATCACAACTGCCAATCAATGAAAAAAATCAGCAAATCAAGTCGTTCATTAAGTCCGAAAATGAGTTTTTAACTCCGTCATTGGTCGCCATTAATGTGAAGCATTTTTGTTGGTTTTGCGATCTAAACGTCGTAACTACAGCTCATTCAAGTTTTTGTTACGATGTTTTGGTCACCAACCAACTATTCTAGTTTCAGATTGATTGCTACTGGTCATAAGTTTACAAAATAACGCCGTTAAAAATCGAAGCGGGACTTCCTGTTGGAGTCAGTGGGCGTGACTGAATGGAATGGAATGAGTGGTTGGGGCTAGCGATTGGGCAATTAACATGTCATAAAGGAATATTGTAACTTTCTATACAAGAATATCAAAACTGCAGCTTATTCAAGCTGTGGATACATTGTTTTTAACTCCTTTGGCTGAAAGCCAGCGAGCTATTGTCATGGCGTTGTGTCAATCGTGCGTCCGTCCGTGCGTCCATAAACTTTATCTTTAAAATCTTCTCCTCAGAAAGTAATGAACAGAATTCAATCAAATTTTACAGAAACGATCCTTGGATTACCCTTTATCAGATTCCTCCAAAGAATTTTTATCGGATGAAAAACATGGCTTTATTTGGGCGGGGCTAATTTCCATGTATGGAAAAAACCTTTAAAAATCTTCTCAGAAATCAATGATCATTGACTGACCCTTTATCAGATTTCTTCAAAGCATTAAGATAGGATGAAAAACATGGCTTTAATGGGCGGGGCTAATTTCCATATATGGTGAAACTTTTAAAAATATTCTCCCAAAACCCAGAGGATGGAATTCAACCAAATTCTACAGGAATGATCATTGGGTGACCCTTTATCAGATTTCTTCAAAGAATAAAGATCGGATGAAAAACATGGCTATAATTGGCGGGGCTAATTTCCATATAAGGTGGAATCTTTAAAAACCTTCTATCAAGAAACCAATGGATGGATTTCTACCAAATTTTACAGAATTGATCATTTTGTGACCCTTTATCAGATTTCTTTAAAGAATAAAGATCGGATGAAAAACATGGCTATAACGGGCGGGGCTAATTTCCATGTATGGTGAAATATTTAAAAATCTTCTCACAAGAAACCAATGGATGGATTTCTACCAAATTTCACTGGATTGACCCTTGGTTGATCCTTTATCAGATTTCTTCAAAAAAAATTGAAAGGGCAGAAAACATGGCTTAAATGGGCGGGGGCTTAATTTTCATATATGGTGAAAGCTTTGAAAAACTTCTCAGAAACAATTGGATGGATTTCAACCAAATTTCACAGGATGATCTTTTGGTGACCCCTTATTAGATTGCATAAAACTGATTTGAGTGGCTGTCAACATTGCTTTAACAGATTGAGCTTATTTCCATATATGGAAAACAGTGAAAACCCACAATGTGTAGGATGGTTTTCAACCAAATTTCTCAGAAATTATAAGTAAATTCAGGCCGGTCGAGCGAAGCAGGCGCTCAGGCTCCTTTAGTTGTTTATCTGTTTTGACAAATAGGGAACAGGATTATTCTCGAGGTGACGACGTTTAACCGGGAAAAGGACGTCGTTAAACTTCAAATTCGGTATCTTTGGGGGAACATTTACAGACGATATATACTGAGGGAAAAAAGTTTAGCAATTTCGTACGTTACAGCCATTTTTTCCGGTGTCTAGCGTTGGATTCAAACCATATTCTCACACATCGATCTTTTATGTGTTAGCCACAGTATTTAAAAAAATCAGATGATTTCAAGGTCATTCGTGTTTGTTGTACAGCGTCAAACATGGTAGGGGTAGGGAAGCAAAAGTAACACAAAGATTTAATATCTTGTGTGTCCACCGTTTGCGCAAATAACGGCATCACAACGTTCTCATGTTCGAAATGAGCCTACGATTAATGGCCATAGGGATACGACCCCATTCCTGACGCAGAACACGTTCCAGGTCTCTAACGTTATTACCGTCATTCCTGTCTCTTTCTCTCCTACCCAGATGGTCCCAAAGGTGTTCGATCGGAGACAGATCTGGTGATTTGGCTGGCCAATCCAACACATCAACATTATTAGTCTGTAAAAGGTCCAACGTGTGCCGAGCGACATGTGGGCGGGCATTATCTTGCTGAAAATGGTAGCAATCCCTTGACGCAAGAACGGCAATACCACTGGCTGGACAATTTCGGTGCAGTGTCGAACGGCATTTAAGTTTCCCTGAATAGCTACCAAGTCAGTCTTGCCACGGTATGATATACCACCCCAGACCATGACGATGCCGCCTCCAATAAGGTCATGTTGAATGACGTTGGCGTTATCCATCCTTTCCCCATCACGCCTCCGAACACGTACCCTGCCATCCGCAAACATCAAATTAAAACGGGATTCGTCTGTGAATAGGATCTGATTCCACATTCGTCTTGGCCATCGACGGTGTACCCTTGTCCAATTCAATCTTGCATGTCTGTGTGCATGTGTCAAAGGAATGCGAACGTAAGGTCGACGTGCGCGTAAACGTGATGAACGAAGTCTGTTTCTTACAGTACAAGCACAGACCCGTGTTCCCGTTGCATTTCGGACCAAACCGGCTATACGAGTGCTAATGAGGAAGCGATTACGCCGTGAACACGTCACGATGTAATTGTCCTCACGTTGGGTAGTCTTACGTGGCCTGCCTGAACGTGGCCTGTCTTTGACGGTGCCTAATTGACGATACTTTGTTCTAAGTCTTGAAATGGAACTTTGGCTCACGCCAAAATGTTGAGTCACCTCTTTTACCATCATACCACCAGCCAGCATACCGATGATCACGTTCCGTTGGTCTAAGTTAAGCCCTGGGCGACGTCCCATTTGAATTATTTTAAATGTTCTAATGAGTTATCTTGTTATTGATGCTAACCAATAAACTGGGATAGATATTGTGGATATAGACTTCACGTACATGTGGAAGCACGCGCAGAACGTGTTTCAGCAAAATTGCGTCAGACAGCCTTTAGAAGCGAGGAAAACGTGCTCTTAATGCATAATTAGACAGTTTGCTTTTAAAAATTGCAAACGAGACTGATTTTATAAGGTTTATACATTTACGTTGAAAAATAATGTAGGTCGAAAAAATTGCTAAACTTTTTTCCCTTAGTATATATTTCTATTTTTTTACTTGGACGCACTTGCCAAGTTAAAAGAACAACATGACTTAATTGACAAGTTTTTCTGCAACACAGGGGTGGAAGCGAAACAAACCAAAACAGAAATCAAATATATTTTGAACTTGCAAACTGAAGGAAAAAAGAAAAAAAAAACAACAACCAAAAACCTTGATTACAAACGTTTGGGTAACCTTATATTAAAAATACATTAGCTTGCTATTCACCTGAAAGTTTCTGTGTTTCCGTTAAAAAGGTCATATTCTCTTTACAACGTTAAAAATTAAAGATCATTCTATTATTTCCACTTCTAAAATTAATTCAGACTCTTTAACGCAATTTGCAAACCTATACAATGCTATGGGTAAAAATATTGGGCCATACATATACTATCGTGAATGAATCAGTACATCTAGGACCTCGTAGAATCATCTGCATGTCAGTATTAAACCCAACGATATACTTGTATTGCTTGTATGGGGTAGTTACCCTTTTTATGTTGACTACTAATATTATATTAGTCAGCCCGATTAGCTCAGTTTGTAGAGCACTTGACTTCAAACCTAAAGGTCACGGGTTCGAGCCCTGGGCTGATTATATCAACTAACAAACTAATTTCGGGGTCTTTCGGATGAGACGTTAAACCGAGGCCCTGTGTGACGGTGCTATCCACCGAGCACGTTAAAGAACCAAACGGAACTGTCAGTAGTTCAGCCCTGTATCCTTGTACTATACCAAGTAACAACTAATCGTCTTCTGGGGGCGTCGCTCATATGGGTATGTGCTGCGGTAGCGACGATAGATAAACGGAAATAAACAAGCTGATCTTATGTATTAAATATTGGTGTAAATTGCCAAAAATGCCAAACACAAGGTATCAAAGAACTGTAACTTGATTCTGATATTATTAGTTACGAGAAGGAAGAGGGTTACCTCTCGTTGATTTGGAAATGTATACATTGCAAAGGAAGAAGGGTGTGAAAAGATTTTTAGTAACTTCATACTAAGTTTAATTGACCAATCACGGCTGTCAAACTAAGAATTAATCTACCAATCAAAACATTCCTCAAGACCGGTAGTGAAGTTTGAACTTCCATATTTATATGCAGCACTTTTGCTGGTTTGGAGACTTAAACGTCGATACTACAGATTGTTTAAGCTATGATTATGACATTTAGGTCGCCAACAACATTTTGGCAGGAGGTGTAGACAAAGATCAGTCTGCACATAAGTGCAGTCTAATCCTGGTCTACACCTCCTGCTTGTACTTTCCTGCCAGAGTTGTTTATGAAATTGATTTCAAGAAGTAATATTGATTTTCGAACAACACGTTCTATCAGTGCTTTCAGCCCCTTGATTTTACAGCAATTCGGTGAGTTAATTTAAACAGCATGACAAGGGTTAATATCGATGGGAAACTTCATGCTGGAATCAGTGGGCGTGACCAGTGAGTCGTCATTAGGCGGGCTAGCGTAGTCATTAGGCGGGGCCAGCGAGTCATCATTAAGCGGGTCAGCGGCGTCATTAGGCGGGGTCAGCGAGTCGTCAGTAGGCGGGCCAGCGGCGTCATTAGGCGGGGTCAGCGAATCGTCAGTAGGCGGGCCAGCGGCGTCATTAGGCGGGGCCAGCGAGTCGTTAGTAGGCGGGGCAAGTGGCGTGAGTTAGCGGGGCCAGCAAGTCGTCATTAGGCTGGGCCAGTGGCGTCATTAGGCGGGGCCAGCGAGTCGTCATAAGGCGGGGTCAGTGAGTCCTCATTAGGCGGGGCCAGCGAGTCGTCATTAGGCGGGGCTAGTGAGTCGTCATTAGGCGGGGCTAGCGAGTCGTCATTAGGCGGGGCCAGCGGCGTCAGTAGTCGGGGCAAGCGAGTCGTCATTAGGCGGGGTCAGTGAGTCGTCATTAGGCTGGGCCAGCGGCGTAGGTAGGCGGGGCCAGCGAGTCGGCATTAGGCGGGCCAGCGAGTCGTCATTAGGCTGGGCCAGCGAGTTGTCATTAGGCTGGGCCAGCGAGTCGTCATTAGGCGGGGACAGCGAGTCGTCGGTTGATAGAGTCAACCAGACTTGGGGACTGGACACTTATTTACGTATAATGAAGATATTAACATTTCAAAAAATCAAAAATCTTTTCTTTGATCAGGAGAGATACCTAAACGTTGAATTACCTTTCAAGCATAAAACCTCAGTCAAGGCTCTGATGTTCCAGTCATTAGCTTGTTATTGAAACTGGAAGACATTTGTAATATTCCATAAGCTGTACGTTTCAGGACCACGGGAACAGACATTACTGAAAGAGAACATCATATTTTTTCCAAGTTTCAAAAGTACAACGAAACTCGTAATGTTTTTTAATTCGATTGTTATACATCAGAAACAAGTTGTTGTCACTTTTTTACGGTTATGGGTATTCTAGCATATTACATTTGCTTCATGATATTTAGGGACTAGTCCACTTTGAATTTGTGCAGCTTGCATCAGAACACTATATTTATATTTTAGGCAGGGGGGGGGGGCTATTATTGTTAAACATGATCACATTGTCATCATCAATGACATTATCATTCAATTAACAACAACATTTTAGACTGGTCCATATTCAAAGAAGTTGCACATGGCAATTTCAAGTTGGCGAAATTTTAAAAATCACTACTTTGAATTATCGTGTTCAAATCATTTGAATTGGACAGGTCTAACAATTTGCAATACAGAAAAAGGTTAAAGCAGAGTTATTGATGAACTTTCAATATATGGGTCACTGCCGTTATGAAAAAAAATGTCAAAAGAGAACAAACTGCTGTCTAAGCATTGATTACGAGACTTATGTGAAAAAAAAGTTTTTCAGTGTAACGTGCCTTCCGTAAGGTATGCAATCTAATTGGTTATATGCTATTTAAGATCAACCAATCAGAAAGTTTCTAAATGGACTACTTTCAACGATCTTGCGCTTTGTAGTGTGGTCAATACTTCCGGCAGTGGACGACAGCTTACTGGACCGAGGTTAAGTTTTGCGTGTCATCTAAACATGATATAAATGAATGTTGTGATTAGCCATTTTTGTCTTTTATTGAGACCCGCGGTTACCGCAACTCAAAGGAGATTACGACGTGACGTGTAGCGTTATTTATAGGCTGGGAACGTTGACCCTCCACGTCACTTTATTGATCTTTTCTTCAATACTTTCATAAAAGCACGGATAAGTGTAAAGTGTCTTCTGTCTTAGTTTCCCTTTTTTATGTCCCCGCATCGAAAAGATAGGGGTATATTGTTTTACCGGTGTCCGTCTGTCTTATTTCTTCCTGTCTGTCTGTCCGTCTGTCTGCAAGCAGTAAACTTTACGAAAAATTATTTTTCTCATATTCAAATGCCGTTGCAGAAACATGGCTCATATTAGGGACGTGGGTTCCTTGCATTGATAGTTATTAGTAGTTTATAAGGTCAAGGTCATCCATCAAGGTCAATGACACTTACCATGGTCACATTTCTGAATAAATGGCTGTTGCGTGAACATGTTGTTTCACAAACCCATCTTGATAAACCTAACTATAGTACTCAAAATTGGAAAAGTGTCACTTTTAGTAGTAATTAGTATCTAGGACTAAAACTTAAGAATATATGTAAATATTCTGACAATAGATCTGTGTCAAAGATCGAATGAGATGACCAATATGACCAAAACTTTGTTGGGATAAAACAGAATAGGCGAAAATGCATCCTCACGGGTGAAGGCATATCGAGATCATCGTCACGTAGTGGTATCAGGGGCGGTAACCAGTCTACTCCACTGACTCCTACGACAGGAAATTCCGCTTCGATTTTTAACGGGATACTTGTTTACAAACATAAATTTCTAAAACCAAGCGCGTTGTTATAATTAGTTGGTATATATCGGTTTATTTCTAGCTCGGCTGTTTTCTGAGAAAACCCGAGGTATTGCGATAGCCTTGGTGTTGTCGTTGTCGTTGTCGTCGTGCGAAAACTTTGACATGTTTGCGATATCTCTGGCTCTACTAAAGACATTAACTTGAAACTCGGCACACTTGTTCACTATCAGAAGAGCAACATATATTATCAAGGGAGATAACTCTAGATGTATCAAGCACCCAACAGCCGAGTATAGGCACCCGTAGGCGATGCTCTTGTTATGTTTTCCCGATTTATAAGCTTTAAAATTTGGAATTTCCAATGAACAATACGTGTTTTTAGACGCAAATTGGTCTTCACCAGGTAACACATTATCGCCGTCGGGGTACACATTATTTTTAAGATAGTTTAAACTAAATGAAGGTCTGTTGTCTGAGCTATACAATCCATTCTCATTAAATTTGCTGTTTGAAGATGGTTGTTAATGACCCTTGTCTCGCTTTAGTTTATCAACCGAAAAATGCTTTAACGCAGGAATAATTACGAAACTAACAAGGAACGATCTTCCTAGATCTGACATCACGACCTGACGACATGCCCAAATTGGATTGACACAAACCGTATCAAAGCATGTCTCTAACGTGCGTGAGTTCAAATTACATGAAGATGGAATTACTGGACCACATTTTATATTCACTAACGAATCCGGTTTTTGTGTACATTTCACTAGGAGAAGTTTTCTGGAACCAGTATCCGTTTCCAAAATGCCGTGACAAGCGACAACTGCGGTTGTCAATCAAATAAATCAGTAGACCAATTAAAATCATTCATTCAGATCGGAAGCTAACTTTGAAGTTATTTTCGCTCGATGTTTTCATATGCGTAACATCACAGGAACGAAAAACTGGGATTGAACAGTACAGGGCAAAGTTAAAAAAAGAACACAAACACATCGATCTGTTTAAAGGGATTTTAGTAAATCGGTACTTAATTTGAGACCAAAGTTCTGAGAGTACTGTAAGCTAGCAAAGCATGGTTGAATTTAGAAAATCTTTGTCTTGTTTGGTAGAAAATATTTCGGACATTGAAGAAATTACTTGTTACAAGCAATTTCTTCATTGTCCACAATGTTTTCAAAGGCTTTTTCTTAAGATGCTTAAAAAGCGGAATTGGGTTGGAATGGGTTAAATAGCTTGCCGTTCACAGAGTTCTTTTAAGGTAGAATAGAGTTTGCAATATTCCTGAAATACATAAGAACTATATTTTATGGCGTAGGCATTCCATGGATTTGGTGGTAAAGCCTCCAGTGGCAGTTTGCACTCGTTGAACTTTGAAAAGACCTCAAAATTTCTTTGTTAACTTAAGCTATTAAAGCTGAGGCTTTGCTAGCTAAAAAACGATATATATATATATATTTAGTTCACCCAACACTGTTTTCTTGGGAATTTTGAAGCTGGCTGTTGCTGAAGAGACAAAGCCCATACGTCTATTTTTCCTTTTTCTCCGAAATTTTAAATGGGTCCATATATATTTTGAATTTTATTTCTACAGACGTATGTTTGATTTAAGATATTTCTTTCAATTTTATTCTACTTTGGATAACAAGTAATAACCCGTGTTTATTGATATCAAAATTTCTTTATAAATCAACAATGGCTGGTTCATTTTCTCCTCGGCTTGATCTAACCACATGAATGCGTGGTCATCTACCGTGACTTTATTATTTCACGCCCCAGATGATATCGCAACATGTCGGCTATAAATTTGTTACCTGGGTGACCTGTCACATAGAAAGGAACCATAGTTGAAGTAAGTAAAGTATCGAGTATCGACCTTGCTCATTCTGCACGGCTCTTGCGGTCATCCATCGTGAATGTATAGTTTCAAGCCTCAACATGTAGGCTATAAAAATGTGAACTCAGTTGGTAGAGCATTTGACTTCCAAACGTCAATATCACGGGTTCGAGCCCTGGGCTGACCATATCAAATTACAAACTAATTGTCATTAGGGTAATGCGTTTAACCGAGGCATGGTAGCGACGATAAGTAAACGGAAATACACACACAGAAAGGAAAATATTGGAAGTTAGACAAGTATCGATCATGGTCAGTCTGCGCAGATTGCGCAGATTGACCAAGGTCGAAACTTTTCTGTAACGAATGAATGTAGATTTATCATACATATGCCCTATAATACCGAACTAAAGGAAAGCAGCTTGGAAATTAGATAAGTATTGAACCTTGTAAGATTGCGAGGGACGAACCTTTTCTCTTACGACAGATTTGTTAAATCTGGAATGGTCATTCTACCATATCAATTATTGAATTTTGAAATATCTTATTCTATGCGATCTGTTTCTAAAAAGATATCTTTTGAATGGCCCACTTTTGTTTGGCGGGTAAGATACATGCATACATTTTCCCAAGCAGTTTCCACGTCACTGAATGATTTCTCAATAGGATACAAGGGATTCTTCGAGGTTCAGTGATTTTAGGTTCGTGACACATCAAAGGTTATTAATTTGAATCCTGGTCGCACAGTTTGTCACATTGGTATGTCTCTGGGCAAGATATTTCGGGCTCCAACCTTATATTGGATGATACCAAGAATGCCATCGAATAAATAGATCTTGACGTGATAAAGGGACGTGAAACCCCAACACCCTATATCGCTATAAGATCGATTGCATTTTTGCTGCTAGTTAATGAAATGCAAAAATCTGGATTTGAACCTCTACGAATTTTACTTGTTTTGTGCTTTTGCTTTGCTTTTAACTATGCTTCGAACAAGCTCTCTAATGTGTCGATTTCCGTTACTCAAAGCCTTGGTTCAATTATTAGCCTAATAATAAAGTGATAAACAGTTGACAGGTATAGAGCTCTTGAAAAAATACATACTAACACACATCTCAAACACACACGCGCGCGCACACACATGCACGCAAAAATCCCCACACAAACCTCACACACCCCACACAAGTTTACACCCAGTGGAGTTTATTAGAAATATACGTTAACTTTTGGTTTAACCCATTCCCACCTGACAGAAGACTTGTCCAATTGTGAGAGGTTGTAGATGATTAAACAAAAGTGCAAAAATAAAGGTAATATGAGGTAGAATACGTTCAAATTAAAAGAAGAAATTGCTTTTTACAAGCGATTTCTTCTTTTCTCATAATGTTTCCATCGCAATTTTTCTACGGCGCGTAAAAATGTCAGACTGTATGGTAATGGCTTAAATTCTGATAAAGTTGGTAAAAATTAATGAGAAAAAACAACGCATATTTGATGTGTTTTGAAGCGTGAAATGTGGCATCGGCAATATTGAAATAGGCTATGATTGGAACAATGATATTATTAAATATTGATGGTTTATGCTTCATATAGAAAAAATGAATAGTTGGCCGGATGGTGAAAATATGCCATATGAAGTTAATTTTAAATCAAGGAATACTGATATAATTATCTTGTTTAAATCAACAGTTTATCATAGAAGACTTTCTGTGTCTTTGTTTCTTTGTCTTTACGTACCTCTGTCACTGTTAAACTCTCTGTCTGTCTCTTCGTCTGTCTTTATCTCTTTTTCCTTCCTTTTCTGCTTCTAAGTTTCTGTCTCTCTTCACACGTACAGACAGACAGACGCCCGTATAGCTCATTCAAGCTGTAGTTACGACGTTTAGCTCGTCAACCAACTATTCTACTGATTAGTTACATGTTACTGGCCATAAATTCCACAAATAAAGCCGTTTAAAATCGAAGAGGGACTTCCTGTTCTAGTCAATGGATGGGGCACACGAAGTAAGTGAGCGGAGAGAGCGATTGGTCAATTGACGCCCTCGCGAATTCATACAGTGTGATTAGTTTTTTTCGGTTGATACCTCCGTGAAAACAAAAAATATTCTCTTCATTTCTTAAATAAACATGGTTTTTGTAACACCTCTATACAATGGCAATAAAATACATGTGTATATTTAATCCATTCCTGATTAACAAATTTTAGACTGGTCCAAATTGAGAGAAGGTGCAGACGACATATTTTAGCTGATAAAATTCTAAAAGTCTTGGTCTTTAAGGATAGAAAACATTGTGAATAATGAAGAAATTGCTTGTAACTAGCAATTTCTTAATTTTCTACATAAGCGTCATTGTGGGGGAATGGGTTAACCCATTACCATACAATCCCGCTTTCTTACTGCCCAAACAAAGCTTTCGAAAACATTGCAATTTCTTCATTAACTACTAGATTTTTCTAAGCTTAAATACGTAAGAGATGAACTTGCATGCAGAGTTTGCAATATTCCTGACATACATAAGAACTACTTTTTATGGCGTAGGCTTTTAACGGATTTAGTGGTTAAGCCTCCAGTGGTAATTTGCACTCGTTGAACTTTGATATGTTTATCTAGAAAGTTAAGAAATCTAAAATTTTATATACTTTTAATTGTCGTCTGCAACTCCTTTCAATTTGGACCAGTCTAAAATGTTGCCGTCTGGTAATGTATTGATATCGAATATCACACCAGCACTACCACTATATCCTTCCCTAGTCTCCAGCTGCTCGTTCCACTTAGGTTTACTATTATCCAACCATTAGTGTGAGACAAATGTCGAATCGAGCCCGGGACCACGTCTAACTGAACATTATCTGACTCTGATTACATCTCATCCAATTAGATCTATTGTCATGGTAATTACAAAATTTGGTCTTATAAACCAGACTGGTTGTTGAAAACGAAACCCGACTCAGATATGAACGGTAAGCACTATGCAGTTACCTGATTTCGACTTGTACCCGTCTACAGACTTCATCTTGATGTAGTATATCCGAAAATAACCCGAAATCCCTGTTTGGCCAGTGTTGTTTATCGTCGGTAGACGACCGAGACCTTGTAACTGCAGTTTGAATACACTGGAGTTACGAGGTTTTGTCCGCACAATGACGATATAGAAAAACAATAAAATCGTTGTCTCGATTCCGTATCTAGGTATATGCGTGGTGACTGTGGTCGAGAGATAGAGTGTCAGCTTCAAGAGGTTTCAAGTTCGATTCACGACTAGCGATTGGCCAAGAAAGGGAGTTCTTGTTTAATCTCCAGAAAGAATAATCGAGAGGGATTTATCTAAGTTAGAAGAACTTATTTCGTAATCGATGTAAAATAGATAGGTTTGAACCTAAACCTATCAAGTTATAACATGAAACAATATTTCTGTAACTTCATGCAATGTTACTTATTTGCGATGATCTACGGAGAGAACAATGGAGATTTATATATTGGATTAATAGTTAACGGAAAATCATTTGATCTAAATGTTTAAACATAAAGACAGTAGCCGTCTGATTTATTCTAACCCGGGCTTACCCTTAAACAAAAATTTAATGCGTCGGTGCGCGAGTAAAACTGTCTTAATTACAGATTTTATTAAAGGGCAAATCCATAGGGGTAACATAATTCAAATTTTCAAAATTCCATTAATAATCATGTGCATTGATACTCATTGATTTTTCTTGAGATTGTTTCAAAAACACTTTATTGGAGTTTTTATTTTTACCTTTTCATTTTTACGGCATCGCTTATGTCCCTTACCTATTGGATATATATGCTTAACTCCCCTGAATTGTGACGTCATAGTAGAAGTTTATTAAAAATGGACGTAGAGTATGACAGCGATTTGAGCGATATTCCCGAAGAAGAAATGGATGTTTCTGGTACTTTAAGCCCATATGTGTACGACCCAGTTTGAAGGGCAATTGCAACGGAATCGGAGGATAGTGATGATTATATTCTTCGTCTTCTTTTTGCCCCGATTTTGACGATAATCTTCCTGAGGTGTCAACATGGTGAGTGATCAATATTTGCGGCGAATATTGCCCTTTATAAACATTAGAATCGTAAAAAATTTAACTTACTCCCTTTTTGAACGTTTGAATCTTACTTGAACAACGGATTTAAATGAAGATCCCAATGAAGTGACGTTTGCGAGTGAGACCCCTTTTGAATTATCCCTGGACTATTAACACTGTAACAAAAACTCCTCTGAATTTTCTTCTACCAAAAATTTACGATCAAAAATCTCGTTTGTAAATTTAAGACGAGAATAAGAAATTATGTGCATGACATTCCCAGTCTTATTGTCCAAATAGTGCATTAGATGATTATCTGGCTGTCATAAGAAACTTTCAGTCTGTAGCTATCTTCTAGGTGCAAAGTGAAGTCTGATCGGACAGGATTATATGCAAATGTCTAACACTGGCTCAAATGGTTTTGGTTGCTTGAATCAGTACTACATTGTCCAATGTTTGAAAACAGTTCTTGGTATATGGTTTACAATTGTGCCCCCATCAGAAAAGTTACAGTAACGTTTGTTTACTCTCTGTAAATATGGACAGTAAATCATTCTCAAATATGAAAATTATAATAAACAATTCAATTTCACAGGTGCCAGTGCAAGATTTGTGTGAATATGCCAACTGTGACAGAATCCAAGTGCTGCAAGACAACAAACAGTATAGATGGGAAGGATGAAGCAGGATTGACACGCATAACAGATCACATTGCATTCCGGGTGAATTGTCTGAACATTCATGTATTGGGAGTTACCTACTATGACCATTCGTTACAGACAGGCCCACTTGAGGAAAACCAAAGAATTCAGGAGTAAGTAAAAAAGTGTTTTGTTATAGTGCTAAATTAGTTTTCATAAATGACCTACATTGTTTATAACCCTTTCCTGTTTTCTAAAAATTTACACCCGTCCAATTTCAAAGGACTTGCAGACGAAAATTCAAAGTGGATTCTAGTTGAAAGTAAGCATTCAGTGGGATTTGAAATATTGTGGAAAAAGAAGAAATTGCTTGATATAAGCAATTTCTTCTTTTTCTACAATGTTTCTTATTCATAAATTTACAGGGATGTAAAATCAGGGATTGAACAGAAAAGGGTTAAGGCAAGGAAACTTACCCCATTACCACACAATCCAATGTTCTGACATACTGAAGCAATGTAGTTTGCAAAAAAATAGTGGGAAAAGGAGTAATTGCTTGTAACATGCAATTTGTCCTTATACAAAGTTTACTACCCCATTCAACACTTAAACTCTTAAAATTCAGTGATTTACCAATTGTCAGCTGTCAAAGAATTTTTTTTACGATCAATTCATTCATTTAGACCAAAAGTGAACTTTGGACTGCAATTTCGGACATCTTTTAGGCATTTTTCTTGGTTTGTGGACCTTGATATTGTAACTGCAGCTAATTCAGTCTGTAGTTACAATTTAGATCACCAACCAACCATCTTGGAAACACTGTAGAAAAAGAAGAAAATGCTTGTTACTTGATTCTGTCGTATGTAAGACAAAGCCTGTAAAGATCATCAACTTTATATTGTCATCTGCTACTTTTTGAATTTAGACCATTCCCAACTCTGTTGTCTATCATTAAGTTAAACATCACCAAAAAAATTTTGGTTTAAAAGCTAAGATCTCTTTACATTTTTTTTATTCTAGGCTACACAGACACCTGGCCTCTAGACGATTGCGAAAGGAGCGAGGAAAGTGATTCCTTCACATTTGGTGACTGCTATCAGAGACATGATTCCCTCTGTGGACTATTGAAAGAACGAAATTCTGGTTGTCAACCTTTCAATTCTTTAAATCCATTATAAACCATTTCATGATACACCGCAAGAAATGGCTTTGATTAAAATTGTTTAAAATTTGGAAATTTCTTGTTGCAACCAATTTCTTCATTTCCCACAATGTTTTCTGCCAAGGAAATGTTTTCTGTCATGTTATAAAAAATTAAGATTAATTCATACATGACATAAATTATGACCTTTTCCAGTATCATCTTAGCTTATTTCCAAAGTCATAGTAAGTTGCAATAGAATAATAAGGACTTTAACAAGGATTTATACAGTCCTTGGAATAAACATAGATCACGGGTGAAAATCAAGGGTGCCATATACATCACTAGTTTGTCTAACATGAAAGGATGGGATATGCATATATTATGTAATCATTTCCTGTATTGTTTAAAACACTAATTAAGACATGACCATGGCCTAAGTTTACCCTTTACCAAGCAATCAGTAGCTTGTCTTTCCGCTAGTGACTATTGTGATCTTTGAAAAAAATTGAACTTAATGATAGCCACTATTTTCTGTTCAATTATCTGTACCTCCTTTTAACTCATTACAACTAAATCCTCTATTTTTACTCACAGTAGGAGAAAGTTGTGACAAATATTGGGGGAAAAGGAGAAATTGCTTGTGACTAGCAATAGCAAATTTTCTCAAATTTTTGAAGCCTATTTACAATAATTATTCAATTTTGGCACAAATTAAGTTGTCATCTGCAACCTCTTTCAATAAAAAAAAACCACTTTTTTTTAATTTGATCTTAAAATTTTTTGCCCAGTAATAACTCATTCATACGCAATCCTGTCCGTCTAAGCCCAACTTAAAAAAAAATTAAAAAAAGATTGTGGAAAATGAAGAAATCGCTTGGTACAAGCAATTTCTTCATTATCCACAATGTTTTCTACAAAGGCAAGCAAACGAAAAATGAGGAGCATTGTTGATACCTTAAGATCTATTGTACTGGAGAAATATTGAAGGATCCTAATGGAATCTCTAGCCTGGAATTGCTGGGGTCCCTTCCAATTTTAAGGGATCCCGGAACACTGTTAGTGTCGACCCCTTAATGTGTCTAAATGGATTTTTTGGTAATAAAAAAAAGGAAATACCTTCTAACAACCATGTAAAAGGAACATTTTGAAAATTTGTTGAAATTCTAGATAAACAGTATGTTTATGAGGGAAATATGTTCATTTCAATAATAAACACAGGTCTAAGTAGTTGATAACAGCAATTAAATTCAAAGCACCTCTCAATTTGGACTAGTCTAAAATTATGTCATTTTGGAATGGGATCAATGAAAAATGAGAGTATGACTAGAGGAGAAAATGGTGAGAATAAGGGGAAATGACTTATAATTATTAATTTCTCATTTTGCCACACAGTTTTCGTGAATATGTCAAAATTGACCAATGGCTGGCCCGCCCTTTACTTCATAGTCTCCGCTCATGAACTCCAACAGGAAGTTCCGCTTTGATTTATAACAGCGTTCTTTTGCAAAATTTATGCCAAGTAGCAAGTAACAAAAAAGTAAAATGGTTGGTTGATGACCTAAACGTGGTAACTACAGCTTGAAAAGGCTGTAGTTACAATGTTTAAGCCGCCAAATCAAAAATAATAAAAAATAAAGGTAAACAAAAATGGCAACCAATGTCGGAGTTGATAAGCTCAGGTCAGTGCTGAATGAATTATTTGATAGGTCGGTATACTCCTCTATTTAAAGTCTCGTTTGGTCAATATATTGGAAGGACAATATCCGAGATGAACAACATGGGAACCCTTTCAGTTCTGCTGTCTCACGAAAAATCGGTCCATAATGTGATTCGTTCATTGTTTTATATAATCCCAACCCCCACAATATATGGTCGAGATATCAATTTGTTCACAAATTGATCTAACCGCTGTTGCAGCTTCTTCCTCGCAATTGCCCTAGCTGATGGTCGGAATGTCGGTTCTTCTTCCCGTCGGTTCTCCGAGATCAAGATTGTTGGCACGGCGTCAGGTTTCAATCGGAGTCGAAAGTTCTTAAAAACAACGTCATTTGCTAGTTTCGGGCTGATCAAAAACTTGAAATTAAAGTGTCCCACACGAAGCTTTGCATGACTCGGTGGCTCAAAATTTGTCACTGCTGTCCGCTATGAATTCACAACTTTTTTCTTTTAAAATCAATCGGAAACGTAAAAATGCTGATCCTCTGAGTCCCCGATTCAACATTACAACCGTAAGCGGCACAGATCGTCATTATTCTCCTTTAAAATCGATTTTTTACGTATTATCGCCTGTATTTAGTACATCAACCATTGGACATGTAAAACAGATAGCTTCTACTATGACGTCACAAATGCAGGGGAGATAAGCGGTTTGGGGAATGTACAGGGGAAGTAAGCGATGCGCTGTTTTGGGGCAGTATTAAATCTTGACATTTCGAATTGGTTTTTGTACATGTGCACGGTCTGCAATCGCGAAAATATTGTTTGTGTGTTAAATTAACACCATATACTTGAAAAATAATGAATGAAAAGACAATATAAAAATTTCTTTGAATTTGACCTTTAAAGCTGCAGTTACGATATTTTGCTCGCACACCGATGAAAGGTCTTGTAATCATGCCCGTCATTTTTATATCATTTTCGAATTTTCTTTATTTATTGTCACCGTTATTATTTTACAATCGTCATGAGTGATTTTGTTTCAACCTTTAAGCCATTACTAGATGACAAAATTTTAGACTGGTCCAAATTGATAGAAGTTGCTGACAACAATTTCTAGTTAATGTAATTTTAAGAATCTGTGTCTTTTGGCGTAGAATACTTTTTAGATAATTGAGTTTCATTAACCATAATGTTTTCTAAATCTGTATTTTTCTAGAGGGGCATTCAAAGGCGGGATTGTGTGGGAACGGGATGATATTCAATGGTCACGTTTACAATTTTCTATAAAAATGTAGATATTCAATTTTATCCGAAAATCAATTGTTGGAAGAGCTTTTGCGTTCGAAATGGAATTTTAACTATGGTCGCTCAAAGAAAGTGGTCGTTTATAGAAGCGGTCCGTCTAGCAAAATTGAACTGCAAATCGCACGTCTAAAATTGCAAGAAATATAACTAGTATGAAATATACGTTGCCGCTATGCTAGTAATATAACGTCGGTGCGCGAGCAAAATGTCGTAACTACAACTTTAATTGAACTGTAGTTACGACATTTTGCTTGCGCACCAACGATAAGTACATGCAGTAACCGGTATAAATCGTTCGTCTAATATAAAAAGAAAAAAAATGAATGAACACCGAATTGCTTATCTATTAAATTGGTTTATAATTAGTTTAAATTTTACGCCTGAACTATGTATACTCTTGACTATCGACAATTAGTGAAGATATTTAGGTCGCCAATCAACGATTTGCCTTTTATTCTATGTCCTTGACCACAAAAAATAAAAAAAATAATTTCATTTATCTTCTCCTTTATGTAAAAATGTTGCAAAATAACGGTGTCTACTATTGCAGTTTAAACCCAATCCTACACAGCAAAATTTTAGATTGGTGAAAAATCAAAGAAGCTGTAGACGAGAATTTTAAATTGGTGACATTTCAATAATCTCTGCTTTTTGTGGTAGAAAATATTGTGGATAATGAAGAAATTGCTTGTAACAAGCAATTTCTTCATTTTTCACAATGTTTTCCAATTTTTTTCTAGGGGGCGTCAGAAAGCGTTAGTGTGTGGGAATTGGTTAAATGTCTTGTCGGAGGTCAGTGGAAGGGTCCGACGATCGGTCAGCTGATGATTTTTCAGACATCAATTCCGCCATCATTCAAATTTTCGTGTGCCTGATATAAATTTCTTTACGTTCAGAGATGAGCTTCTATCTCCTACACTTACGTAGAACCGTTTAGTCGATTGACAATCGAACATCGTAACTACATCTCATATAAGATTATTTTTGTCTCTGTTTTTCCCCTAGACAAGGCTCGGTAAATTGATACCATCTGGTGTATCAGACAGATTTTCCTGTCGGAGTTTGTGTATTGATCTCTCTTCAGTGTAGGCGTGGTTACAAAAACTATTCATTGCTTAGATCCAATTTACATGTCTGAATTTGTAGTTGACGACAACCAGATATCTCATAAAAGTGCTCCAAGAACATTTTTTTTAAATGAGCCCCTTTCTTTCACTGGCGTGGATTGTTCGAATGTTACCCAACTTAACCCATTCCCACAAAAATGATGGTTTTTACGCCCCCAAGAAAAAAAAATGGGAAAATATTGTTTAAAATGAAGAAATTGCATTGGAAAATATTATGTAAAATAAAGAAAATTCCCATAATAAGAAATTTCTTCATTTTACACATTCGAAAATTTTAAAGTTTCAAAAACATCAATTTTAATGATTTAAGTGGTTTGGCGAGATAAACGCCTTTACTAGCTTATTCCAGCTGTAGTTACAACGTTAAGATGTCAACCGACGATTTGCTTTTTTTTACTTTATTCTCCAAACCTTTTTGAAAATTTGCGTCGTTTCATATTTGAAATGACCCGCTTTATCTGGGGTCAGTAGGCGTGACCAGAGATCAATCAATTAACCAATAAATATGTCGAACTATGAAAACATTCATTTAGACTTGAAGTTAACTTAAAACTCTGACAATGGCCGACATTTGTCTTTTTGCGTTTTTTGTTGGTTTGGCGGCTTGAACGTCGTAACTACAGCTTATTCAAGATGTAGTTACGACGTTTAAGTCGCCAACCAACCATTCTACATTTTTGTTACATGCTACCGGCCATAAATTCTGCAAAATAACACCGTTTAAAACCGAAGCGTGACTTTCCGTCGGAGTGGACGCGGCTTACGGAGTAAGTGGGCGGGGCTAGCAATTGGTCGGTCAACCGTGTCTATGACACCTTTTATTTATTTATTTTTTTTTTGTTGGTTTTACGCCACTTTCAACAGTATTTCAGTCATATCGCATCGGCTGGAGTACCTAACAATGGATTCCTGGTATTTCCCACACCAGTACTGACACCACATCCTTTCCTAGCCTCCAGCTGCTATCCCACTTATAGGTTTACGATTATCCGCCCATTGGTGTGAGACAAATGTCGGAAAGGATATGTGCCGCCGCCGGGGATCGAACCCATGGCACCCCATGATTGAAGATTGTATGATGCATAATCATTCAGTTTTTTGTTAATGATTTGAGATAGAAGTAAAGGGTTATCTATTGGATTTTGTCCCTTGAAGACTCGCGGGTATTTTGTATACTTATAAGACACTCTGTAAAAGATGTGTTTATCGGAAAAAAAGACGGATATTTTTTGTGACCATGTCTTAGTTTGTGGAAATTAACTTGGGAAAATGTAAGTTTTTTGTTTTTGTTTTTTCTTTTAGTTTTTTTCCACCAATTTGAAATTTGATATCTACAAAAGATCTAAGGGGAAAGAATTTTCTTAGATTCATGACAAATATTTATAAAATTAATGATAATTAGTAAATTGATAAATGAAAATATATATATATATAAACAGTTGCGACAAATATTAGCATGTTTTTTTATTACTGATTTATCCCTTTTTTTATAATTTTCATACTTGTCCGAATTCGAAAGGAATAGCAGACAATGTTAAACATTAATTACATTTCAAAAAGCAGCTATCCTGTATGATAGAAAATATTGTTAAAAAGAAAAAAAAATTGCTTGTTTCAAGCATTTTTTTTTCAAACGCATCCGAAAGTATAATATCACAGGACCGTAAAAATCATGGATTTAGGAAAGGATCGAGACCCGTGTCTGGAACCCGTTTTTATATAACACATCACTTGGTGACTTGCAAATGTTTCTTTATTCTTGTTATTCGACTTATAAGTTGATAAAAAATCTCAAATTAATAATCGTGCAAGTTGTTTTTCGATTACCACAATAGAATATTTTAGACTGGTCCATATTCAAAGAATTTGCCGTCAACCATTTAAACTTCACGAAATCTTATATTTGTTCAACTTTCTTGCTAGAAAACAATTTCGAAAATGATAAAATTGCTTGTCGAAAACAATTTCTTCATTTTCGACAATGTAATCCCAAATGATTTTCTTAAGGGCCTCAAAAAGAGCCATTGTGTGGAAATGGGTAAAAAAGATTATGCAAGCGAAAATTTTTGTAATCTGAATTTGTGCGCTGCGGATAAAAAGAGAAATACAATATACACGAGATATGTGCAACCCTTTATGGTGAGCTGTTTGGGTCAAAAGTCCCCTTTGAATCGTCTTAGCCTAGAAAACGCGTGCACGCATAAATACTATAGGCAAATCCCGTTTAATTTAAGCGTGCGCGTTTATATTTTGAAAGTGCACGCGTGGTTAACGCATGCACTTTCAAAAAATGAGCGTGAACGCGTAAAAAGTAAACTACTTAAAATTGTGCGTTCACTTGTAAATTAGGCGTACGTGCATTTTCTTAACCCTTGAACGCTCAGTAATTACGCTCGCACGTCTGAATTTTGTGAATGTACCTGCATTATTTGCGCGTGCACGCATTTATTTTACTACCCAATGCGGATTTTTGACCCATTTGATGCACCATAGTTAAGAACCAACTAATTGCATACCCTCTAGACTAACAGATTCTACCTTTTTATATAAATGTATGAGCGCATATAGCTATACAGCTGTATACGGCTAATGGAGAATGTTAATGTCATCAAAGTATATTTTTCCCTTTTCGTCGCATACGTCAAAGAATCAAAGAATTAACATAAACGTTTAGAGAGCTTACTGACACAAACGACAGAAAGTTTTACAGCATACCTAAAATGCCATCGCGATTTACTCGAGTAAATTTGATCGCGAAGTTCGACGATAAGAATACGACAGTCGACAGTGTACGACAGCGTGAATACGAAAATACAATGTTTAGAGTACGATATGACCTCGTTTTCTCCTTGTCGTACCCAAGTATTCTCGTGGTCACCATATACGCGATTGTGTGCTCACCTTGTACACTTAAGTGCTCATCTTGTACACGATCGTGTACTCACCTTGATACTAGTGTACTCATATTGTAATCTTGTGTGCCCACCTTGAACACGATGGTGTACCCACCTTGTATACTAGTGTGCTCTTCTTGTACTCTAGTGTGCCAACCTTGTTTACGAGAGTGCTCAACTTATACTCTAGTGTGCTCACCTTGTACACGATATTGTACTCACCTTTTAAACTAGTGTGCTCATCTTTTACTCTAGTGTGCCCACCTTGTACAAGAGAGTACTCACCTTGTACACGATGGTGTAATCACCTTGTTTACTAGTGTGCATATCTTGTACCTTAATGTACCCTCCTTGTACTTGAGAGTGCTCACCTTATACTTTAGAGGACCCACCTTGCACACTAGTGCGGTCACCTTCTACACTAGTTTGCTCCACTAATTTTTGCCTTCTCTCTGTCGTGCTCTATTTGTCATGACTTAACGTCGTACTCTCGTAAGGGACAGAACGCTGGCCCGCCAACTGACTCCGCTGATCACACCAAACAACTCTGACAGGATGATCGGCAAACACACTTTACCCTTTGCTGCATAAATCCGGGATTTTACGTTGCTGTGATTTTATACTTGGGAAAATATCCTGGATAAAAGAAATTGCTTGTGACGAGCAATTTCTTCTTTACCAGTCATTTTTTCTACCGCATAAGATGGTTTCCTTTCAATTTTTCATCCAATTTTCATTGTTGTCTTCAATACATTTCAATTTGACCAGTCTGAAATTTCAAAGAACGGGAAAGGGTTAACGGCGTAATTTGCAATATGTATGGCAAGTCACACGACACAAAAATGTAAAAAAAACCCGGTTTGTTCGTGACCGAAACGTAGTAACTACAGCTTGAATAAGCTGTAGTTAACTTTTGGGACATCAAACCAACAAACGTAAATCACATAAATGTCGGACAATGTAGGAGTTTAAAGTTCATGTACAAAAAATGATTTGATTGGTCGAGTAATTATTTGATTGACAAACTCGATTGGCCAGTTTGGTGCTTTTACCCTTTCCCACACAGCAAAATTTTAGACTGGTCCAAATTGAGAGAAGCTGCAGACCACAATTTCAAGTTGATGGAATTTTGAATTTTTTCGTCTTTTTGGGAAGAAAACATTGTGGATAATGAAGAAATTGCTTGATACAAGCAATTTCTTCATTTTCCACAATGTTTTCCAAACGTTTTTTCTTGAGGGGCGTAAAAAGGAGGGATTGAATTGGAATGGGTTAAACATGATATATGTACAGTCGAGCAATCCCTGTTTTTACGCGATTGCCATATCGGTAGACCATAGAAATTACACAATTGCGTTATGCTTAGCTTAATTTTAAATAATATCTTAGGAAATTATTATCACACAATGTATTGTTGTTGAAGGCCGTGGGGCAATTTTGTACTGTTGGCCCGAACAAAATGGACAAAATAAACAGAACTTGTAACATTTTGTACGGCTCCAATAAACAGCTGCAGGGGTCGAGTTGAAGATTTGCTAAAGATGTAAGTTTGAGCCTTAATTTGTCAAGTAAATTGGATGGAACGGGAATGTATTTCATCGTGTTATCAAATGAAAAAACAACAACAGAACATGTCTTTTATTTTGTCCTGGTTCAAAAAAGTACAATAAGGAGAATATACACAATAATATGAAGGGGAAAAGATTAAATACTTCCGATATAACAAATAGTTGAAACTAGCTAGCTATGCCAATGCTTTAGACTTTTTGAGGGATAGATGCGCTCTTAGGAGGGTGCAAAACAGGGTACTGAAGTGTTTTAACCCTTTCTTTAAAAAAAAAGAAGAAAAAAAAAATAGACCTGTTCAAGGTAGGGTTTTGAAGAAGAAATTTTTTATCTGGATTTAATTTAAAAAATTACAGATCAGCAGGGCAGAAAATATTGAGGATAAAGAAGAAATTGCTTGTTACAAGCAATTTCTTCTTTTTCTTCAATGTTTGCCTGACTATTTACAAGGGACGTAAAAACGTAAAAATTGAACAGGAAAGTGCTAAGATAAATGGGGCCATCTAATAATGAAGGTATCGATGCTGATAGCAACTTTTGCAAATAAGATTTAACGTCGGTAATATGTTGATGGGTGACCGAAGAAACCTCAATCACAGCTTGAATAAGCTGTAGTTACAATATTTTGGTCGCCCGTGAGCGCACGAGCAGTTTAAAAGTAATGGATCGAATGAAGAATTAAGTATAATAAGACCTTTGCACGTTTAATAGTTCAATGAAGATTAAGTCATTCGTTGGTAATATATTAGTTTAAGTAATACCAATATTGATGCTATGGACATTAGATAAACCAATTGATTGATAAAACCTTCTCAAAACATGTCATTTCAATAAATTTACAAGCGTTGGGTAAGCCATTACAGGAAGGAGAAATACTAGGCTCGTCCAAATTCAAAGGAGTTTCAGATAACAATTTAAATTCTATGAAGTTTTAAGTCTTTGAAATTTTTGATCCCCCTCTTCCCAAGTTTCTGGGTAGAAAACATTAAGAAGAAATGAAAAAATTCCTCTTGCAAGCAGTTTCTTAATTTTACACATTTTCCCCTAATTGTTTGTTGTTGTTTATTTGCGGGGCGTAAACAAGCACCATGGTGTGGGAATGGGTTAAATCTTCATCGTCGTTACTGATCAAAGTTTTTTTTCTTTCTCTGTCTGTATCTGTTTATATTTGTAACCGAAATAGATGATTTTCTTTTCACAATGGTTTAACTTTATATTAAACCTTGTCATGCTGTATAAATTACCTTACTGGATTGCTGTAAAATCAAAGGGATGAAAACACTTATAGAATCCATTGTTCATAAAGCAAAATTTCTTTAAGAAATCAAAATCATGAACAACTCTGGTAAGCAAAGTACAATCAGGGGGTGTAGACCAAGATCAGACTGCACTTATGTGCAGACTGATCTTGGTCTTCACCTCCTGCCAAAACCGGAATATTCCGGGTTCAGCATGACAAGGGTTAAAAAATTTACAATTCAAATGAATGTCTGATTGACGGTTCGCCAACGCTTGGTGACCTCCGACTAAAGTAGGTTGACTACGGTATCAAACGCCATTTGTTTGCAAAAGATTAATTCGTTGGTAGGCGACTTGATTGGAAGTTTCATATCCTCTTGTTTCTTTAATGTTCGATGTAACAACATTTTACTTATGTCATTGCGCTAAGTATTGTTAACACATTAATATTCCCACACGATCCCGCCTTTTGTCACACACAAGAACAATTCTTTGGTAAACATTGTTGAGAAGTAAGAAATTGCTTGTAATTGCTTCCTTATCCACAATGTTTTTTGATCCCAGAAGACAAAGACATTGTTGATTTTTAACTTCTTTTAATTTAGACCGGTCTAAAGTTTTGTTGTCAGGTAATAGGTTAGGTTGATCTCTCTACCATTGAAAGCGTAATTTTATTTTCTTCTATCTAAACATATTTAACCTTTCCTTGTTCAACCACTCTTTTTTACGTACCTGTGATATCATAATTAAGAAAAGTTTGTTGAAAAAGAAGAAATTGCTTGAAACAAGCAATTTCTTCTTTTTCAACAATATTTCTACCAGACTGTAATGGTATTTTTCAAAATAAATCCACCTTAAATTATCGTCTGCAAAACCTTTGAATTTGGACAAGTCTAAACTTTTACAAGACAGGAAAGGTTTAAATAAAATACCATTTGAATTCTTTATAATTTACATAATAAGAGTTTTAGGATTCCATATTCTTATTAAGCTATTTCGAAATCGATCCAACTAGGGGATACCAAGGAGACATCATTACGTTTCGTAACTTAATGTAGGCGGGAGATAATTACGTAACACGGTTATTATAACGTTAAAAACGGCAGTATAACGTTCCGACGTCACTAGCAGAATCCCGACGTCCGGGAAGTTGGCGGATCGCTGATTCTACCCACTGACCTCCGACAGGAAGTTTGATTAAGATAGCAAACCGCTTATCTTACAAAATAAATTGTCTGTTACATTTAACAAAGATAGAATGGTTTGTTGGCGACCCAAACGTCGTAACTACACTTCTATTAAGCTGTAGTTACGACGTTTTAATGCCATACCTTAAAAAACGCTTGACAAAAATATCGGAGTTCAAATGCCATGTCTGGTCTAAATGAATGATTGGGGTTACTTGAACCTATCTGATTAACAGCGGCGACCCATCTTACTCAAATATCCAGACAGATCAGACAGCCAAAACTGACGGGCCAGGCTCGAACTTGTTCATATTGAAAGATTTTTAAAAACTTAGTGCAGTGAATCCGCCTCATTTTACATTAAATGCCATCCTTGGTTGACCAGTGCTTGGTATGATCTGTTTTAGGCTATTTCTTCTCTTCGGAATTCCTGGGTGGCCCCTTTGCGGGCGCCTGGACATCTATACAAAGTCGCTGTGGAAATGTTTCACGCCCAATATATACAAACAGGACACGGGTTGACTAAAAAATAATAATTTATAACCCATTACCACATAATCCCGCATTTTTACGCGATGACGAAATATAATTTTGGAAAACATTGTAAGAAAAGAAGAAATTGCTTGAAACAAGCAATTTCTTCTTATCTCACTGTTTTTCTTTTTTGTTTTGTTTTGTTTTTGTTGTTGTTTTGCTTTTTTGTTTGTTTGTTTTTTTCCCTCACGTTGCCTTTATTTTACAATTTAAACTTATATTGTTTTGTCGCCTGCAATATTTTTCATTTTAGACCTGTCTAAATTGTGTTGTGTGGTAACGGGTTGAAATTTTTCTTCCTATGAACCTCTCTGTCACATTCAGGCTAGGGCCCTTCGCTTGTAAAGCATCTATATTCATAATGCTAACATCAGTCAATTTGAAAACGAAAGGTTATTAAAAATCAATTCGATGGGTCATTAAATTTTCATATGAAATGTTTCACGTGTTCATTTTATCTGTAGATGTTGTTCAAACATGGACAGAAGTTGATTTACCACCTCAATTACGTAAACACATTTGATATCACTTATTATAATGTTGCTGTCGAAGATTTGTGTGAAATAGAATATTACAAAGTAAGGTTGAACACAAAGGTTGCCGATACTCTCTGCCGGTGTCAGAACATGTGTCAGCAAATTTGCTCAACCCATTCCAACCCAACAACATTTTAGACTGGTTCAGAAAAGAAGCTACAGACGGTATTTTCAAGTTGGCGGAATTATTATTATTATTATTATTATTTTTTTGTCTTTTTGGATAGAAACCATTGAGGATAATGAAGAAATTGCTTGATACAAGCAATTTCTTCATTTTCCACAATGTTTTCCAAATCTTTTTTCTTGAGGAACGTAAAAAGGAGGGCTTGTGTGGGGATGGGTTACAATAGTCAATCCGTAATAGTTATCATAGAATTCGCCTAAAATTCCTCCGAATAATTCGGGTGAAGTAAAAGAATCAGTTTCAACTTCTTTAATATTTTTGATTTAATGAGGAAGCTGCTGCATCACTTATTTTTCGCTAGCTATTGACGGATAACCGCTGTTTATTAAAAATTCGATTGACCAATCAGATAATTCATTTAGACTGGAAGTGAACCCTTACGTCCGACGTTTATTTCCAGCAATTTCGACGGTTTGGCGACTTAAACGTCGCAAATACAGCTCATTGAAGATATTGTCATTACGTTTAGGTCTCAAACCAATGATTCATCCTTTTTTTTTTTGGTGCGTATATATAAATATTTTTCAAACTAACATATCGATAACTTAGTGTCAAAACATAAGTGTCTATATTTTGAATAGACTCTTATGATGTTTTTGCACTGAGACACCGAATTGTTAGACGAACTTTTATGTCGGAGCTGAAGTGGTATACGACCAGCGTTCAATCAATTCAAAAAGAAACGTTTCAAAAAGTCGCATGTGACCACTTGTTACAGCTTTGTTTGTGTCTATACCCCTCGCCACACAACCAGACTGGTCCGAATTGAAAGACAATCTTAAAGCCATATCTTCCCTCCGAGAAAGGAAAAAAAAGTATAACCCATTACCAGACGGCACCATTTTGGACTGGCCCAAATTGAAAGAAGTTGCAGACGACAATTAAAAGCTTATGAAATTTCGGATTCTTTCAGCTTTCTGGGTAGAAAACATTGTGGAAAATGAAGAAATTGCTTGTTACAAGCAATTTATTAATTTTCAACAATGTTTTCCAAAACTGTTTTTCCTTTGGTGCGTCTAAAAGCGTCACTGAGTGGGAATGGGTTAAACATTTCATCGTTTATTTGGGTACTAAATCAAACAAGAGCCTTGTTAGTATCAATAGTATGACTGTAGTACTCTAGAACGAGTATTTTGTGTTTTTCTTATCAATTTCAACTTATATTTGTTTACATTTTGAGATCGAGACGACTGTATCCGATTATTCAACGGAAATATTCTCTAATCTTCGGCGTTGAATGTTATAGACGACTTAACTTTACGGACGATTTCATTAATCTCCGTGACCGAGATAGTTTTTTGAACGACTAGCGAAAGTTAAAACGTCATCATGGTGTTATGTAAACAAACCTTAAATTATGGTGGGTCACATCTTAAAATATCGTAACTTCTTTCATAAAATGTAGGCTTATCGCGAAGAAATATTTTGATCTTACAATTTCAATCCTCATAATCATTGATGCTTTTGACCCTCGACAACGGTTTCCTTGTTAATTTTGTTGAATTTTTTGGGGAAAGATATAGCTGCTGAAATTTGTAAAGTTATCTGTGTTTTGGGCTAGACAAAATTATGGATAATTTCAAGTATTTTTTTTTTCCATTTCAACAATATCTTTTATCCTTACCGGGCGTCAAAAAGGATTGTGTGGGAATGGGTTGATGAGTTTCCTCTCAAACCTCTACCGCAATGCGTCTTTTGAAGATAACTTGAGAGACTAACCAATTATCTAGCATTGTCGATTCCGAAATTATTATCACTGAAAACTGCGTGTCTACGGATCGCCGTTGTCAATAAAAAAATCGATAGACCAATCCAAAATAATACCTTTTGACCGGAAATGAACTTTGAACTACGACATTGGTCGACATTTAACTGTAGGTACGTTTAACCCTTTCCTGTTTCTCGAAAGTTAGATCGTCCAGTTTAAAAGAGATCAAAGACAAATTAAAGTGAGCTTTATTAAGATTTTACTATTTTATATGGTATGAAATATGTCAAAGAGCTCGAGAACAATTTAAAGTGAGCTCCGTAAATTTACTATTTTTTATGATATGGAATATTATAAAGAGCTCGAAGACAACTTGAAATGGGTTTTACAGAGTTTTACTATTATATATGGTAGAAAATATTGTAAAGAGATCCCAGACAATTTAAAGCGAGCTTTATTCAAAATCTTATTATCATATATGGTACAAAATATTGTTAAGAGATCCCAGACAATTTAAAGCGAGCTTTATCCAAAATCTTATTATCATATATGGTACAAAATATTGTTAAGAGATCCAAGACAATTTACAGTTAGCAATAATACAAAGTTTTACTGTTCTATATGGAGAAAATATTGCATGAGATCCCAGACATTTTAAGCGAGCTTTATTCAAAATTGTAGTATTCGATATGGTTGAAATATTGTAGAGATCTCAGACAATTTAAAGCGAGCTTTATTCAAAATTTTACTATTCTATGTGGTAGAAAATATTGTGTGAAATTAACTTGAAAAATGTTTTGATAAAGAAAAATCCTGTCTCCCGAACAGTAAAACTATATAGATGTATAAATATATAAAAGCATCTAAAAACTTTATTATGGCAATCGAAGATAAACTCCAATACTATTTACGATATATCGCCTTACCGCTAACTTAAATGTTGTGAATAACAAATTTGTGCCTATTCAATTAGATTTCTAATTTTGAATAATTTAGGGAAAATGGCGAAAAGTTTATTACTGCATAATAAAAATTTAACATTTTTTTATGGGAATGACAACTAATAAAATCTTTTCAACTTTCCATTCTCGTTCTTTCTTGAGCCGCGGCAATCGCGAAGTTGTAGCGTGTCGGACTCTCAATCATAAGGTACAGGGTTCGATCCCCGGGCGCGGCAAATATCCTGTCTGACAATTGTTTCTCAAAAATGGGTTAATAATTGTTAAACTAAGTGGGATGGGCAGGTGGGGTCTCAGAAAGGATGAGGTGGTAGTACTGTTGTGAAAAATACCATGAATCCTTGGTTAGATGTTCCAGTCGTTGGGATATGACTGAAAGTGATGTTAAACCCCATTAAATCAATCAAGTTCTTTCTTACTTTGGAGATAGTAACGGAAATGGACAAATACCAAAGCTTCGGATACTTTTTTTTCCTTTAAAAAGTGTAAGCTGTTGGAGAAAGCGTCTTTTTATGTGTACATGTAATTCGTTTAACCATTACCACACAATGACTCCTTTTGACGCCCTATAGAAATACAATCATGGGCACTTTGTGGGAAAACGAGCACTTGTGTGTAACAAGATTTTTTTCTTTTCCCATTAATTTTTCAACCGTATTTGGGACTTATTTTCCCAATTTTAGCGCAATTTAAAATGGCGTTTGCATTTTTTGTTCAATCTGGACCAGTCTAATATTTATCACATTGTAATAGTTAAGCCCATTCCCATACACTCGCGCTTTTCGATTCCCCCAAGAGAAAATTACTGGAAAACATATCGGAAAATAGAGAAATTACTTTTAACAAACAACAACTTCATTTTCCCCACAATGTTTCCTACCCCTAAAGTCAAAGATTTTTATATTTCATTAACCCATTCCCACACAATGACGCTTTTACCTTGACCCTAAAAAAATGAGCTTTGGAAAACAGTGTGAAAAATAAAGAAATTGCTTGTCACAAGCAATTTCTTTATTTTCCACAATGTTTTCTACCTCAAAGTAACGAAAAATTTTAAATTTCATAAACTAAGAATTGTCGTCTGCAACATCTTTGATTTTGGACCAGTCTAAATTTTTTTCGTGTGGAAATGGGTTAACCAAAATTTGTCGCCTTCTATCTCTTTGAATTCGGACCGGTCTGAATTTTTGTCAGGTGGAAATTTGTAAGATTGTTCCAAATTGAAAAAAAAGGTTGCAGGCAACATTATTACGTATCTTAAACAAAAATAGATGCCGTTAAGCGTAAAAAACAAAGCTTTTTGGCAAAAGGAAAAATTACCTTTCGTACGCAATTTTCCCCTATTTTACAACGTTTTCCTTAACCCATTCTCACACAATGACGCCTTTTACGCCCCGCAAGAAAAAAGATTAGAAAAACATTGTGGAAAATGAATAAATTGCTTGTAACAAGGAAGTGAGTGATGACCTCTAACATTTATGTCAATAAAGTTTGTTGGTTTGGCGACATAAACGCCGTAACTACAGAATATTTAAGATATATTTAGACGTTTATTTTACAATTTGTTTTTCTATTGCCATTTTTTTAAATTCCTCCAATAGTGAAGATTTATTTTTACAACATGTAAATAAATAATCAACATAGGAGATGGACAGGTAAACAATCAACAAACATATATATGAAGATTAATTTCGGAGGACAAAACAAGTTAAGTAAACGGGTGCTGTTTTAAGTACAGAACCCTGCGAAAACACAATTCGCGCCTATAACTTTCTGAAAAAATGTAACCATTTATTTGTTCCTCAATTTTACTAAATGCTGCTGATGCAGCTGGCATGATTAAACAGAATTCAGTTCACACAAAGCATATTCAAATTAAGCGTAAGTCATTAAAAACTATTAAGCAACCTTGGTTCAATGCTGAATGTCAAAGGCACCGTTTGCAGTTTAGACGTTTGAAAAACCACTCACGACGTCTTAATCAAATTGAAAACTATCGTTTTTTATCAAATGCTAGTAAAGAGTATAAGAAATGTATAAATAAGCAATTTAATGATTATAGAAAGGACTTCATTAAAAAACTTCGTTTGTTAAAAAGTTCGAATCCCAAATCATACTGGAATTTGCTCAACAAATCTGATAAAAGTAATGTGAGTACTTTACAAAAAGTTTCATTGACTGTGTTTGCAGACCATTTCAAAAAGTTGAATACTGTTGTTGCCGATGATTCTAACATGATACCAGAAATTGACCCATCTAATGTTTCGGAGTTCAACTCTGAATTAAACTGTCAAATTACTGAAGATGAAGTCTTAAGGTGCATAAATAATCTCAAACAAAATAAGGCTTGTGCGTCTGATCTAATTTTGAATGAATTCCTAAAATTTTCCCACACTAAAATGCTATCTGCCTACACAAAGTTATTTAACTTAGTTTTTGAATCTGGTTTTATACCAGAGGAGTGGTCTCAGGGGATTATATCCCCTATTTACAAAAATAAGGGTGACAGAGGTAATCCTGATAACTACAGAGGAATCACTATTTTGAGTTGCTTTGGCAAGTTATTTACAGCTGTATTAAATGATAGGCTAAACCGGTATCTCGAAAATATGAACATACTATGTGAAGAGCAAGCTGGCTTCCGCAAACAGTATAGCACAACTGATCACATTTTTAACCTTAAATGCTTAATTGACCTTTATTTATACAGAGGTAAAAAATTATATTGCGCTTTCATTGATTATAAGAAAGCATTTGACTCAATTAATCGTTCTTATCTATGGCAAAAACTTATTTCCCATAATATTGATGGCAAAATGTTCAGAATTATCCATAGTCTATACGCCAATGCAAAATCTTGTGTCAAATCCGGAATTATCAAGTCTGCATCATTTTCAAGTAATATAGGTGTCCGTCAGGGAGAAAACTTATCCCCAGTATTGTTCTCGTTATTTCTGAATGATTTGTCAGAATTCATCTCCCACGCTTATGATGGTCTCACATATGTTAATGATATTGCGAAATTCCTGTTAAGCAATGAAGAGGTTGAAGTCTATTTCAAATTATACATTTTACTGTATGCCGACGATACTGTTATTTTTGCTGAATCTGACAGAGAACTACAAGCTGGTTTGAACGCAATGTTTTTATATTGTAAGTCTTGGGATTTGGAAGTTAATCCTACAAAGACTAAAGTCACTATTTTCTCTAATAAAAAACTGCAACAACAGCCTATCTTTACTTACAATGGTCATGAACTTGAAATGGATGATAGTTTTGTTTATCTTGGAGTACAGTTTTCTTACAATAGTCGCTTTCTTTCTCATAACAGAAGACTAGTTGACCGTGCTCGTAAATCCATGTTTGCTGTCCTTCGTAAATGTAGGAACCTCAATTTACCTATAGACCTTCAACTTCAACTATTTGATTCTTTAGTTTCACCAGTGTTACTCTATGGCTCAGAAGTAACTGGGTTTGAGAACTGTGCAATCCTTGAAAAACTATGTCTTGAGTTTTATAAAATAATACTTAAAGCCAAGAAATCTACACCAAACATTATATTATATGGTGAACTTGGACGTTACCCAATTGAAATTTTTGTTAAATCTAGAATGATTGGTTTTTGGCAAAGAATTATAAATGGTAAGCATGACAAGATTTCCCATAAACTTTATGAGATTTTACTTAAGATGCACGAGGAGAACTATTTTCATTCTAAATGGCTGTTAAGTATCAAAAATATTTTGCAAGAAACAGACAAGTTTCAATTCTGGCTTAATCAAAATTTATGTATCCCTAAAGGTATTTCAAAAGCTGTCAAATTAGCACTTATTGAAAATTATAAGGAACTATGGGAAAGCTCTGTTTATGAATCGTCTAAATGTCTTAACTACAGAATCTACAAACATTCTTTGGGGTGCGAAAAGTATTTTAATATTTTGCCGATTGATCTAGCTCTTTCATTTTTTCATTTTCGATCTATGAATCATAGATTCCCCATTGAATGGGGTAGATTTCTAGGTACTGCACGTGATGACCGAATATGTGAGCTTTGTTTTTTGAACAAACTTGGTGATGAGTACCACTATCTTATGGAATGTACATATTTTGAAGATTTAAGAAAGAAGTATTTGCCAAGAGATCTGTACAAAAAGCCTACGAATATTATTAAATTTGAAAACATTATGGGTACATGTGATTGTCATCTTCTTTTCAAGATCTCAAAATATTGTAAGGTTGTGCTTAAAACTTTTCTTGAAATATATAATAACATTTAACCTTCTTGGAAAGGATTGTAGTTTTAGTTGATCAGACTTTGGCTCTCTAGTCAGTGAATTGAAATAAGTGATATATGTAGAACACTTTTTAACACTTGAATATATTGTATTGATTCGGGTACTTGGCTGAAAGCTTCAGCCTTTTTAACCCTTTCCTGGTCAAACCCTGATTTTACGTGGCTGTGATTTTATACTTTAGAGGGAGTTGTGGAAAAGGAGGAGGTTGCTTGTAGCAGGCAATTTCTTCTTTTCCCACAATATTTTCTACCACATAGGATTGTTTGATATCAAATTGCATTCCATTTTCATTGTCGTCTACAGTCTCTTTCAATTTGGACAAGTCTATACTTTCCAAAAACAGGAAAGGGTTAACCTAAACATGTGGATGGTGTGGGACCTTTGTGGGTGTGCATATTCTTTACATAACTGGTCCTGGGCCTGTACTGGGATTATCAATCCCCTTTTTTTTTCTAATGATTGAGTCTTAGACCATATACACGTACGTACATCTCTACAGGATCAGTTCAAGATTTTGTTATCTGTTTAGTTGTTAATCAAGTTAAATTAAAAGACTAGTCCTACTCTTGCTGTTTAGCTCTAACATTTTCAAGTACCAATTTTTCCTTGCTTACGTACAAATTCAAACTTCAAGGTTGGAACAGTCAGAGAGATTTAGTTGTCTAACAACAGGCTATTTGGTAATAGAGTTTGTAAGATTACCAAGCGCCTTTTATATCAAGTTTCATAGTGAACCAAGAGATTATCTTCCTCACAATTATGGCTAGATGTTAGTTTTTGATATGCATTGTTTGTAACTTTCCTCAGTTATGATGTTCATGTATTTTTTGACTTGTGCCCCAGTTAGGGGCGAGAGTCGATAATAAAATCTTCTAAATCTTCTAAATCTTCTATTCACAGTTCCTTATACCACACACATATGCTTTCACAAAACGAAACAGCCTAGAAAACATGTATAAGGTAGAAAGAAACACTTGAGGCTGTATTTAAACGGCTTGTGATAGAATGACCATATTACATGGAAGAATTGTAGAGCCGAGCAATAAAAATGCTATTTACAGCTATTATTAATCAATAGATCATCAAATAATACATTTATACCAAAGAGAGCTCGCAGATACTGCACATCATCCATTGAATAAAATGCATTAAGAACTGAGAGCACATATTTGTCATGTATACTCCTGCAGAAATTAAGAGAACAACTATATACTACAGGGCAATCAATCAAAATATGTTGCGTAAGGCTAACTTGTATGTTGTCTTTACCACATCTATTACATACATAATAAAATTAGAGAGATAGGCTATTAACTGAACCGTAGAATAACAGGCATATAGCATGTGCGGGTTCCGTGCAGCAAAGTGTCAATGAGGAAAATCCCCAAAACCTTTATGTACCTCACGATTTAAGATAAATTGGTAATTTGAAGTTCTTGAATCCCATTCTCTAATAACGTGACCAGCGAACCGTCAATTAAGTGGACGGATCTGAACTTTAGCTTCAATTATTATTGACCCTTTTCCGTACAATGTCCGTTTTTACGTCACTGTGTGTTTAATTGGGAAAACACAAACACTATTATCCACAATGATCATTCACTATAACTTGTACACATCTTTAACGCTCAGCAGTAACCTATTCCAGGACGGCAACATTTTAGACTGGTCCAAATTAAAAGGAGTTGCAGACGACAATTTAAAGTTTATGAAATTTTAGATTTTTTCCACTTTTTGGGTAGAAATATTGTCTAAAATGAAGAAATTGCTTGTGACAAGCAATTTCTTCATTTTCCACAATGTTTTCCCAGTTGTTTTTCTTGAGGGGCGTTTAAAAGCGTCACTGTGTGGGAATGTTTTAATCTATTTCAGGACGGCAACATTTTAGACTGGTTTAAATTGAAAAGACTTGCAGACGACAATTTAAAGTTTTTCAAATTTTAGATTTTCAACTTGCTTGGAAGGAAAGGGTATGGAAAATGAAGAAATTGCATTTTGCAAGCAATTTCTTCGTTTTTCACAATGTTTTCCTAATTGTTATTTTTGAGGGGTATCAAAACAAGTCATTGTGTGGGAATGGGTAAAACAAGCAACAATCACATAGTTGTAACTGCAGTCCTTTCAAATTTCAATGTAAAGGGTAACTTATTGGATTTTCTTCGTTACTATGTAACATGAACACACAGGGTAATAATTATTGAAGTCTTGGAGCAGATTTATTAATACATGTTGGAAAATGAAGATGTAAAAATGAGGACCTTGTTTGAATGCTTGAGGATATTTGATTCAAGAAATGTAGGTGAATTTCCTTTCCGTCCACTCTTACATGTTTTTTTCATTCTAAATATTTATTTCATTAATTTGTGTTCTTCCTTATTTATGTTGGTAATTCCCATCAGTATCACATAGGTTTGTTTGTGTGTGTGTGTGTTTCTTTGTTTGTTTCTTTGGTTTTTTTTTGTTTTGCTTTTAGTTGGATTTCTTTTTCTAAATAAAACTTTCGTTTCGTACAACCTCCTTCGAGTTCTATTATAATTATTCATTTTTGTTTCAAACTATTTCTTCAATTGAATTCCTTCCATAGAAATCTCTTGTTTTATAATACTTTGTAGATCAAAGTATGCTGAATTTAAATATACAAAGAATAAAGGGGACTACCTGATCGGAATTTGTATAAAATGTCGCAGACTATCACAGAAGTTAACCTATTCCCACACAATCCCTTCTTTTAATGTCCAAAGAAAATATTTCTGGAAAACAATGTGGAAAATTAGGCTATTGCTTTTTACAAGCAATTTTTGCATTTTCCACACTTTTTCTACCAAGAGAGACAAATATTTTAGAAATTTCGACAATTTGAAACTGTCGTCTGCAATTTTCTGAATTTGGACCAGTCCAAAATTTCATTGTATGGGGATGGGTTCATTTTACGTGTCTATATGACGCAATACAATTTGCAAGATTTTCGATTTTTCGACTACTATAGTTGCCCCGACTGGCTTCCGGTTTCGATCACGAAACATCCGCGCTGGAGTGAAAGTAGTTTTCTTTTTTAAATGTTTCAAAATATAGCAAACTACCGCAGGTTGGTTAAATTATGGGAATTTTCATAAAAGCGGCTATTGAACAGCTTATGAAAGAAAATTTGGCTCTCAACTTTCAATGCTTTCAGACATGTAAAAGAAGATTATTAAGCTGATTTTGATATGGAACTTACTGTTCATTACATTAAAAAAAGAAAGAAAAGAAGCAAAAATATTCGTAACCAAAAAGTAGTGAACGTAGTACAACCCGAATGGAACCGGAATACATCGGACATATACGTTACTTGTCGATTTCACCGAAAACTACCATATTTGTGTTTTCCATTACGTATCAAATACGTCAATGGCTTCCGCTAGTAGTTCAGTCGTTTTCAATTTTACCCGATGATTAGCGAATTGACCCGATAAATCCGTTGTTTCAAAGAATGGCATAGGAAATATACTACATTAACCCTGCCTTGTTTTGTAAAATTTAAGACCTGTCCGAATTCAAGGTTTTGCAGATGACAATTCAAAGTCGATTTTATCGAAACATAAAATTCAGTAGGGTGGAAAATATTATGGAAAAAGAAGAAATTGCCTGTTACAAGCAATTTCTGTTACAAGCAATTTCTTCTATTTCCAAAATATTTTCTCAAGTATTAAAACACATATACTTAAAAACCAGGGATTGAACAGGAAAGGGTTTAACTGAATTTAGTAGAATTAACTCAAAAAGAGCATTTGGGTAAAAATGCCATTTAAAGCTATTGGAAAAGCAGAAATGTCTTCAATATCAACATCTGGCTCTTTTAGTTGACACTAGTTATGTTATGCTTTGTGTACCGAGAGTGGTGTGAGGAACTGAGTCAAAAAGTTTAATCGTTGACTTTATCCGATGTGATTTACTTTTTGAATTATTACATACATATTTTATCTCTAGAACTACCAATTAGAAAGAAGCAAAAAATGCTTGTCACTTCAAGTACGTTAACTACTTTGAGTTAATACAGTTTATCCATTTATATAAAATTAAAGTACTGAAAAGTACTGTAAGCTAGCAAAGTATTGTTTCCTTCACAAAGTTTCTTTGTCAAACGTTATCATGGTTAAAGTAATCAAAGACTTAGCCCATCCTAACACAATCCCTCCTTTAATGCCCCTGAAGAAAAAAGTTGTGGAAATCAATGTGGAAAATGAAGAAATTCCTTGTTACAAGCAATTTCTTCGTTAAATACATTATTCAGCGATTAGTTCGCATTCTCAAAAAAAACTATCCAATATGGATAATAATTCTTTTTAATCGGGGATAACACGATATAGATGAAAACTTTTATTTCCATCGTGGTCAGTTACCGTGCGCACAGAGAGGCAATGGATTCCAACCACTGCTACCCACTTTAACAGCCCGGTGGACCGGGGCTTTGTCTGTAAAGTGTCCTTCCCAAAAACACTACCTGTCATAAACCCGTAACCATTCAATTTCGAGTCGAGTAATCTAACCGCTCAGCCAAGGAGCCAAACTAATCAAATCATTCGTTTAGACTTGAAATGAACTTTTATGAGGAGCATTTTTGTTATTTTGGCAACTGAAACGTCATAACTTCAACTTATTAAAGCTATAAACCATTTTACTCTTTTGTTACATGCTACTCCTTTTTCTATCGAAGTTAAACTACTACTATCTAACAGAGTCAGTGGGCGTGGCCAGCAGAGTCAGTGGGCGAGGCCAGCGAGCCATCAATTGTTTACATGATTCACCCAATTTAATTAACGTCCATTTATTCCAGGCCTGGTTCCCTAATACGACGGCACAGGACGCTGTTACTGGTGTTTTTGACTGGACTGGTATCCGTCCTAAACAGCGTCTTTATAGTGCATGGTAAGAGTGAATTTATTTTCTGTTTAATTCTTTTTTTATATTTTAACTCTTGTTAAACTCCTTGATTCCCTGTGTGAAAGATCACACTAAATACGACAGCAGGCACTTATTCATAACACCAAACAGTCATGTTTAAAGGGAAAACAACTTTGTGAAACATTGCGGAAAATGAGGAAATTACTTTCATTAAGGAATTTCTTCATTTGTCACAATGTATTCTACCCTGAAATATTTATTCTCATAATCTATAAACTAGAAACTGCCGCCCTTCAACATCTTCGAATTCGTACCAGTCTAAATATTTGACGGCTAGTTTAGGTAACTTTGATCAGTAAATGTAACAATGCGCTCGTACAAACAAAATTAGCTTATGATCTCTCACTATAACTTGTACATCTTTAGTACTCCTCAAGGTAGGTCTCGGGTCGTTAATAACAAATTCCTATAATCCGGAATAGCTTGCGATAACGGTTTTTCATTCCCACACAACCCCGCTTTTTGACGCTCTCCCTGGAAAAAAGCTTTAGAAAACTTTATTTGAAAAGGAAGAAATTGCTTGTTACAAGTATTTGGTCATTATACACAAAGTTTCCTATCCAAAATTGCAACAAATCTTCAAATCCTATCGTCTGAAATGTCTTTCAGTTTGGACCAGTTAAAACGATGTAATCTGGTATGGGATGAAAAAATAAATAAATAAAATCACGTGTTCACGACTTGGTGCAGTCATAAGCCGTTTCAATGCAAAGCAGAAGGTGCCTTTGGGTATATTGGGGCTCTCGTGACAATCTAGTTCACTTTGCATCGCTACTTTGCGACCAAAACCTTATACTTACAGCTTGAACAAACTGTAGTTACTGCGTTTTTAGCGATGAATTGCATCCATTATATTCATTGCGGTAAAATCCCGTGTATCCTGTATACTATCACTCTAAAATTCAGAAACAGTACAGTGCTGTCGGCTAATCCTGCGCACTTATTCCATTCCCAAACGACAAAATTTTGGACTGAATTTAAAAAAAGGTTGCAGACGACATAACTCAGATAGTTTAAATTGAAAAGCTGGGGCCATACGCGGTAGAAACATTGAGAGAAAAAAGAAATTTCTTGTTACAAGCAATTCCTTCTTTTCTCACAATGTTTTCCAAAATTATATTTCTTCGGTACGTAAAAATGCGCAATTGTGTGGTAAAGTGTTAAATGCTCTATAGCTCTCGTATGGACAATCCAAAAAAAGAACCCTGTGATCTTTGTTACAATTGATTACAGACCCCCTTTATCAATAATTTCAAAATAAGTCACAAGCCCGATATTGCCAGAGAACGAAAATAGTTTTCGAATATATTTTTATTTTGCCTACGGACTCGTTTCTTCAACGCCATACAACGCGTTATTGTAAGACATTTTTCACTCATACCAAAATCTATTTATTTCAAAAAAAAGTTTTGTACGTTTATTTCAACGAAAAATGTCAAATTGACCTTTATCATTTATTAAACGTTCAAGATACTGTAATCATTGGTAGCATATGTGTTCTTTTGTTAACCCTTGAACAACTGTTGGATTTAGTACTAAAATATCGCAACTACAGCTTCTTATAAAGTGTAGATACGATATATTCAACTTCAGTCGACGAATGATGTTATATACAAAACAAAGGAATCGTAATGTGTTATAACAATGAAACCATGTAACAATAGCTTGTCGTAAAGATTTATATATGATTACGTCTGACCCGGTTTAGCTTAAAGGGTGCCATGTTACATGATCATGAGTAGTACACTGCTCTTGGTCACCAAAAGCAGTCTTTTTCGAACTTTCCACGTGGTAATTGATCGCTGACCACGCCCCTTAACCTCCGGCGATGCAGTTCGACTAAGTAAGTAAACAATGTAAGTTAGTTAAGGGACATAAAACAAATCGCTAGATGGATACCTAAAGGTCGTAACTACAGCTTGAATAAGCTGTATTTACAACGTTAAGCTCATACAACTTATAAGATTTCTCGACATCAATGTTCAAAATCCAGTTCTAGTCTAAATGAATAATTTGCTTGTTTAATCTTTTCACGATTGCAAGTGTATAGTCATTGCTCTTCACCCCCCACCACCACCCGAACCCCCCACCCCAAAAAAGCCATTGAACTTTCTTAAAGATGTCGACCGTCCTTCTCGCCTGCTTGTCATCGAAATGAATTATAGCTTTTAATGAAAATGCCAGGGTAAAGTTTCCGAAAATTTCAGGTTCTAGTATAGATTTGTTCAGGAAACTTCCAATGATGTTTTGTCCTTTAGCACTGACGTGATCGACCCTAAACCCGTCTTAAATCTTTACTGTTTTTCAAAATTATAGACTTGTCCAATTTCAAAGGGTAAGCTGACGACATTATAAAGTAAGTACAATTCAAAAAGTAGCCATCCTGCCGGGTAGGAATTATTCCGGAAAAAGCAGAAATTGCTTGTTAAAGCATTTTTTTCTCAAGTATCATATCAAAGCGACGTTAAAACCAGGAAAGGTATGGGAAAGGGTTATCAGCCTCATATGTAACAGAACAGAACAGAACATATATTTTATTTCAGACTTGACCCATTCCCACTCAACAAATTTTTAGACCGGTCAAAATTCAAAGAAGCTGCAGACGATAATTTCAAGTTGGTGGGTTTTGACTTCTTTCACCTTTTCGGATAGAAAACATTGTGAATAATGAAGGAAATTGCTTGATACAAGCAAGTTCTTCATATTCCACAATGTTTCCAAAAGTTTTTTGTGTCTTGAGGGGCGTAATAAAGGAGGGATTGTGTGGGAATGGGTTAAACAAAAATGTTTCTCATCCATGATTGTAGAATAGATAGGTTTAGCCAAGATGACGCCTTTCTCTTTAACGGCGTACAGTGGTCCAGTGTGACATCTGCTTGTAATGAGATATCTATTGAACATTATCGTTATCATTTATAAGTAACTGTGATGTTAACCCGTTAACCCCTCAATCTCGTTTTTTGACGCAAGCCGGAAAAAGCCTGTGAAAACATTGTGGAAAATGAAGAAATTGCCTCTATGAAGCAATTTCTTCATTTCCCACAGTGTTTCCGACTCATAAAGGGAAATATTTTCAAATTTTCATCAAGTTGAAATTGTCGTCTGCATCTTCTTTCGACTTGGACCATTCTAAAAATTTTGTGATCTAGCAATGGGTTAAGACAGTTTACTTTCACATGTTTAGGTGGATTCCGATCGCTATTAATACTCGTATGTATGCATATGTTTCGTTTATTTATAGTCGCTACCATAGCATAAACTGTACTACAGCATAAACTGAACTCGCCTGGCTTCTTTTTACCCATTTCCACTAAATGACGCCATTAGGCGCTCCCAAGAAGAAAATGGTTTGGAAAACATCGTATAAAAAAGAAGAAATTGCTTGTTACAAGCAATTTTTTCAATATCAACACTTTTTTTCTGTCCAAATGGAAAAGAATTCAAAAGCTCAAAAGCTTTCAATTGGCGTCTTCAACTCCTTTCAATTTGGACCAGTCTAAAGTTTTGTCGTCTGGTAATTGGTTAACATGCTCGATGGGTAGCACCGTCACACGGGACATCGGTTTAACGTCTCGCCCAAAGACAGTCAGTTTGTTAGTTTGGTCAACCCGGGGATCTTACCCGTAATCTCAAGGTTTTAAGGCGAGTGCTCTACCAACTAAGCTTATGGCACTGGCAGGTTATTTGTCTTAGCGACACTACTTGTCACCGTAAATTTTTCAATCCCTGGTTTTTACGTCCCTATGATTTTATAATTGAGAATTTATTGTTGGAAAAGAAGAAATTGTTTGTAACAAGTAATTTCTTCTTTTTCCACAATATTTTCTACCCAAATGAATGGTTACTCTTCACATTAGATCCACTTTGAATTTTCGTCTGTAAAACCTTTGAATGTTGACTGGTCTAGATTTTTGTAAAACAGGAAAGGGTTAAACGTGTATTAAGCGACCACTGAAGTGGCGGTCGAAGATATGGTCGTTTAACCCTGGTTAATCCCTGTTTTTTACGTCCCTGTGATTTTATAATTGAGAAAACATTGTAGAAAAAGAAGAAATTGCTTGTGACAAGCGATTTCTTCTTTTTCCACAATATTTTCTACCCTACCAAATGGTTATTTTTCAAATAAAATCAACTTTAAATTTTCGTCTGCAAAACATTTTAATTTGGACGGGTCTAAAATTTTGCAAAACAGGAAAGGTTTAAGGGAAAGGTCGCATAATATATACTTTTTGGGATAAATATGAGGTGTGGGTTCTACTGCATGAATAAATCATTGCAGGATTCCCACACAGTCTTGTGTTGATTGAACTCATTATTATCGTCTCAATGAAATGTTTCAAATGAGGTCATACAACATATACGATTTAGTGTTGATTTTCTTATTATCAGCCACCTCGAATTATCAAGGTCCTTTCATTTCTTGGAAGGGAATTTCGACGCTTGTCGCTTAATGAAAGTTGTCGGTTTAAAGAGGTGGTCGCTTGAGCAAGTTTGACTGTTATTATATTGATTGCGAGGTGACCGAATAAACGAGGTCAGAGTCTCACTGGATAATTGATTCCCCCCTTTTTTTATTTTACTATAGACAAACAAAGAGTCAAAAGTACAAAAAGTACAAAAGAAGAAATAAACGGTTCAGCGATTAAAAAGGAATTTAGTTCATTATTTTCCAGTCTAATTATTTGTGTAATACCTTAACACCTCCCCCCTAAAAAAAAAACGCTTTTGGACTTACCCAAGCAAAAACTTAAAAAAAAAAAAAAAAAAAAAAAAAAAAAAAAACACCAAAAACAATCGTGGAAAACATTATGAATAATGAAGACATTGCTTGATACAGCAACTTCTTCATCATAAACATTTTTCTACAAAAAAAAAAGACAAAGATATTTAACCAGGGTTTGTTTCATCAAAAAATGTCTTTGGGTGTGTCCTTAAAGTGTCGTAGGACATTTCCTAGGACTTGGCTCAGTCAGTTTCATCAAAAAATCCTAAATCGTTCTTAGGACGTACACATTCTTTTTCACTTCGGTTCATTCGTGTTTGGTAAGGGTAACGAACGACAAATCTGCTTCCAGATTGGGACGTACAGTGGCGTTTCAACAAAATATGTCCTGATTTAACTATGTTCGATCACCCTCCCCCCAAGTACTTTATAAACTCACATGCGAGCTAATCATAGCTGTGTAAATTGGTTTACCCCAAATTCGAAGATGAGAACAACATTTAAAACGACATTGTAGGGGAAAGAAAATTGCGGTCTTACTTCTAGAGGAATACAAGGAAAAATCAGGAATAATTTTGGAAAGCTTTCATCTTTGCTTATAAAAGACGAAAGAAGGTACAGTGGAGAGAAGTGGTTGCTGCCATTAATTCTGCCAGTAAGGCTAGTCGAGCAGAGGTTAGGGTGAGACTGTCACACTCGAACATTTGATTATTTATATCCGGAAACCAAGTTCGTTCAATTCTTTCCCACAAATCACGATAGGTTCATTCGATATGGTGTACTTTTGCCGCTTTTACAAAGTTTTAATGTTTCATTATAGTTACTAAAATATATATTTCTGATTTTCCCCCCGTATTTCCTAAATATCATTTTCACCGACGGACCATGCCCTCTTAACTTCGTCGACGTTTTTCGCTGGACAACGTTAAGATTTCATTAAACCATTTCCACTCAATTCCTTCTTTTTACGCCCGACAAGATAAAAGATATGGAAAACATTGTATCAAGCAATTTCTTCATTATCCAAAATGTTTTCTATAAAAAAAAGACGAACAAATTTAAGATTCTAACAACTTGAAATTGTCGTCTGCAGCTTCTTTGAATTTGGACTTTGAATTTTGTTGTGTGGGAATGGGTTAATTTTAATGTACATTTACATGCACTTACACTATAAACGTCATCTTATCTTCGCCTGCCTATTCCCGTTATTGATCGCAATTATCAAAAAGCCGTATACATAAGGACGATTTTAGAATTAGATTTTTTCCCATAGATCTTTATTATTATTTCATAATATGTAGATGAAGGTACGCTTAATCCAAAATCGCAAAAAAAATTATAAATAAATAAAAAATAAATAAAAAAAAAAAAAAATTAAAGAAAAAGAAAGTCACCGAATCGGATTTCGCCGATTTTCATGTGGTTCTATAGACCTTTTTGAAATATTTTAACGACGGTGTATTTTAAAACTTTGAGTTGTAGTTACATTATTATCCAATTATCCTTTATTCTCCTATAAATCTTGTCCTTGTTCACCAGGAGCGATACAGTCCGACCTATTAGACTTATTTTTATATGCTATGGAAAAAAAGATATTACTTTTTGTCGGATAAGCGCCTAATCACTGAAATGAAAATTGCCAACATATTTTCTTGAATCAGTACATTTTTGTAGTTAAAAAAAATCCAAAAATTTTCACATTTGAAATTTAACATATGCTTGCCATAAATTAAAAAAAATCGGTTAAATTGCAAATTTTCCATGACACTGCTTGCTCTTTCGAAGAGGATTGAGATTTTGACAATCTAAAAGGCCAATAGATAGTCAAACATTGACATAAAACATACTTTTGAGTTACATTTAGATTAAGAATAACAAATTTAGATAAAAGATATTGTCCATAAGTAACTGATTAAAAACATATCAACCCTCTCCTGCATAATCCGAGAATTTTACGCAGCTGTGGTTTTAAACATGAGAAGTTATTATTGAAAAAGAAGATATTGCTTGTTACAAGTAATTTCTTATTTCCCCCAATATTTCATACCACAAATTTGGACCAGTCTAAAATTAAGACAAAACAGGAAAGTTTAAGGACTAATGAAAGTCACAAGGAAACAACGTTTTGAACCTACCAATAACGTTATGATGCCGGAATCGACGTCACGTCGTGATATGTATCAGTAGAGGTATAACCGTTGTGAAAATATAAACATAGTCAACACAATGTTCGATAGATTTGTCTGAAACTCTTAAAATCCATTCATTAGTAATGAATCTAAGATTTGTGAAAAATTAGGCGGAGGGCAAAGCGCTCATCGTTTTCTACTGATTCTCAATTTTCGAATCTGCGCTCAGTAAACGCGCGAAACTTAAATCCTGAAAAAGTCATTAAAGTTACTTGCGCTCTTCTTCCAATTAATAGTTGTTTATTTTTTTTTAATTGGGTTTAACGCCGCTTTGAACATTTTTTCAGTCATATCGCGGCGGTTGGAGCACATAGCAATGGATTCCTTGAATATCTCGCACCAGTACTACCATTAAATCCTTTCCTAGCCCCCAGCTGCTATCCCACTTAGGTTTACGATTATCAACCATTGGTGAGAAACACATGTCGGAAAGGATATGTGCCGCCGGGGATCGAACCCATAACACCCATGATTGAAGATTGGTAGTCCGATGCGCTACCAACTTCGCTATGACGACAGGCTTATCAATAAATATTATTTAAGGAAGTACCCCCTAATGAGAAAATTCAATATCTGGCCGATGTCTTGATTTCTCGGGTTACGTCGTAGCGATTCGTAGCATACATAATGACATACTAGTATTCATTTTGTCAACGCAACGCAAAATACGCGATGTTCGGAGAAATCGAAATATTGCGACGTCAGACGGAGAATTGACCAGTCGCTGGCCTCGCCAACTTACTCGTTTGGCAACGCCCATTGACTCTGACAGAAAGTCCCGCTTCGATTTTAAAGGGCGTTGTCTTGCAAAATGTATGGCCAATAGCATGCGTCAAAAGTAAAATGGTTGGCAACATAAACTTCGTATATAACTTCAGCTTGAATAAGCTATAGGTACGACGTTTAAATCGCCAAACAAACAAAAAAGGTTAATAAAGATGGTGGGAAATGTTGGAGTGCAAAATTCATTTCTGGTCTAAATGAAAGATTTCATTGGTCGACTGGTTATTTGATTGACAGCCGCACTTGGTCAATTACGACGTCTAAGCGATTTCAAAGAAAAATCGCATTATGCAAAAAATGTCTGAAAAGATGAAGATAATAATCATAACTGGTGGTTTTGTTGTTGTTGTTTTCTCCTTTATTTTAAGTTCTACTGGTTAAGGGGTAGTAGAGCTATAGCGATGGTACATTTCTCATCCGTCTTTCTGTCCGTCCATTAACTTTATCTTTCTAACACAATAAAATCCACAGTTTTGATCGGATTTTCTTCAAACTTGCTTTGAATAATTGTACCACCATCGATCTATTAATTGATTGAATGAGTCAATGAGTAAGTGAGTGAGTGAGTGCGAGAATGAGCACAAGAAAGTTCGATACTCAGGTGCAGTTTATACATTAAAAGACGTCTAAGGATAGAACAAAAGTATCGCTCTGAAACCCCTTCGCTTTACCCATTACCAGACGGCAAAACTTAAAACTGGTCCAAATTGAAAGGAGTTGCAGACGAAAATTTAAAGATTATGATTTTTTTCCAGTTTTCGTGATAGAAAACATAGTGTAAAATGAAGAAACTGCTTATTACAAGCAATTTCTTATTTTTAGACAATGTTTCCTAATTGTCTTTCTCGGAGGGGTGTCTCAAAACGTCATCGTGTGGATTGAATTAGATCTACAATATAAACCACTATATGTTGCAGCATGAAAAAAATGCTTGTTCACTATACTATGTTACAGCAATAGAGTGTTCCTACCAGAAAATAATCAGGTACGTTTTTTAATGGAAAATCTATCAGATTGATCAAGAGTATCATAAAGAAACACTTTCGAGCTGTAACAAGGGTTTGAGGAAGTGAGAACTGCGTTATGTCCCCACAATGTTACACAGAGAGAGAAAAAGAGAATTTTCCTGTCATAGAATAACCAGTTATCCCATTTTCACGCTTTTGGTCGTCCCCCAAGAAAAAAACAAATTGGAAAACATTGTGTAAAATGAAGAAGTTGCTTGTGATAAGCAGTTTCTTCATCTAACACAAAATCTTTTCCATGGCCTTTTTTCTTGTGGGGCGGTTAAAATCGTCATTTAGTGGATGGAAAGTCGAAAAATACTAAAATTTCATAAACGGTAAATTGTCGTCTGCAACTCCTTCCAAATTGGACCAGACCAAAATTTTGCCGTCTGGTAGTGTGTTATAGCCTTTGTATATATAAACTTTATTTGAGAGATGAAGAGATTATTTTTTGTTTTCATAGAGGTATGAACCGAAAAAACTAATCACATTGTGTGAATACGGGAATCGTGATTAGGTTTAGGGTTCCTATCTCCACGAAAACAAAAAAATTACTCGTGTCTTATAATTAAATAACATAAAGCGAAAAAGCAAAAACTTTACAAATTTTGATCCTTTTTTGTATGGAACTATTTTGTGAGAAGCATACAAAATGGCTGCGTACTCAAAATTTTGTTCTTGGAGGTATGAATATTTTATTCGACTAATCAGAACGCTCGTTTTTGATATACGAAACAAATTTAGATTATACAACAACAATTGAAGTAAGGGTTACGTATCAATCACAATATATCAACTAAATTTCTGCAGTGAAAAAATACATAATTCGTTTGACTATATTTGGTTTAGTTGATCGACTAATTGTGCTTCGGTCTTTGAAGCGTATTCACAAAGACGTTTGATATGCTTTTTACTTTCATAATTTAATGAAATGATAACAATAATAATAATAAAAACACTCTTTTCATTTCTAATGATTTGATATAATTACGACATGTGTTATGAAATTGCACCAGCTTTTATGAATATTTTACCAGTCTGAAACAATTAATTTTTATAGATACATTTTGTAGAAGAGCATACAAGATAGTTCTGAACTAATTTTAAGATTGACTATTCGTAAGAATAGGGTGCGTCGGCGTTTGCATCGGCGTCGGCGTAATGCTTTGGTTAAAGATTTGCGTCCAAGTCTCATATTTCTGTTTCTACTATTGCTATTGCACTAAAACTTTGCACATGGCTTCATGACCATCATATAAATCTCTAGACAAAGATTCATTACTCAGACATTAATTTTACTGGCATTTTGACATCTTTTTCGACTTAGGTGCAAGTTTCATATATCTATCTCTATTAATATTATTGCTCTGATACTTTGTCAATGCCTTTGTGATATCGTATCATTCCCTAGTGACAGTTTCGTTACTCTGACTTTCTTTTTAATGGAATTTTTACCCCTTTTCTACTTAGAAATTCTTGGTTAAATTTTAGGTGCAACTATCATACCTTCGTTAATTATCTGTTCCTACTTGAGCAATGGTCTGAAACGCTGCACTAGCTTTTGTTACCATTATATCATCCTCTAGGCAAATACTTGATATTCATTTGAGTGGAATTTTCACCCTTTTTTGACTTAGAAATGCTTGGTTAATGTTTTACGTGCAATTTTCAAATCTCTGCCATTGCTCTCAAACGATGCACAAATCCTCTGTGACTATAATATCAAGCTTTGAGCAAACATTCAATACTCCGATATACTTTTTAGTGGAGTTTTTTTAAACCCTTTTCTATTTGTAAGAATTGAAGGTTTAATTTTTTTCATCATTTTTCTTACTTATGCTAATGGTCAGAAACTTTAGACATGTGTTCATTAGTCATGATTAACAAATATTAATCATTATGACATTCATTTAATGGAATTATGTCCGATGTTGACATTGAATTGCCATTGCTTTCAAGCACTCAAAATAGTCGAGCGTTGCTTTCCACTGACAGCTCTTGTTTTATAGAGGTATAGAACAAATTTAGGCCAATCAAAACATGGATTTTTTTAGAAGAAAAGAAATTGAATTATTTAATGATATAAATGCTAGTTCATTAGATACTAACTAGCATATCGATGAAACATATCTACGTTTTTAATCAGTTTTTAAGGTCGACAAAAAAAAACCCAACTTTTCCTGCACAATCCCTGGTTTTTACGTCACTGTGTTTTTATACTTGAAAATACATTGTTGAAAAAGAAGAAATTCCTTGTATCAAACAATTTCTTTTTTTTTCTTCACAATACTTTCTACCCTACAGTATGATTATTTTTAAAAAAAAAAAAAAATAAAAAGATTATTATATATGCGTCTTCAAAACCTTCGAATTTGGACAAGTCTAAAATTTCGGACAGGGAAGGGTTAAAAGGGTCTATTCGCTATCGTCCTACGCGTGCAGAATTTAACATTTTTTAAATTACCTAACCCATTACCAGACGACAAATTTTGACTGGTTCAAATGTTGCAGACGACAATTTAAGTTTATGAAATTTCATTTATTCTTTATCTATTTATTTTGTATTTTGAGGTAGAAAACGTAGTGGAAAAAGAATGAAATTCTTGTTACAAGCAATTTCTTCATTCTCCACAATTTTTTTCGAAGCTTTATGTCTAAGGGCGTAAACGCGTAATTGCAAGGAAATGGGTTTGACCCATTCCAACACTATTTTTTTAGATCTTTCCAAATGGGAATGAAGTTGCACACAAAAGTTTCAAATTATTATTGGTTTTTTTTTTTTTGTTTTTTTTTCAATCTTTATATATCTTGGTAAAAAAAAATGTGGAAAATGCAGAAATTGCTTGTAACAAGCGATTTCTTCATTTTCCTTTTTGTTTTCCACAACTATTTTCCCTAGGGGCGTAAAAAGAAGGATTGTATGGGAATGGGTTAAGAAGCCCTTAACATTATTATACTATTATTTAGTTCCTCCAAAAATAAAGACTAAATATACAGTATAAAAACTATACAGTACAAATACAACTAAATGACAAATACAAACAAATCAATATCAGGGACGAAAGAGATATAGTATACCTCTAATGCTTTACTTTGTAACATCAGAATTTGGTCGCCATAACTAGCGAAAGCCAAAGACGTAAATGATACGTCGGCGAAACTATAAATCAGGTGATGTAGTTACCCGCTGAATTCCAGTTTGGTTTCAGTTGGCTTTTCGTTGACTTTTCGTTTATAAATTTGGCCTTACGGACGCCAAATATTTTTGATAATTATTTTTCAAATTTAAACTGTTAATTTCATTACAAAGTCAGAATAATCTCTTCTTTCAAATTTCCGAGAGCATCACAGTTGGAACGTTTGAAATAGCCAAATTTGTTCATTCGTAATCGATCAAACAGCCGCCTTAAAATAAAGACATGTTCTTAATTCAATTGCCTGAGATTGAAGTTAAATAAGCCAAGTGTTCCGACTATGTTGCGATTTTTGTGAAACCTTCTTTAACATAATTCTTTTTGAAAAAGGGTATTTATTCTACCGATTTATTTTAACACAATCAGGTTAAAAAGAACTCGCCGTCAACGCAATGTGGATAGATAGCGCGTAATTGAATAGAATAGATTGATTGATTGAATGGGGTTTAACGCCACTTTTAACAGTATTTCAGTTATATCGCGGCGGCTGGAGCACCTAACAATGAATTCCTGGTATTTCTCACACCAGTACTATCACTACATCCTTTCCTAGCCTCAAGCTGCTATCCCACTTAGGTTTACGATTATCCACCCATTGGTGAGAGACAATTGTCGGAAAGAATATTTGCCGCCGCCGGGGATCGAACCCATGACACCTATGATTGAAGATTAGGAGTCTGGCGCGCTACCGACTGCGCTATGACGGCGGCTGAATAGAATAGAAGTTACACCTTAGCACTGGCAGAAGACCACAAGATATAGCATCGACGACAAATGTCCCTTTGTACATAAAATTAATTTCTTACTTGTCCCGCGGAAAGGGACAATCTTCATAACATTATGCATGATATTGAAAAAAGGGTATCAAGCACAGGTCTATCAGTAATTGGAAGAGAATAAGAGCTGTAGTTACGACGTTAATTCGCCAAACCAACACAAATTGTTTCACACAAATGGCGGCCAATGTCTTGATTCCGAGCTGAATGAATTAATCGATTGGTCGATTGATTCCTTGATTTACACCCGCTTATGGTCAATTGCCTTCTTGCTAGAAGGGTCTCGTCTACCCATTGTAATGTAAGTTGCTCAAAGAAGCCAGTGTCTATAGGGACTCTTTCTTATTCATTAAATTCCGCATTTATTCCTAATTTATTTGTTTTAAAAACTGACCTTACTCATGCATGTGATTTATTATGTTTGTAATTTGACGATGAGCCATATGTGTTCAAGTCTCAATGTTAAATAAATATTCTGTTCGCTTCGGTTAAACCCATTTCTCCACGACGGAACTCTAGATTCGACCCAATCGAAAAAATCTGTACATTACATTTGAATTTGTGTCAAAAATTGGGAAAAAAAGGTCCAAATAAGGTAGAATACTTTGTGGAAAAAAGAGAAATGGCTTGCTCCAAGCCATTTCTCCTTTTTCCCACAAGGTTTTTCATAACCACATTTTTTAGTGTGTCAAAAATTGGGATCGTGTGATAATTGTTTAAAAGTAGTTAGTGTGATTCTATAAGACCGTATTATAATCTATTATTCATTTTCTATTGTCCATTTTGTCACGACAAGACAATTATAATGATTTCTTCAATGTTTTCCGATAGGTTATCGAAATTCTTCGATAGATAATATCACCGTAAAACAGCGACATTATAAAAGTGAAAAACTCACTGTTTTACTAGATAGCCTTGCTTTTGCTCAGTTCGCGCTACCAAACGTCGTCTACGCAGGACCAAAGGCAATAAAACTCACGGGACTTGCCTCGGATGTACATCGTAGGATATCTTGTCTTACCAAGGCCGCGAGCTTGCTACTTGTCTGAGAAAAAGATGATCTCGATATCCCTTCACTCGTGAGGGTGATCGTAGGACTGTTTTAAAGCTTCACGTGAAAATCTTCCAAAATGGCGCTATCCGTTATGCAAAGCAAATGCGGTGAAAAGCACCTCCTTATATTCTGTGAAATTTGATATCAGAGCAAAACAGAGGTAAGAAATAAGCTTTTCTGCCATTTTGAGGGTTCCGAACCGTCCGGGTTTTCCGAGATTACCTACTTCGTTTTCCTACATTTTTTCTAGCTGACAAAAAGCACCTAATTTTTTCTCTCTTACTTAACGCCGCTTTGAACGCTTTTCAGTCATATCCTGTCGGTTGGAGCACTTAACAATGGATTCCTGGTAAATCTCGCACCAGTTCTACCATTATATCATTCCCTAGCCTCCAGCTACTATCTCACTTAGGTTTGCGATTATCCACCTATTGGTAACAAACAAAGGTTGGAAAGGGTTTGTTACATAATGCTCCGCCTAATATACGTCCGAGGTCTTGTCCGATTGCAGCTTGCTATGTATTTCACGTGCGAAATGGTGCGCTTTCAGAAATCAACTTCAAAAAGATCATATTGATTCTAAAGCGGATAATCATTTGTTTTTCATGGCTGCACCACTCGTGAAAAAAGCTTTTGCTGTTCACTCAGTGAAAGATTAAATGATCTTACACTGAAACAAACGTTATATTGGTGTAAACAAACTTCGTTCGGATTTACATCAAAGTAAAACGATGTCTTCAGGAAAACGGATTTGATGTTAATCCTCCCTTTAGGGTCCTTTAAATCGATATTGATGCATTTGAAAAGTTCCAGTGGAAATAATCACCGGCTCGTTTTAATAGGCTTTACTCGAAAGACTAATCACGTAGGTTGATTGGTTATTATATAGTTTATTTACGTCTCATCTTTGATTTACAATGCAAACTCATACATTTACATATAAAAAACGAGTAAAAGGTGATCAAAGCCACTCTAAAATAGAGTTATAAGAGACAGAGTACAACAAATAGAGTCCATAAAAATTACATTAAATGCACTCATTTGGCTACGTTCAAACACACACAAGCACGCATGTACACACACACCCATTCACTCACACACACGGGCACGCACACACACATACGCATATCATAAATTAAACAAAAAATCGGTGCTTATTTACAGAGTAAAAAAGACCTTGAATTGAATATTTGAAAACAGGTTTTGGCACTTATTCTAAACATTTTGTTTTCGGATAGAATGAACGTTAATTTTTCAAAATTACTCATGGTGGAGAAACGAGGATTAAATGACAACGCCTTTTCGAAAAGTTGCGCGCGAATAGAATCATATTTACTGCATTTTAGAAGCACGTGTGCTTCATTTTCAATGTCGTACCAAAAAGGGCACAGACGTTCGCTTTCCGGTTAATTTTCGTACCTTCCGGTTTCTATCCGGATAGGTGCCACTCCGCACCGAAATTTACACAGGGCTGATCTGTGTCGGGGAGGAAGAATCATTTTACAATACTTCTCTACGCCGAATGCAGTTTTCATTTTACTATAGTTTCTTAGTTTGTTTATTCCTTTACCACTAACTCTACTGTCAATCTTATTTACACTCTTTTGCCATTTTCGAGTAAAGTTTGACATCATTTTTTCGCTTAAAGAGCGGAGAAATGCTTTCGTACCTCTAGCGGTATTCAAACTAGTATTTACTATGTCTAATGAGGACATTTTTTGTGTAACTTGATAAAACCACGTCCTGCAAGATGTATTGGCCTTGTTGTTAGACCATAAAACTACCCGCTTATTTAGACGCGAGTTGGTTAAATTACAAATTCAACACCAATAAGAAAATACTGATTTCCATTGGCGAACCGTAATTGGTTCCCAAGCCATTTCTCCTATAAGGGCATTATTCGGTGCATATTTACCAAGTCCGAGAAAAAATCGCATGGCTCTATTTTGTACGGCATTAAAACACGAGAACTTTTTTATACCCCATATCGGTGCGCTGGCCATACTAACGTGTCGTATAATTTACTGAAAACATCAAACGGAACAGCGCCGACGCTTTTGCACTTAGCAATTAGTAGGCCCAAAGCTCGACTCGCGCTTTGGGCAACCGCTTTTGCCGTTATCTCATAATTAAGATGTTCAGTTGATAGGTTTTGGTTTAACGCCACTATTGGTCATATCGCGGCGACTGAAGCACCTAACCATTGATTTCTGGTAATCCTCACTCCAGTACTATACCACTACATCCTATTCAAGCCTCCAGCTGCTCATCCCACTTAGGCTTACGATTATCCACCTAATTGATGAGAGACAACTGTCGGAATCGATATTCGCCGCGGCCGAGGATCGAACCCTGGACCCTATAATTAGGTGTCTTGCGCACTTTGCGCTACCACTGCACTCTGGCCGCGGCCAGTCTTGTAGAAACTTGAAATAATAAATTTACATGATTAGTTGGTAATGGTTTTTACTTCATCACATTTGAATAACTGAGACAATTAAAAATCAAAGCACTGAAAGTACTGTAAGCTAGCAACGCATGGTCTTCTTTGTCAAAAATTATCAATATACATAAACGAGGTTAAAGTAATTCAGGAGTTAACCTAATGACATGACAAAATCTTAGACTGGTCCAGACTGAAAAAAGTTATATACGATAATTTCAAGTTGGTTGAATTTAGAAGATATTGCCCTTGTATGATTGAAAATATGTTTACAAAAGTTTTTTTCTAGAGATGCTTAAAAAGCGAAATTGAGTGGGAAGGGTTAAATAACATGCTTTTGAAAAGAGTTTGCAATATTCCTGAAATACATAAAAGAACTTCTTTTTGTGGCGTAGGCATTCAATGGATTTGGTGGTTAAGCCTCCAGTAGCAGTTTGCACTCGTTTAAATCTGAGAAGATCTCAAAATTTTGTTTGTTAACTTAAGCTATCAAAGCTGATGCTTTGCTAGCTAAAACTGTGTCTGAAAAGGGTTTTAACGACACATATTTTGGCTTCTCTTCGGGGAAACATGATCTGCATTATTGAAATGGAATGCCAACTTGAGGATTGCATTTATTGTTTAAACGGAGTACATTAAAACGATTTTTTAATGAAACGAGACGAATTGCTAGTCATTACTTCTTGACACCAGCAAGCTGCTTGACCCTTTCCCTTTCTCGAAATTTTAGACTGGTCCAAACTGAAAGAATTTGCAGACGAAAATCAAAATTTGTGTGCATGTAATAAAGAAACCAGCCTGCAGGTTAGAAAATATTGTTTGAAAAGAAGAAATTGCTTGTTACAAGCAATTTCTTCTATTTCATCAATGTTTTCTCAAGTGTAAAGTCACAGGGACGTAAAATAATAATAACATTTAATAGCAATCGGCAATAAATTTTGCCTTTGGCCATTTACAAAAGAAAATAGGTATGGCAAAGACATACATATACAACATATAAACATACAAACACAAGCACATGGGAAAACAATAACAAAAAAATTTAGACGAAGGAAAATAAATACCGAAACGATAGAAAGGATCGAATAAAAAAAAAAAAAAAACATGTATAAGCTAAGTAGAGATTACATGGACTATGAGAGCTGTTTCGTGATATCTTCTCTAATTAGAAGTGCATTGTTAATATATTTAGCTAATTTGAAATAAGGGATTCTGCAGGAAAGGGTTAATCGAGTTCTACCCATATTAATTACGGTATGTGGTTCAGGATGCGTTGTCGATGAAGTAAAAAGTCCAGGTGACCGATGATCAGGTCGCAATATTCATAAGCCTGGCAGATAAATTCTACCGATTACGGCTGCCAATTCGAAGAATCAATCGACCAATCAAATTATTCATTTAGACCGGAAGTGAAGTTTGGACTCAGATATTGGCCGACATATTTTTATAGCTTGTTTGTTGGTTTTACGACTTGAACGTCGTAACTAGATTTTATTCAAGATGCAGTTGCGACGATTAGTTAGCAAACTAAACGTTTTACTTTTTTGTTACATGTAAAAGGCCATTTTTTCTAAACAACGATTATAAACATCGAATTGGATCTTCTTGGCCAGCGGAGTCAGTGGGATTGGCTATCGATCCCTCAATTCTTTGCGCTTTGCTTCATCCGGACGGCAGTTGTTAGTTTCTGGGTAGAAAACATTGTGTAAAATGAAGATATTTCTTGTTAAAAATATTCTTTTTATTTTACACAATGTTTTCCCAATTATTTTTTTGAGAGGCGTCTAAAAATTTTATTGCGTGGTAATTGGTTAACCCATCCGTACTAATACCAAAGTAATCAACAATGTGGGCTTAACACAAATGGTGGAGTTCAAAGTTCACTTTCGGTCTAATTTGTTTGTTTGAATGGGGTTTTACGCCGCTTTCAACATTCTTTCAGTTATATCGCGGCGGCTGGAGCACCTACAATGAATTCCTGGTATTTCTCACGCCAGTACCGCCATCACATCTTTTCCTAGCCCCCAGCTGCTATCCCACATAGGTCTACGATTCACTTTCGGTCTAAATGAATAATTTAGATATTCGTTTCATTCTTTTGATTGTCACCCGTGAATGGTAAATTGTTAAACGGGTCAGGTTTGTTTAGTGAAAATGTAATTTCTCATCAATCGCTTGTAGGCTAAGAATGTCTGCGTGCCGCAACATAGTTTATGAGATGTCACAACTCTTTTTGTAGTTCAAAATCGATCGGCCACTAATTACTTAAACCCTTTCCCATACAATCCCTGGTTTTTACGTCCATGTGAATTTATAATTGAACAAAATATTGTAGAAAAAGAAGAAATTGCTTGTAACAAGCAATTTCTTCTTTTCCCACAATATTTTCTACCCTACTGAATATTTATTTTCCAAATTAATTCCACTTTATAGTTTTGTCTGCAAAACCTTTGAATTTCGACAGGTCTAAAGTTTTCCAAAACAGGAAAGTGTTAAAACGTTTCAGACCAATGAATTGATAAGGTAGTGGTTTTTTTTTGTTTTTTTTTTTATAAAATTAAGTTACTCTTTCATGTGCGACCCCTGGTTTTTATGTCCCTGTGATATCATACTTGAGAAAACATGGTGGAAAGGAGAGATTGCTGGTAAAATGGTCCGCCATTTTTTGTTAACCTTTTTATTTGTTTGGCGACTTAATCGTTGTAACTACAGCTTATTCAAGCTGTAGTTACGCCATTTAGGTCGTAAAGCAACTTTTTTACATTTTTGTTGCATGCTACTAGCCATAACTTTTGCAGAAAAACGCCGTTTAAAGTCTTAGTGAAACTTCCTGTTGGAGTCGGTGGGCGTTGCCAAATTAGTAAATGGGCGGGGCCATCGATTGGTCAACTGACCACTATGCTGGAAATATCAGTATCAAGCTAGGTATGACACAATAGTTTGAACTAATCACAACCACGTCAACGTGTGGACAATATTTCTTGGAATGTAAACGTTTTAATCTAGAGAAAAAAATTTAGAAAGAATATTTAAGGAAAAAAATTAACTACAGTAATTTTGTTTCATTTTAAGATAATAATTAAATCATTTTGCTTAGAATGTTGTTTTTATTGAAAAAGAATCACGTGTGTATAATTGACGGATCGCTGGCCACGCCCACTGAGCTCCGACAGGAATTCCACCTCGATATAAACAGCGTTATTTTGCTAATCTTATGGCAACACACAAGAGTAAAATGACTGGTTGGCGACCTAAACAGTTAGATGGTCTTGGTGTTTTTTTTTTTTTGTTTTTTTTTAAGATTTGAATATCCTAGGTGTGTTTCACTAAGTCGCACTACGACAGTCACACATTTCACTAATAATCTTGATAAGAGCCATGCTTGCATGACCAGCATTGACCAGCTTTGCCTGACAATTACAAATTTACATTAAAAACTAGCAAACAAAAACAAACATACAAAAAAAGAGAAAAGAATAAATAAAAAGAAAAGAAAAAAGCACATACACGCATAAAAACATACACACAAATGTACTCGCAAAACACGTAAATTATATAGTTCACTGGGGATCTCTTGTTTACAAACAAGCGTCTTTAAAAACATAGGCGACTATGTTGTTTTACCCAATTAGCAGCTATTGGTCACTTTTGGAGGGGTCTTGGTATACAAGCTATAAAACTATATAACTCAAAAAGTTGTGCATTTGTACGGTATCTGGCCTTCGTGACGTCTATCAACCCCTACAACTACTTTGCCTTCTTCAGTATGCACCGGACAAAACCCGTGTTAACCCTTTCCTACACAATTCCTTGATTTTAGGTCCTTGTGATTTTATACTCGAGAAAACATTGTTGGAAAAGAAGAAATTGCTTGTGACAAGCAACTTCTTCTTTTCTCACAATGTTTTCTAACCTGTAGGTTGATTCCTTTTCAAATTGCACCCACATTTGATTGTCGTCTGCAACTTCTTTCAAATAGGACCGGTCTAAAATTTTGAAAAACGGGAAAGGGTTAACGCAATAAAGAATACTACTCTTAAATAATGCATTAGAATTGTGGTTCTTGTACACATGAATGTTCTCAATCGTGTTTTTCCAATCCTGTAGTTTCAGTTAATAATCATTATACATGCATAGATGAACCTCGAACAAAAGTTGGGTCAGAAAGATAACGAAGGGAAATAACGTAGTAAATAACCTTAAGGTCAAGGGCGATTTAAACGAGAGCCTGATTGCTTATCCAATCAGCCTACACAATCCTTGGGTGTACTTAAGACACTAAAAGACTTTATCAACATTCAGAAAATGAAGGTAAAATTTATGTTTTCATTGAGGTATGAACATACAAAACAACCACTCCTTATGAGGCTGTGAAAGTTGTTAAAATAAGAAAAGGTTGCACAAATTTGAGAGTGAATGCTGCAGTCAGGCTGAAAAAACAACCTTGCGAGCGCTTCCCTTTTGCAACCTGCTTTTGACAAATCGCGGAACAGTGATCCAGAACACAGGGCAGAACTTTGTTCCAACTTTATTCTAGAATATAGAAAAGTCCTAGACTGATATCAATTTCGCGGAGGTAGAGAATATCATTTTCAGCCAACCAGAATTTAGCAATTCATATAGAAACGACTAAATTTGTGTTGTTGTTTTTTCCGAAAACGAGTCCCTGCTATTAAAAAAATGCTTTATAAACGCTCCGGTGCGTCGGCAATTTGTTAACTCCGACTTTTTGTGAAATCGATGATAAAACCGGTGACTGATAGCGGGCTTTTCTATAATGTGGTGACGCGTCGATAAATTTTATGTCTAGGTTTTAAAGTCTACGGACTATAGTCGGCGATGTCTTTTAATTTCGTGGAAGTCGGTATATAGCATCGGCAACTAATCGACTATGATCGATTATCTGGCGGGCGCCGGCTGATTTTGTACACATCGCAGACGTATTTTGACGAATTTTTCTTCATTTCCGTTAGATATTCGCGACTAGTCGTCGACATTTCTTCGATTTATCGGCGACTCATCGTCGACATCTCATCGGCGTATTGGCAACATACTACGATTAATCGTGGGTTATTTGACCATACTTGTAAGTGCTGGCCGAGAAATAACACGTCGTAGGATCGTCGGTTTTATGTAATTTCAAAATATATGTTTCCCCCGGCGATCGCCGACGTCGCCCCGACGCTATTTTGTATTAAGCGACCGATGAAAATCAGGAGTCACCAACGTGTCGACGTCGCCGAATTTATGTCACTTAAGCTTAAGTTAGCACGCATTCTTGATTATTGTCGGTATTGAATTGAGACAAGCCACTGTTATGAATGAAGTGACTGAAACATTGTTGTTTTTTTGTTTTTTTGACAAAAAATATTATGATCACCATTAACATTATTAAAGATGTTCCAAAATGACCGAATAACCCTTTCCTGTCTTTGGAAATCGTAGACTTGTCCTTATTGAAAGAGATTACAGACGACAATTAAAACCGGATGCAATTTGAATTGAAACCTTCCTATGTGGTAGAAAATATTGTGGGAAAAGGAGAAGTTGCTGGTTACAAGCAATTTCTTCTTTTTCCACAATGTTTTCTCAAGTATAAAACCACAGGGACGTAAAAACCAGGGATTGGACAGAAAATGGTTAAAACAAAACAAGCCAAATTTTATCTATTTACAGAATACCACCAGACGTACAGAAATGTCTCGACACAGGTGAAAAATGCGGAAACCCCGGTCGTATCGCGACAGGTAACTTTGATTTATTTATGTTGAAAGCAAACAAAAGCATTCAGAGATAGAAAAGAAAGGAAAAGGGACAAAAAAAAAGAACATATCCAACGTATCGCCAGTTTGATGTCTAAAGAGTGTATCTATTTATCGTCGCTACCGTAGCACATGCCCATACGAGAGACGCCCCCCCCCCCCCCCCCAAAGAAGACGGTTAATTGTTACGGGAGACAGTGCAAGAATACAGGACGAAACTCCGGAGAGCCCGGTCTACTCAACCGAGCTAATCGAGCCTGTAATTTAGATTTTCAATTTTACTGTTTTTCGACTCACCAAGAGAAATATAAAATCAAACTATTTTGTCAAGATTCTCTTTTCAGGGTGAAGTAACTACATTTTTGTCGTATTTGGTTTGTGCAGAGAGATTGACGGATCGGTGGGCCCTCCCACTGACTCCACAGGCCACGCCCACTGACTCCACAGGTCACGCCTACTGACTCCACAGGTCACGCCCACTGACTCCACAGGCCACGCCCACTGACTCCACAGGCCACGCCTACTGACTCCACAGGCCACGCCTACTGACTCAACAGGTCACGCCTACTGACTCCACAGGTCACGCCTACTGACTCCACAGGCCACGCCTACTGACTCCACAGGCCACGCCCACTGACTCCACAGGCCACGCCTACTGACTCCGACACGAAGCTCCACTTCGATATAAAATGACGTTAATGGCCAGTAATACGTGACAGAAAAGTAGAACTGTTGGTTGGCGACCTTAACGTCGTAATCAAAGCTGTAGTATAACGTTTAAGTCGCCAAAACAACAGAAATGCTTCGCATGAATGTAGGTCAATGTTGGAGTTCAAAGTTCATTTCCGATCTAAATGAACAGCCGCGGTTGGTCAATTGGTCCCGTGTAAGACTCGCCGTTAACATTTTACAACCACCAACGCACCGAATCCACAACTTAAATAATCTGTAGTTGCGATGTCTTAGTGACCGACCGAATATGCCAGTTTATTATGCCCTTATATGGCACTGACTGTAAAATGTTAAACGGCGTTATTTTGCAATTTATGGCAAGTAACATGTAACAAAAAAGTAAAAGAGTTGGGTGTCGACTTGAACTAGGTTATTACAGCACGAATAAGCTGTAGTTACGACGTTGAAGCCGCCAAACCAACAAAAAATAGCTACACATCATTGTCGAGCAATTTTCGAGTTTCTAAGTTCACGTCCGGTCTAAACGTACGTTTTGATTGGGTTATCGGCTTTTTGAGTGGCTTCGCGTTACGTCAATTAACAAGATGGAATTAACAAAATAGGTTAAAAAAAAAAAAAGGGTTGCGGACGTCGATTTCACATTAACGCTTTCTTGTGCCAACTCAGAATTTTACGTTTGCTGTGATTAAATTATTGAGAAAACATTGTGGAAAAAAAGAAATTGCTTGTAACAAGCAAATTCTCCTTGTCCCACAAATATTTTCTACAACATAAGATGGTTTCATTTCAAATTGCATCCAGTTTTTATTGTTGTCTGCAAACTTTTTCAATTTGGACCAGTCTAAAATTTAAAGAAAAAAGAAAAAAAGAAGAAAAAAAATCACTCACACACACACAAAATGGTTAAATAATGATTTGTAAAAATATCTTTATTTCCCGCTATCCTTGGCGAGAGTGGAAATGCTTTTTTTTTTTTTTTCATTTTCCCGATAATTTCTAAGATAGTACAACGACACAAGGCCGCTAACACAGTGAAGCTTTTAAACGCCCTTATGAAAGAAAAAAACTTTGGTAAACATTGTGGAAAATGTAGAAACTGCTTGTTACAAGCAGTTTCTTCATTATCAACAATGTTTTCTACCCAAAAGGTAAAAAAAATAAATAAAAAAAGAAATAAATAAATAGATAGATAAATAAAAATAAAAAAAAAAATCCAAAATTTCACAAGCCATAATTGTCGTCTGCAACTCCTTTCAATTTCGACCAGTCTAAATTTTTGCCGTCTTGTAACAGGTTAAATCAAAGGAAAATAATCATGCATTCAATCTATCTACATTCTGGACTCAATATTGCAGATTTTACAAGTGAAACAGTCAGCTATCGAGAAAATATCAGGTCACCGATTAGCAGACCGAGTGAGACAGCAGTGTTGGAACAATAGTGAGCCAAAACTAGCCGCGAGTGTGGGCGTGTTTTCCAGATATCACACTCCAGATGATACGATACAGCTCTGTGGAATCTGGAAAATAGGCACCACCTTTATGAAGAGGTTGTTTATGCTAAAAAATCAGAAGAAATATTCGGGTGTGCACAATCTGTATGATATTCCATATAATGTGATGTACCACACGCCCGGACCAAGTAAATTAAAAACCAATGTTCCCCCGGGGTCGGAGAAGTTTCTTTTTGTGAGGGACCCGTATGTTCGAGTATACTCAGGATTTGTTGACAAAGTTCTCGCCCCAAATCCGGTCTTCTGGAAATTCATCGGTGTTCCTGCTGTGAATCTACTTCGACAAAATGCGTCAGCACAAAGTAAACGTTGTGGACACGATCTAACGTTTAAAGAATACGTTGATTACGTCATTCTGACGTTGACAGGAACTCCAAAACTACGTGGTAAACTGATTAGACCTGACGGTCATTTTGAAATCATGCATAGACTTTGTAAACCATGTGAAGTCAACTACACTTTTGTCGGGAAAATGGAGTCGTTCTCTGTTGATTCAATGATACTCATCCGTAAACTAGGATTAAACAAAACAGAAGAATTGCTTAAAGAAAATGGGGTAAGTTTAGCTGTAGACGATGCAATTAGAGACACTGTTCATCAACCCTTTGAGCCAGAATTTCAAAAAGGTTTCGTTAATTGTATGAATAAACGTACAACTTTAGAGAGGGCGTGGTTAAAACTACAGGCACGTGGTTTGATTGGTCGACAGAAACTCGATATGTCGGATGAAGCTGCAAATAGATTGACTCATGAACAATTTGTCAAAATGGCTCAAGATGCTCGTTCTAAATCGACATCAAAAGAAAGAAAAGAGATAAAAAGTGAGATACTTAATAACTTTTACGATTCTGTAACAACGGAAAAGTTAGAATCACTAAGAAATGTATATTCTGATGATTTTAGACTGTTTGGATACGATGACAGACCAGATTGGCTGTTTTCAAGGCAGCGAAAAAAGTCTTAGTGATAACTAGTAATGCAACAAACGTCCTCCAGTCTGTTCGTCCCCAAAAGCATATCAGGCTAAAGAATGGACGGATCGCTGGCCCCGCCCACTGGCTCCGCTCCCCACGCACATTATGCTCCGACAGGAAGTTTCCCTTCGATATTAAACGGCATTATTTTGTAAAAATTATGGCCGGTATTATGTAACAAATCAGTGTAAAGATTGGTTGGCGATCTCTAAACGTCGTAACTACAGCTTGAATAAGCTGTAGTTACGACGTTTAAGTCGCTCAACCAACAGAAATGCTTCATTTAGATGTCGGCCAATGCCCGAGTTCAAAGTTCACTTTCGGTCTAAATGGGTCAATTGATTCTTCGATTGACAACGCGATCTGTCAATAACGGTTATGCAGATGATTATGATATCATCTCTGATCACACTTTCAAATCTTATCATTTACTTTTATAACTGATAGCTTCTTTTCTATTTAAGATCTTACTAAAATGAATTTTTAGTCAGTGATAGATAGACTATAAAAAAGTCGTTGTTGGGGAAAAGGAAAATTGAGGTATCAAGCATTTTTCTAGTGAAGAGTCATTTCAAATACATTCATGCCAAATGTCATGCTATGACTGAAATACTGTTAAAAGTGAAGTTAAACCCCAATCAATCGATCAATCAACCAACTTCGGTGCATATAAAACGGATTTGAAGCAATCGATTTTCTATTAAAGGATGTGTCAAAGAATAAAAGGGTGGGGAGATAACCGACCCTGGATTAAATGGGATTAAAGGCTCGACGGCTCATATAGGTACCGACTTTCTCAACTAAATTAATCCTGAAATCTTCAATAATTTTGTTTACAGACCCCTCTAAAAATGATTTCAGAATAGTTTACAAGCCTGCTTTGAAAAGCATTGCCGAACAGAAAACGATAATAAATTTCAATTCTACATGTATTTTATGTTGCTTACATAAAGTAATTGGAAATTTATTTCCATTTTCTGTTCGGCAAATCTTTTCATATCGGGCTTGTGACCTAATCTTACATTATTCGTAGTGGGGTCAGTAAGCAATTTTAACCCTTTCCTGTTTTGGAAATTTTAGACTAGTCCAAATTCCATAGGTTGCAGACGACAATGAAAACTGGATGCCATTAGAAATGAAACCATCCTATGTGTTACAAGCAATTTCTTCTTTTTCCACAATGTTTTCTCAAGTATAAAGTCACAGGAACGCAAAATCCCGTGTTTGAACAGGAAAGAGTTAACGAAGATTTCAGGATTCCTTTGATGGAGAATTTCGTCCCTACGAGAGCCATAGAGCCTTTAAAGTTGTAAATGAGCCTATGCGTGACATTTCCAACAATATCACACATGCGTGACTTTCACATATTGAGCACCCTGGACAGCCATTCGAGGCAATAAGAACATTCGCTGATTGTTAAAAGAAGCTTTGGGTCAGTATCTAGCCACAGAGCGCAGTGTGAAGACTCTGATCAGACTGTGCGGATGCACAGGCTGATCTGAGTCTTTACTTGGCGCACATGTGTAATGGTTTGAAATGTCACGCATGCGCTCAAATGACATGTTGCTGGCAATGATTTCCGATTGGAAACCTGCAGAATGCACGTGTTTAACCTGTTACCTCGTGATATTTCCATTTTACGTGTTCAAGAACTAAAATAGGGCGCTTACAAACGTTTTGTCAACATGAGGCAAACAAGGTAATTCGAAAGAAAAGATTTGACTGTCATGGCAGATATTTGCGCTGTATGTTTAACCCTTTAATAGACGACAAACGTTTAGAATAGTCGAAATTGAAAGCTGTTGCAAACGACATATCAAGGTGTCTGAATTTGAACGTTTTTGTCAATGACGGAAGAAAATATCTTGAGAAAAGGAGAAATCGTGTCTATTGGATGCCCCCCCCCCGTTTTTGAAAATATTGTGAATAAAGAAGAAATCCTTCATTATCAACAATGTTTTCAACCCAAAAGACAAATATTTTCGAAATTCCACCAACATTAAATTGTCTTCTACAACTTCTTAGAATTTAGGCCAACCTAATTTTTTTCTGTCTGACAATGGGTTAAAAATGATGGTCGGATAATTTTGGGAATATTTTCGTTCGACATATTTCATTCTGAGTGAAGTACCTGCTGTACAGACCAAAAAAAAAAATCTTCCACCACACCAGAATTACTTCGGGCACATTCGGTGTTGTTGTTTAATCTTTCTTCCAATACTTGATTGATGAGAAAACGTACAAATCGAGGGATCGCAATTATCAAACCAAAAGTTCGATAAACCAATCACATCATTCATTCAGACAGGAACCTACATTGCTGCTGATACATATTATATTTTCGGCTAAAAGCCGTAACTACCTCTTTATTGAAGCTGTAGTTACTACGTTTAGGTCGCCAACAAATCATTTTTATTTTTGTTACATGTTACTGAATATAAATCTTTCAAATAAGGCCGTTTAACTTCTAAGTGAAACTTCATGTCGGAGACAGAGGGTGGGGCCAGCGCTGCGTCATTTCAATAATAAATCGTCTTCATTTTAATAGACTCCGTAGGCGTCCATCAGTGTTATTCAGTTTGGAAAATCCAGTAGGATGTTACTATGTTAGAAGAGAAGTAGTGCCAAGTTAGGTTCGATTTACTATCTTTCAAAACCTGTCTCCCCTAAACAACTGTACATTTTGAAAATGGCATAATACGAGGATTCTATATAATTCGTAGAACGCGTAAAGGCTCCTTTTAAATACGAGAATACCTACCATTAACCCGCTTAGCGTAGACGCGGCCCGGTTTCAATAACGTGGAGTCTTTCAATTATACAGTGAGTAATTTGCCTTCTACTTTGAGAACTCAGCATACCAGCTGTATACTGCGGGAGTGATAAGTTATACAAATATATATTTAAAGATGTTTATTATTATTTTGAATTAGCCTTTTCAATCCATTACCAAAACGACTTAATTTTGGACTAGTTACGTACGACAATTCAAATGGCTTTGAGGTTGAAAACTAAGGCCCAAATAGGGTTGAAATCATTGTGAAACAAGCAATTCTCCTTTTCTCACAATGCTTTCTTCAATGCAATTCTCAAGGGGCGTAAAAAGCGTGATTGTGGGGGATTGGAATAAGCTCCTTTTGGATTACGGAAGGTTTAAAAGATATTTAAAATCTCTCATATGTTTCTTACAGGTAATAATTCTCAATGAAAATTGCTAATCTAATATTGTCTAAGTTTCTTAAATGATATCTTAATTATTTTTGGAATGTCTTCGGCAAAGGATAATCTCGGAAAAGTAAAAAAAAAAAGGATTGATCTTGAAAGCTAGTTAGACTGCGATCAAATGAATATGTGACTTTCAGTAGAATTTCAGTAAAACCGCGGTTGATGGTGCACTCAACAATGGCATCCTGTCATTTTCACATCAATAACATGTACAACTGCAACATTAATATGGGCCATTACTTGTGTAGCTGCTCACCCAGCTTAACAGCCAAATTACTAAGCATAATTCCATCGGTGAAAGACAAATGACGTGTGTAACAATGGCATTTTTTAAAACTTGTGATCGTGCTCAGGATTCTAGAATAGAAAAAAATCCTGTATTAAACAGACAAGGCTTGGTTTGACGTTATGCTTAAATACGATTATCTATATGAAAATTGCCACTATGTACACCAAAACGGGCATATCACCCTACTATGCCAACACGGACGTCCATCATCGGTACTTTCAGTGTTTTTATTTACATAGGTGAATTTGATATCTCAGACTTTAACCACTTAGATGACCTTTCATCTAGATCTACAATCATAATTCAGCGTCTGGTATAAAATATAATTAGCCAATTAATTGCTGGATACCGGCTGTCAATCAAAAATCAATCAATTTTGAACTTTGAACTCCTACATATATTATGAGCATTTTCGATAGTTTGGCGATTTAAACGTCGTTATTACTGCTTATTCATACTCTAAATGGTCACCAAATAACCATTTTTTGTTTGGTTGGTTTTAGTCACGTGTTACAGGCCATATAATTTGTATAATAACGCCAGATATAATCTCAGCCGAACCAGCGATCTGCCAAATATTAAGCTTGGGGATCGAACGCACATCCTCTACCAAAGGATGTAGTCTGGGTGACAGCTAGTTATCTCTGTCCTGTTCAATCCATGTTTTTACCTCCCTCTGTTTTTATACTTGAGAAAATATCATTGAAAAAGAAAAAAATGCTTTTGACAAGCAATTTCTTTTTTTTCCACAATATTTTCAACCGTACCTAACGATTATTATTTTTTCAAACGACTTTAAATTATCCTATGCAAAACAGTTTGAATTTGGACTGGTCTAAATATTTGCAAAACAGTAAAGGGTTGATTTTATGCACCACAGTGAATATACTGGTAAACAGAAATATACATATATGTTGTAATTATATCTAAATCTCCAAGTCTATTCAGGCCTTTTTGCGTAATCCAATTAATATTAATTGGAGTAACATCTGTTTCTTATTGACTTTTATTTTTTGTCAAAGCTCTAGATTGACTCTTTTCATACCAGTTGTAATTAATACGAAATAAATGGCTTAATTTTATATTTGGATATTATTAATTTGGGCTTTTGTGCAACATCTGGTCAAGTGGCAACTAGTGCCCGTAGAAATTAAAAATAACAAGAGGGCCAGTGGCCCTGGCGATCACCTCAGATAAGGCTCTTTTTTTCTTCAAGGCCTAATACAAACTGGGTCGGGAGAAGACCTCCTTTAACATTTAACTAAAATCAACTTACGTTACCATACCAACTAATGCTTTCAACAGATTTCAAATATTTCAGTAATCATTAAAAGGGGACCGAAGCGGATTCATACATAAGTGTGATTAGCTTTTTCGGTTCATACCTCCATGAAAACAAAAAATATTCTCTTCATTTCTTATAATTTAATAGTATCGAGCGACAAAAGCAAAAGCTTTACAATTTTTTGATAACTTTTTGTATTGTACTATTTTGTGCGGAAGCATACAAAATAGCTGTGTTCTCAAAACTTTGTTCATTGAGTTATGAATATTTTTTTTTTCGACCAATCAGAATGCTCGATTTTGATAAACGAAACTAAATATTAAATTATATGTTTATATTTAAGCGACTTTAGCTTATTCATGTTTAACAGAAGTGCTCTAGTTCTCTTTAATTCGGCTTTAAATGGAACTTCCATATCTACCACAGAATCTACTTACCATATTGTAGGACAAATTCCTATCTTTTGGGAAGAGCGACACGCATGCGCAAAGATTGTCTCTAATCTTAGTAACAAATCTCTTAAACGATCACTGCTATTGTCCTTTCATCAGCTTTGAATTGGCGTCAGCAACTCATTTCAATTTCGAAAAGTCTAACATTTTAACGTCTGGTAATGGGTTAAACTTACGTCATTACATCAATTGTGGCGGATCGCGACTGTCAATCGAAAAAATTCGTACTCCGTTGGCCACACCCATTGACTCCGTCAGGAAGTCCCGCTTCGATTTTAGTGTAACTACAACTTGAATAAGCTGTACTTACAACGTGTAAATCGCTAAACAAAAATGTCGGTCATTCTCGGAATTAAAAACTCATCTCTGGTCTAAATTATGGATTTCAATGTTCGACTGGTTATTTGATTGGTCAAATTATTTAATAATCTTTTAGCATTGTCCTTTGTTTATCCTAGATGCAGCTATGACGTTTAGGTAGCAAACGAGCAGTTTTACTTAAAAACGCATTTAACATGTAATTTTTCTTTAATGACTTATTACAATCACTAACATCGATTTCGTTGCAATTCAATGAGCGATAAAGATAGTTTAGAATTGATTTTTAAACAGATTTATAAGGGGAAAAGTCATGTAAGCGTTAGTGAAAACGCGCGCACCATAAATATCTTAGCGCGCATGCTGAAAAAGTGGACATGTCCATTTTTTAGTTTACATTTGCAAGTCTATGTGCACACACAATTTTATTCGCGTGGTCGATCAGTTTTTTGATCTCGCACGCCTGAATTTTAAGGATGCACCCATATCATTTCCGCGTTTCGGCGTTCTTTAAGCGTGCACGATTTAAAGTTGACTTTTGTCCCATTTAGTGCGCCATATGTATATCTAGATACCAAACATATTAAAAGGCAGGTTAAGTCTGCAATGTATCCAAAATGTTATCTTAGCGACCACGGACTAATGACATCCATTTCCAATCACAGGCATGCCTCGCTTGATAGTACAAATTGACCAATCGCGAATATCAACCAATGAATCAATAGACCAATCAAATAATTCATTCAGCCCAGATTTGAGTTTTGTACTCCAAATTTGGGCGTTGTTTTTGTGAAATATTTTCTTGGCTTGGTGACTTAAACGTTGTAACTACAGCTGTTGTTATGACGTTTAGGTCCCAAATCAACCATTCTAATTTTTTGCATGCTACCCGCCATAAACTTTGCAAAGTCACGCAGTTCAAAATCGAAGTGAAACTTCCTGTCCGAGTCAATGTCAATTGAAAGTGAGTGTTCGTCGGGGGTACGGGGTATTGCATGATTGGTGGAATTTATCACTTTCAAATAATTAGATTTATAAACATTGCTACAAATCATGGAGTCAGCGAGTAATGGAAAATAACCTAGATTCATTACTATACATTAATAGATACTGTAGCGTACTCTAAAAACTGGCCCTATTCAAGGACCTTACCATCTTTATCAAACCTGAGTCACCCATTTGAGATAATGAAAACAATGGTAGAAAAGAACTGCCACCACTTACCTGATAATTGCCAGACAGTTATTGTGTAAAAATGGCGGATAATTTGTACTTTTTCACGAAAAGGTTTTCGTGTTATTAGATTTTTATCGTGATATTTTGAATGTCTGTTAAGATACCAGATATCAAGCTAGCGGGAAATTGTTGTGTTAGTGCTCTGGAACTGTCACTACTTACTAGATATCTAAAATGGCGGATATCATGTTCATTTCTTGTGATAACTTAGTTTTGTTATGCTACCGCATAACTAAGTTAAAACGAAATTTTCACGTTGGTGCTCTGGAACTGCCAATACTATAGATATTCAACGCATCAGACTCCTAATTTTCAACTATGGTATGTCATCGGTTCGATTTCCGGCGGTGGCACATATCCTTCCCTACATTTGTCTCTCACAAATGGGTGTATAATCGTAAACCTAAGTTAGATAGCTGCTGGAGGCTAGGAAAGGATGTAGTGTTAATACTGGTTTGAGAATTACCAGAAATCCATTGTTAGGTGCACCAGCTGCCGCGATATGACTGCAATACTGTAAAAAGTGGCGTTAAACCCCATTCGACCAACCAATGGATATCTCACGCTCGAAGAATGAAGGATACCACGTTAGTTTTTAATTTTTATGAAAAATTTTCATGTTAATTCGTCCGATAACGCGATATCAACCATTTTCCCCGTTAAATTATTTAGTAAGTGATATCAGTTCAAGAGCACACACACGGCAAAATTCACGTAAACTTAACTAACTGGTATCTTAAAAATAACACGATTCCCGCCACTTTTTATCTTAATTATGTAGTAAGTGGTGGCAGTTCTAAAGCAGTAACTCGACAAAATTCGTGTTAACTTAATTGTAAGTTTTCATGAAAAATAACGTGGTATTCGCCATTCTTTTCGTGTTAATTTATCCGGTAAATTGTGGCAGTTCTACGCCACCATAGAAGACATTACAATTGACATACTTTATAGTATATAGCACTACCGTCGAAGTCCAGCTGGCGCAGAGGGTAGGGAGGTCAGATATTCTAGTTCTGTAGACGAAGATTCACTGACAGCATTGGCTCGAATCCCGTAAGAGTCAAATGATAGTAGTTTTCCTCTATGGTTGAAAACACAGATCTTTTTGTAGTTTAGAGAATATAATAGAACAAATCAATTCAAGACGTTAAAAATAAAGATTTTGCCGAAATAATAAGCATTTTCCATACGACAATTGACCATTCGCTGGCCCTGCCCAATTACTCCTTTTGCCCCGTCTATTGAACATATAACAAACAAGGTGCCAAATTGTCACAAGATACGCCCGTCACACTGCTTAAGATTAACTGGAGGTTTGAATAGAACTGAGGTTATTTTGAATGAATATTTTTTCTCAAACAAAGTATGGAAAACAACAAAGGACAAAAACTCAAATTATACGCTAGGTTGAGTTATGGTTCTTGTACACTGCACCCCCCCCCCTGGTGAGATCTATCCATCCATGAAGTTTCATGTTTCTAGCTATTTTACTTTTAGAGATATACTCCAGACAAGATTCAAGTATGAAAAACAACAAAGGGCAATAACTCAAAAAATAGGCTAGGTAGAGTTATGGTTCTTGTACACTGCACTCCCACTTGGTGAGCTCTATCCATCCATGAAATTTCATTATTCTAGCTATTATACTTTTAGAGATATACTTCGGACAAGATTCAAGTATGAAAAACAACAAAGGGCAATAACTCAAAAAATAGGCCAGGTAGAGTTATGGTTCTTGTACACTGCACTCCCACTTGGTGAGATCTATCCATCCATGAAATTTCATTATTCTAGCTATTATACTTTTAGAGATATACTCTGGACAAGATTCAAGTATGAAAAACAACAAAGGGCAATAACTCAAAAAATTGGCTAGGTAGAGTTATGGTTCTTGTACACTGCACTTCCCCTGGGTAAGCTCTATCCATCCATGTAATTTCATGATTCTAGCTATTATACTTTTAGAGATATACTCCGGACAAGATTCAAGTATAAAAAACAACAAAGGGCAATAACTCAAAAAATTGGCTAGGTAGAGTTATGGTTCTTGTACACTGCACTCCAACTTGGTGAGCTCTATCCATCCATGAAATTTCATTATTCTAGCTATTATACTTTTAGAGATATACTTCGGACAAGATTCAAGTATAAAAAACAACAAAGGGCAATAACTCAAAAAATAGGCCAGGTTGAGTTATGGTTTTTGTACACTGCACTCCCACTTGGTGAGATCTATCCATCCATGAAATTTCATGATTCTAGCTATTATACTTTTAGAGATATACTCCGGAAAAGATTCAAGTATGAAAAACAACAAAGGGCAATAACTCAAAAAATAGGCCAGGTAGAGTTATGGTTCTTGTGCACTGCACTCCCCCTTGGTGAGATCTATACACCCATGAGGTATCATGATCCTAGCTATAATACTTTTAGAGATATACTCCGGACAAGATTCAAGTATGAAAAACAACAAAGGGCAATAACTCAAAAAATAGGCCAGGTAGAGTTATGATTCTTGTGCACTGCACTCCCCCTTTGTGAGATCTATACACCAATGAAGTATCATGATCCTAGCTATAATACTTTTAGAGATATACTCCGGACAAGATTCAAGTATGAAAAACAACAAAGGGCAATAACTCAAAAAATAGGCCAGGTAGAGTTATGGTTATTGAGCACTGCACTCCGTATTGATGAGAAGAATATAACTGCCAAGTTTAAAGTCAATCGGACTTACGGTGACAGAGTTATGCTCCGGACAAAGAAGTGGACACCGCCCGGACAACCGGACGCCCGGACGCCCGGACGGCCGGACGCCCGGACGCCCGGACACCACGGGTGATCCCATAATACGTCCCGTCTTCGACGGGCGTATAAAAAGCAGAATGATTGGTTGTCGAACCATCGTAGCTACGTTACGTTACCACGTTTTAGCCGCCGAACTAAGAAAACTGCTTCACTTAACCCATGACCCATGACCAACCAGTGACGCTTTTTGACATCACCGAGTAAAAAAGCTTTGGAAAATATTGCGGAAAATGAAGAAATTGCTTGTTACAAGCAATTTCTTTATTATCCACAATATTTTCTACCCAAAAGTAAAGAAAATCTAAAATTCCACTTACTGAAATTTGTCGTCTGCAGCGTCTTTGAAATTGAACAGTCTAAATTGTTGTCCTGTGGGAACGGGTTAAACGGCGGCCAATGGCGGAGTTCTAAGTTCACTTCCAGTCTAAAAGAACGTCTTCATTGGTCGACGGATTGTTTGATTTGATAGCTGTGATTGGTCAGTTGTCGGTTTTGTGCGATACACTAATACCATTGTCCTATCGGACGCTTCTGATGGTAACCGTTCTGTGTAGGTAAATAAGAATCAAGTCAAAGCTGTGTACTCTATTGGTTGCACCCTGTTGGTTATTTGTGAATAATGAATGTCCATATTTTTATTGGTCCTTGGGAGTCTTTTTATTGCTGCTGGCAGCTGGCGTCTTCTTCCTCCTCCTTACTTCTTTTTTTTTTTTTTTTAATATTTTTTTACACTCTCTCTTTTTAGCCTAATTTTTAAACCACATGGCAAAAAATATTAGTAGATCAATACATTTAGTTTAAACCTAGCCTAATACACAGATAGCTGCTCGGCATATTGTATATACCGAGGCCGAGGGTAAACTGGTCCTTCCCCCTTCCCCTAAGTAACCTAGGGAAGGACCCGGATTGAGACCCGTGGGGATACCTATGTCGGTTCCCCGAGGGAGGGGGGGGGGCTCAAGATTATGATGATGATGTGTACTTAGTCGCGCTATTCAAATTTTAAATGGGCCCCTTTTCCAGTGTTACCCGACGGGAACGATCCAATTTCGAGAGGAAGATCCTTGCGGCGATTCAGTCATTCCATATTAGGACGAAGAGATAGTGTAATTTATTGGTTTAACATGGAATGGTTGTCGGATGGACGGAGAGGAGGAAAGGTAGGTATCGATGTTTTTCTCATGTCACAGATTTTAATTATTTCTATTTCCTCTTGTATACTATTTGAATACAATATGCCGAAAAGTAGTTTTGCAAAAATATGAGCTCGCTTATCAGAAAAAAGAAGGGTATTTCCTTAAAAGCCTGCGTATGCTATTAATCTATTTTTAGATTAATCCGAGACCGTTGCGAAGACTATATGATCAGTCACGTGGTGCGAATAACCGTTGTAACCTTGAATTTAGTTTAGATTACATCACACAACGTCATCGTTACGTCATCAGGAGTTATGTTCGCTAGCCGGTCTTTTATACTGTAAAGTGTCGTTAGCGTTATCACGAATATATATATCTTTATTTCAGGAAATAGAGGCAACATTGCCTATCAAACCACATGTTTACATAATAATATATTTTTTTTTACAAATAGTCAATGGTGGATTAATTCTAGACGATAAATTTTGCTCACATTTATATTCACAAATATAAACAGTTACCGTAGTTTTGCGCTAACCCTTTCATGTGACATGAATTAGGACGTTGGCTGTTTCGCTAGTAAATTTGTTACCGTCAGTTGATTTTTGGTCATATGCAAATGAGGTCATTCGATGTCGACAGCCGAATTCCGTGATATCTAAAAATAACCTGGAATTCCGCTGAACTTTTCCGATATAGCCACAAAAAGCCACTTTAGGCCTATTAAATTACCACCAAGACAATACCTGAGTATGAAATGTTCGTTTGAGTGTATTTTTCGGCACTTTGTATTTTTTTCTTATCTAAGTTTCAGAAACATCGATACCTCCCTTATTTAAAACCTGAAAAGATTTCGAATTGTAAGACTGGTTTGGATTAAAAGATTTTTTGAAAGACATAATAAAAGATCTAATCGATTATTTAGTGTCTTATATAAAGTGCCGTCACTCAAAATATGTAAGTGTTGCGACCTCGAAACTCGACGAAGAATCGGGTGAACATTTTATGTCATTTTCATTCATTATCGGTTAATTGGATATGTTTCATTTGCTTACTTGATTGATTGATTGAATTGGGATAAACGCCACTTTTAACAGTATTTCAATCATATCGCGGCGGCTGGAGCACCTAGCAATGGATTCCGGGTATTTCACTCACCAGTACTACCATTACATCCTTTCCTAGCCTCCAGCTGCTATCCCACCTAGGTTTACGATTATCCACTCATTGGTAAGAGATAATAGACGGAAAGGATATGTGCCGCCGCCGGGGATCGAACCCATGACATCGCTTCGATCCCCGGCGGCGGCACGTATCCTTTTAGACATTTCAAATGAAGCTCCCCTTCTCGATTGTCAAAGTTCACAAAAACAGTCTCGAAGCATAGTTGTTTACTCTCATTACACACCTCTGCGTTTAGCTAATGTCAAACCAATGAAGGAGAAAATAGTATGGGGAACTAGCCGAGGTGCAAGAAAGTGCATAAGAATGGTTATCAACTTGCAGTAAGATTACAGATGATAAAATTATGCTTGCCGGCATGATAATATAAGTTAAGTGTAGTCGTTAACGACTAAACAGTTGTATCTAGAGATAAAACTAAGATTAAGTTAAGACAACAGTTGAGTGTAGGACTATCAACAATTTGTGTATTGATATCAGACATACAGATTAGATTAGCCCTTTACATCAGTTCCTCATTGAAAACGAAAGTAGGCGTTTATATACTGACACAAGTAAGTTCATGTTTCTTTTTTTTCTAATTTTACTATTAATTTTTACTGATGGACAGGTAATTGACCAATCACTGACCCCGTATCTTACTTCTTTGGCCACACCCACTGACTCCGACAGGAATTCCCACTTGAATGAGCTGTAGTTACGACGTTTAAGTCACCAACTCAACAAAAATGTTTACAGAAATGGCGGCCAATGTCGGAGTTTAAATCTAAATTCCGGATGGAATGTATTATTTGATCGGTCGATATATTCGTTGATTGACAGCCGCGATTGGTTAAATGAAAATTGAGGCAAGTTCTTTGATACTTTTTTGTTTTGCTGTAATACCTATGTTTTAGTAGCTTTTATTGTGACATACCAAACAGTTTAAAGTACGAAAGGAAAATCTGTTCTTCCCCACAATTCACAAAACTAAGGGTGTAGAGAGTCAAATACATAAAATAGGCTAAGATTCAAAGAGAAATTGTCCGAGACATTTTATAACTATTAGCATATCTACGATAAAGTGACATAGGCCTATCAACATTGATATTTCCCTTTATGACAATTGACCAATCGCTGGTCCCGTCCACTTACTGCGTTGGCCATTGCCATTGACTCCGACAGGAAGTCCCGTTTCCAATTTGAACGGCGGTATTTTGCAAAATGTATGACTAGCAGTATGTAACAAAAAAGTAGAATAGTTGTTTGGCGACTTATACGTCGAAACTACAGCTTGAATTAGTTGTTATTGCGCCGTTAAAGTCGCCAAACCAACAAAGGTGTTTCGCACAGATAACGCCCAATGTTGGAGTTCAAATCTCAGGCAGGTCTTCTAATAATTGAATCCAGGTTCGATTTTTCCTTCTTTTATTCAAACGTTTAAAGGGTTACTCCATTTAGCTCAGCTGTTTATACGCATATAGTGTTTGCGCATCCGCCCGTAAAAGTTTTCACCTGAGAAAAACACTGGCTAGAATTCAACCAAATTTCAAGGGAAAATTTTTTGGATGTCCCTTTATCATAATCCACCAACAAAAAATGATGTAATGAAAAGCACTCGGTTCGAATTATCAGGGCAATTTTCCGTATATAATTATGATATGGTT